>CAMZMU010000063.1:64959172-65301736 GCA_947311845.1 Poa pratensis
TGAATAATGTAATATGTCTTGGATACTTTTATCATTTGTCTTGTTTTGAGATTTTATTCTGCCTCTTTATCATTTTATATTTTTCCATTTCACTTGAAGAATTTGCAGTTTTTCTACACTACGTACATCATGAAGATCCTAAACAGCATTTCTTTTAGATCATAAAACAGAGCCTTCAGGTATAAATAATCTTCCAGAATGTGCATTGATCAATTTTTAATCAGCAATACATCACTTGAGGTAAATGACTTCTGAATATATACCTTTCAAGTTGTATTACTGTCCATGATTTCCTGAAGAAAAGTTAAAGGCATCCTCCCCCTTCGCCACTTTCGTTTCTTGCAAACAAAATGTAAAGATCAAAAGAAAAGGGCACTAGGAACATAGAGAAAAACTGATAGATTTTTCTTATTGTAAATCCAACACACTGACCATTGTTTACAACGTACCAATCTGGAATATTTTACATACAGAACGTCCAAGGTGAAACTGGTAACCAATGCTAATAGGCCAAACCTTGATGAAGGCAGATTATATTTGCTTTCAAGATCAATGTGGTTGAAGTGCTAATCCTGTGAAAAGATTTCTATGATGGGCCACGGGCCACTTAAGCACAAAGCCTGCTAAAGAACGCTGTCAGTTGCTTGTAGACACCAAGAAGATGTGATGCTTCATGTCCATGGCACATCTCACCTCAGAAGACATCTGACCTCACTGATTCAGGTTGAAGCATAACAGTAAGTCCAACAAAACCCAAGCAAGTGGTTTAAGCTCAGCCGAAAAGGCCACGGTTGCCTTTTCCCTGCAGTTCTTTCAACCGCTGCTCCTCTAGAGGATCAGGACTCTTCAAATACCGTCTGGTTCGCCTGTGTGTTTTATAACATGAGAAATAAATTCACTACTGAACAAAAATACTTACGCATGAGACATTGTGTAATTAGTGATTGGAAAATTACCTGTCCAGTTCATTTAAAGCAGGAAATGTTGGCATGAAGTCCTTTGACTTAGGTAGGGGAACTTCATGGAACCACTGATGCTGCAGGGCGGCATCAGCTGATATACGCTGTACAAAAGAATCAAGTTCACTTAGATGGTAAAATAAATGACAAAGCAAGAATCGCATAGTGAGTATTCATTTTACCTTCTCAGGATCATAAGTCAAGAGTTTATTCAACAGATCAAAACCAGCTTCAGATAGGTTTGGACGCGTGCCAGAGAAAGATGCAGCTGGGAACTTCTCCCTTAATCTGTTGTACCTGATAAGATTTAAAAATAGGAAAAGTGTCAGACAAAAATATCTTAATCTGTTGTACCTGACAAGACTCAAAATGGGAAAACCGTCCTACAAATATATACACTCAGCAGACAAGAACAAAAGTGGGTGTAAATAAACTTACGGTTGTTTGACAAAATTTACTTTGACACCTGGTAATTTAGCATAACCAGGCCATATCTTCTCATTAGGTGTGCCGAGTGTTCTAAATATCTACAAGAAAAGTAGTTTCACCATGAAATTCCATCTAATAAAAACTATCGACAGTTAAAGCTATCTAGAGCACAGAATCTATTGCACTGTTACATGTGGACAGCACACAGATGACAACTGGAATACCTTGTCTAGCTGTTCGAACTCAGTTTTTCCGTTGAACAATGGTTCTTTGGCCAGAAGCTCTGCCATTATGCATCCCACGGACCACATATCAATGGCAGTGGAGTATTCCTTTGCTCCTAGCAATAATTCTGGTGCCCTGCAGCCAGAAGGAGCAAAACAGGTTAGTCTTGTTGACAAAAGAACTTACAGCGAAAACTTAGGTAGTCATAACACTGCTGTGGAATCTGATGTTGTCCGGTGACATACCTGTACCACAAAGTCACAACCAGTTGAGTATAAGGTTTTAATGGGCTCCCATATTGACGAGACAGTCCAAAATCACAAATTTTCAACTCACCACGGTTATTCAGCAAAAGATTTGAGGTCTTCAAATCCCTAATAAAAGAAGCACTCATCAGTACATAGCCAACATCATAAAAGATTGGATACTATCTGAAGTAGAAAAATAAAAGGGAAGCCAATCATTACCTATGAAGTACCCAATTGTCATGAAGATATTTTACACCCTCTAATAGCTGAAGCACCAAACATTTGACCTCACTTTGGGTATATGGCTGCTTCATATTCTCCATGACACCCTTGAGATCATGCTCCATGTACTCCATCACCATAAAAATACTGTCTAGACTACTGCCAACTACTACTTCCTTAACATCAACAATTGAAGGGTGATGGAAAGATAGAAGGATATTGATCTCCCTCAGAGAGGTTAACGGGAAACCTTCTCTCTCCTTTTCCATCTTGACCTTCTTCAAAGCAACAACCTCAGCAGTCTTCTTATCCTTTGCTCTATATACAACACCATAAGTGCCTTCATTAATCTTGTTGAGCCTCTCAAACACATCAACACTTCTGCAACCTTGAAGCATGTTGATACATCGATGAACAGGCTTAACTGGCTCAGGGGTTTCAGACCTGCGTACTTGGTTCTCCGAACCAGAAGACAAACGATCTACTGAATCATTATCACTAGCCTCCTCCCTATCAACATCCATATAGTCATCTTTATCCACTTCTAAATCTTCCTTCTCATCGTTGCCCATTCTCCCTGAATCAGTCGACCTTGACATGGTCCTCCCTCCAGAGATATCACTGGTCACAACTTCTCCGAGTTCTGGACTAGGAGTCTTCTTACCGCGCCCCAAGTCAGCGAAATCTGCAGGAGTTATGCTTTTCTTTTTCCTGAGTGATGCCCCTTCCTGCTCATCATCGTTAGCACCCGCCCACCTCGAAGTGGATATGTTCCTCATGTTGGGTACTCCTCTTCCTCAAGCACTTTATTCTCCTCTGGCTCAAGCACTTTAGTCTCCTCCAGCTCGAGCGCTTTACTCTCCTGCGTCTCGTGCAACTGCTCGGAGGTCTCAGCATTAACAGCAAGGTCCACATCCATTGGTGACTTCTCCACCGCCAACCTCTCTGGGATGTGCCCCTCTGGAATCAGCGGGGGAGGTGGAGGAAGCTCAGCGGGCAAAGACTCAACCTTTTTCTTGCCATTTGCTGCATCAGCAGACACGGATTCCGTCACTTCCTTGCCACTAGCTGTGTCAGAATGTAACAGAGGCTTCGGGCCATCCCTGTCCCATATTATCGGCGAGAATTTCCTCTTTTTGCTGGGGAATTGGGCCGCCGCCGCCGCCCCACCATCCCTGCTAGAGCTGGACACGACATTCTCATCTCTTTGCAGTCTCCCGCCGGAGTCATCCGAGGCGCTCCCGCTGAGCACCTCCCCAGGCTCCCGGTCCCCCAGCCTCCCCGAAAGGCGGCTCTTGGGCGGCTGCGGCCGACGGTGGCCATATCCGTTGGAGAATTCCCGGCCGCCCCTGCCGCTCCCGCCGTCACGGCGGCGGTCGGCGTCGCTTCGGTGGCGGCCGCCCGGCTGCTGCTCTGTGGTTCTCCTGGAGCATCGGCGTCGAGCTCCCGCTCCCTCGCCTCGTAATCCCTGTAGCCTCCGTGACGCCCAGCGGCCATAAGCACGAAACCAGAGCCGCAGCGGAGGGCGTGCCCCGAAATTCCACGGCAAACCCTAGATCCGTACCAAAACCTAGATAGAAAGCTGCGGCGCGGTTCGGGCCTGGGCTGGGGTATGGATCTGACCTCGAGTGGAGCGTCCGCGCGGGCGGGGTCGCCGACCGGCCGGCAGCGTGGCGGCGGCGGCGGCGGCGGAAAAAGGCGAGGAGAATCCGGGAGGGCGGGCGGGCGTGGTGGGGAGTCGGGGACGGAAGCGAGCGGGTAGGCAGGCGCCGCTCCGCGTTTTTTTACGGTTTCGGAGGCTTTCCCTTTCTGGATGGACTTCGGGGAAATCCGTGGGCTCCGCCTGGGCGTGGTTTTGCAGGTGGATGACTGGGTAGGAGTAGGACATCGACGGGACATCGACTGCAGGAGATTTGAAACGTGCCTAGATTCCAGGATCGGAGTTTGGGCTTCGAATTTGCGCGAGAGTACCGGCCCAGCCCAGTTTTCTCACTCGTGGAGTACTATGAACACACGAGCAATACGCTGCAACTTTCCGTCAAAAAAAAAAAAAAGAGCAATACGCTGCAACTATGCTAAAAAAAACTATGCTAAGAAAAGAGTGCAACACGCTTCAACCTTGCTAAAAGAGAGAGAGAGAGCAATACGCTGCAACGGTTCTGTGCGCTTGTTGTAAATGTTGTTTCAATGTTGTAAATGTTTTTGTGCGTAAGTGTGAATGTTGTCCCCCATGTTTGCATACGCGTGTTGACCTTTTGCTATTACGGACGATGATTTGTTACGATCCATGGGTATTTGCTGCATACTCATGCCCGTTTGATGCATTCCCATATACTTTTGTTGTATAGGTGTTTTGGGAATGATGTGATGCTTTTTACATGTTTTTTTCTCCAGTCTGGTGATGAAATAATGCAACGATGTTGTAATAATAGTATAAAAGTTTGTTACACGGTTGGGGTTATTCCTCCGGAAGGAGAATCGTCCTTTCTTCTTTCCTTTGCGTGCCCTCCAAATCACATAGGTGGAGCCCACCAAAAAATGCTAGTTGTTTGTGCTAGCTCACATGTTAGCTCCATAGTTTACAAGGTTGCGGTTGTTGTTACAGTATCCACTAATGGGTTAAATAAATAAAATGACATCACCAATGCAACAAACAGTCAAACTTACACAACAAAAGTTACCACTTTTAAAAAGACATATATCATTGTAATCACATGCAGTTAATATCCACTATTATATCATCATTGTAGCTGCCCGCGCTATCCAATATAAAGTGTGGCATATGGTTCATTTAGACAAGGACTTCAAGACACGAAAGATAGCACAAAGGCAGATATAGGTGTTTACCTCCACCGTGTGGGTCGAACCTGCGTAAAAGTATTGTATCAGTCTCGTACATAGACATTCACAACAACCTTCCTCGCTCTTTCTTTCGTGTGGATGCCAGCCCCATGGATACGCAGTTCCCTCGACTGATAATGTTCTACAATTTTTCGTAAACCATGGAAATAAACTTTACCTCTCGAAGTGAAATTGGATAAACCATCAAAATATAATAGAAATTCATAAAAAGACACTAATTGAGAAATGTATACACTTATATTTTTCTTACAACAACGGTGTATTCATATGGTCTTCCAAACGGCTGCACAATCAATGTTAACAACAAGATAAGACGGAGGAAGTAAATTTGTATTTTCTCAACTTTTTATATTCACGAAGCTTGTTGTGTGTTTTTTCTACATGCATATGGGTGTGTCTGTTTTCTTGATATATATCTTGTTCAACAATCCAGATCATATTTTCAAAAATGTGATAATGCTTACAAGGAAGTTCTCAACGGTTCTAAAGCTTCTTGATGGGAATCTATATTTGAAACGGGTCATTGAAGGTTGTCGCTTTCATGTTTTTCTCTTATATTTTGCTTCGCATATACATTGTGAGAGAGAAAATCTTGGGATGGTCGATTTAGTTGTGATTTAAATTTTGAAATGGATGATGAGGTCAATGTTAAATTTGCTATGGAAGCAATGAAAACTTCGATGTTAAATGATATTAAGACTCTACTTGACCAATTGTACATAGGGAAAATTAAAAAAAATTCATATTATACTAAACATGTTTACTTACTTTAAACTCATTCCGTCAAAACATAGTCCTAATGAGTAGGTTCTCTATTATTTTGATGACATAGTTACCCATAAGAAATATTTCAGAATATTACTTATAGTGTTATTTAATATAATGTTTATATTTGTCACTACAAAGTTTTAAATCTAGATTAAATTTTATATTGTATTAGAAAATTCTCTAGCTATTTTTCAGGGTTGCAATCTGGCCGTGTATATATTTTTATATTCTTAAATATTATGATAGATATTGATAAAGCGTACGATCGATCAAACGTGTTACTAGTGATTCTAGTATACCATTAGGTAGGGATAATTGTAGAATCTTTTGTAGTATATATGGAACTTTTGCCATACTAGAAAATGTGTCTTGCATGTCGTTTTCAGTAATCAATTCACAACATGTGAATCATGTGCGTTTAGTATTGAAATCTCTCTCTCTCTCTCTCTCACACACACACACACACACACAATAATCAACACAAACATAAAATTGCCCATAGACCCTATTTTGCATCATGTTACTTAATTATCTTTGTATGCTCATCTTGAATCCAGTTCGTTTCATCTCGTGTATACAACAGCTCTTGCTAACTTCTCAGATTACTCGTGCAAAAATGTTAAACATGACAATCTTCTTACAACGTTTACAACATCTAGTAGAGAGAGACTAGCATCTCAACTAAACTCACTTTTTTCTCTGCGAAATAAACTAAACTCACTATCATTGATCAAATTTGTTTAATTGTTCTATATGGTCTATTTCATTGGTCTATAGGGTGGTCATGCTAATGCAAATTGGAGCTATTCAATCAGCTGGAATAAAATGACAATGGTATAGTTGTTTCTTGTACAATATGGCATTTGTTGCCCTCGATCATTCTCTCGTGGCCCAGGGCAGTCGCACCTTTTCCCGCCCAATGGACTAGCACTAGCCGCACTAACTCCAGGATTTGGCTAGAAATATGGTTACGTATCTATGCTAGACGCTGTGTTTTGAATTCATCTCCTAAAGATATTGGTAATTTCCTCTATCGTCAAACTGTGCTTTTTCCTTGAACGTCAACCTAGTGTGTATTTCCCCGCTAATATGTTATTTATACTCAGGGTATATTTTTAGTTATGATGGTGGGCTTCTGTAAGGCCTTGTTTACTACCCAGGTTTTTTCCGGGTTCGTAGGCGAATTTCCCGGCCCACCCGCAAATCCCGAAAAATCCCGAGAAGCCCGTTTACTTCCGGTGTTTTTCCGAGTATTTTCCCGGCCCATCCCGAGAAATCCCGAGCATTAGCCCTTCACGACCCGTCATCCACACACGCGAGGGTAGGCTCGCGTTTCTTCCGGGATCGAGGTCGCAGGGCTCTCTGGATCGGGAGGTGACGGCGGAGACCGGAGGCGACGGCACCAAGGACGCCGGCAAGGACGCCTCCACGGACGCATCCTCTGCATCCGCCTTCAGCCCGGTGAGCCAAGCTCTTCCCCTCTCCTCCCCTCCCCTCCCGTCGCTGTCGGCGTCCGCCGCACGTCGTCCGCCAAGGACGCCGCCGGAGATCATGGTTTTCTCGATCTCCGCCGCGCCGGCGTACGCCTCATCATAAGATCCCGCCATGGCCTTGCTCGCTTCTCCTTTTACCTCAGTGAAGTACAAGCAACTTGTTCTCTGCTGAAACTAGGACTCTGCACCCATCGATTCTGCCCATCTTGACCTCTAGCTGTACGCCATATACATCTTGTTTGTGTTGGGTATCCCTGCAGCCCTTGCATGCATACACAGCTGGGTCTGAAAGTTAGTGCTCGATCTGAAAGAAAAATAGTAGCCTAGCTTATTTTTGGAACTTCCAAACCAGTTTCAGAGTGTAATTCGTTTTACTGCATTTTAGTTTTGTTCTAGTTGCTGACAAATCTTTCTGTCCTTTACCTTTGTCAGGACCTGCGAGGTGCTATCACAGCTTTGCAAGATGAAGGTTGAAGGTGAAGGCTGAGGGCTGCTCTTCAGCGTTGAGCGCAAGGAATATTTTCTAGTTACAATTTAGGCTGTAATAATGATTTAATTGCATAATCTGATGTATTGCTTCGGGGGAAGTAAATGTTTAAACTACATGCAGATTTATTTTCGCATTGAACAGAATTTGTGTGATGCAAAGATTGGATTTTTACTTGAGCAAATATTCAGTTTTTATTATCAAGTTCAATACACTACAAAATACCCTGCCATCCCCAAATTTGGTAAACAGCACGAAGAATTGGGAAAAGTGGGGATATGTGGGGAAATGTGGGGATTGGGTGAAAGGGAGAGATTCACCAAATCCCCTCAAATCCCCGAACATCCCAACCCCAAAAATACCCCACGAGTAAACAAGGCCTAAAGAGGGGCATGCTATCCTAGAGGCAAAAGACAATGGCGTTCCAGCTCAAGCCGTCTCGACAAGTGACACGAGGAGTTGGGTGCTCCCGGTTGCTGTTCTCAGCATCTAACGACATGTTGACTTTCCTACCACTCTAGATCTCACAAGCCGATGTTGCGATGCCACCTCTAGCATCTTATAAAAAACAACCATAGGTTTGAATTAGGGATGCACGCTACACGTGAACATAAAAAAGGAGTTGTTATGTCTACAATACATTTTTATATCCTACTGGTTGACATCTTGCATTTTTACAACATCATGCTTCAAGTAAAAAACTTACATCCTCAAGTGCAAAACAAGCTGCCTTGTTTTATCATATTGTTGTTACTTCCTACCTTTTTTATGAGGCTGGAATCTAATATGTTATATGACTCGCATTCTTGCTAAAATTACATCATGCTAATTTTTACATCTTACAAATGTTACATCCTCATCTATCAACTATAGCATATTCTAGTGTAACAAGGTAAGTTTGTTGATTGTTATTTTTTACGAGGCTGAAATCGATGATGATGATGATGATGATGATGATGATGATGATGATGATGATGATGATGATATATGACTTACATCCCCGCTAAATTTACATCATGCAAAGATTAGATCCATTTTCTCTCATCGATCAACCCTAGCATATTTGAATGACAAGTCTATTTGTTGATTGTTATTTTTCCAGACATTAACCAGCATGATATTCTGCTTTTCTTTTAACCAACTAAAGCACACTAGTTTTTAGATGTATCTAATCATGTTGTCTCTCCTTTTTTTTTACAATAGTTCTAGAGTGCCCAATTGCTTTAAAAAGTTACATGTAATAAAACAAGATTTGTCAAATAAGGCAAAACAAGTAGTTTCACTTCTTCGCATGTAATGGACCAGGCAAGAGTTGGGGGTGGAGTTTCTGAGGTTTTCGATACCCGCATGTCCAAAATAACAAATCAATATGATCTGATGTGGAGAGGGGGAGGGGGCACGATTTGGTGGAGATGGAGTTTTGCTGCTCCTTCCTCGTGCTTTTTAAGTCTTCAGCAAGATGTACTCCTACATTTTGTCATTACCAAAATCTGAAAGTATTTTTTAATCCAAGCAAAAGATTTAACTTTAATATTGATATCACCACTAATATAAAAAGGGAGAGAGAGGGGTGATCCAAATCATCCCAGCCACATAACAATTGATCCGACGGTCATTATTGGGACTGACCACGGACTGACCACGGCACTCTTCGCTAATCAAGTCAAGAAAAAAAACCTCTTCGCTAATGACGCATCTTTGTACCGCCGGAACAGTACATCACCGCCGCCTTCGTCTTGCTGCAGCCACCGCCGCCGCTGACTCTTAAGTGCATCCCCGCCGGCCACGATCTGAAGCCTCCGCCAGACATGTCCGCCCCTGTGTGCTTGAGCCTGCACGCCGCCGCCATACCTTCCCGTAGTCGTGCGCTTGAGGCTGCCCGCCGCAACGCCCGAAACACGCTGCAGTTCCTGCCCAACGCCGACGCCCGCTTGAGACCGCCTGCCCATGCCAACATCTCGGCGTCGCCCACACCGCCGCCCGCCTCCGCAGTCTCCACCTCTGACCCGCCAGTCCGCTGCGCCCTCCCACGCCCGGACGCCTTGTGCGTAGACCAGAACGACGGTTATGCCGCCTCACCTCTCGAGACAGATGCCTGCACAGGCACGCGGAGCCATGGCACATCCGCACACGCGTTATTCGCCGCTATTTGTGACGATTCCTCATGGGTGGGAGGCACTGCCCTGGATGCCGTTGCCCCGCTCCGACCCTCCACTGCTCCTGTCGTCCATGTGAGGCCCTTCAACCGTGTTCATTCTTGGTTACTTCAACTTCTTTCATTTTTATTTCAGAGTTGAGAAGGAGGATTCATAGTTAGGAAATTTTGTTCAGAATATCATTTTCGTGCTATTTATCTACCGAACTTGTTTGTTACACTTTTTGTTTCTTACAATTTTGTTCAACACATTGTGTTCAGACTATGGCTTCAGAGTGATGTCCGGGAAATAGAGAGCCACACATCCAGCGGGGTCAAGAAAGTCAGAAATTTTTATGGTGATAAGGACCTCTGTGGGATCAGCCTCTGTTGATTCTATGTAGGGAACGACTATGATTATTATGCTGATCAGACTTTGCTTGAACAATTTTATCAATTTGCTGATTTTTGATTGGTGCTTGGGTGTTTGTGTAAATGCCAGCTGGTTGACGATCCTGAGTTGCAGGGTCTGGTGAACCATGATGACGAAGCAACATGGTGTTCCCTTTGACATGTACTCCGCAGAGTACATGAGAATGCAGGTTTCTCCTTTAATGGCCTTCTTTGAATATGCATTTCTTTTTTACCAACAGTAGTTATCTTGCTATTTTCTTCTTCAAACGGATAAAATGGTGTTGGTGACCTTGTTAGTTCAAGCTAAAGCTACTTACAAAATATGCCTTATATTCAGTCACGTCTTCAATGGTGCCTATGTATAAAAGCTCTCAGAGTTTGCAGAACTTGATCAAGCCCCACTTGAGTTCCTGTTGTGTCGTGAGTTTGTTTCATGCGGTGGAGGAGAAGGCGGCTGCTTAATTTAGATTGATTCCATAAGGTAAAAAGTGTCATATGGAATACTATTCTCAGTTTAGATCCATTTCAGAATGTAAGCTCGAATCTGCATATTTGTAGGGCACAACTATTTCAAACTAAAATAAATAAATATTCTCGGAGAGTACAAACTATATAGCCTCTGAGATAATATATTTAGACGGTCCCGTGGAGTTTGAAACATGTTGCTCGGTATTCTATTAGTTTTTGTTGTTATATTATCACGGGAAAAATGTGTCTGTTCAGTTTATATTTGGGTATCTTTTTTTAATGTTTCAGGTGTACATTAGAGCTTTGGATAATAGTATAATTTTAGAGAGATGGCTACGATTTCGACATTCCCTTCTTGGACCGCAGGAAAGATCATTTTTCACTACCACCTATAATCATTTCTTAAGTTTTTTGTTGTAATGTTCGAAATTGTAGTAGGGTCACAAGATAATACTACCAAGTAATTCATTTCTTAATATGATGCTGAAATTGTTGGATCTGATCTTGTTTTGTGAGAAATCGTCTTACCTGAAAATATATGACATCACAGAGAAAATTCTTCTTCCGGGAAATATAATACATGGGTCATATTTACGCACCACGTTACACATGGAACTATTGCTATTGTTCTCGACACATAATATAATTGAATAGGGTTTGAGTCCACATATTTTATTTATATACAATTTATAATTGCATCATCTTGGTCATCCTGACATGTTTGGTTCTAAAGTGCATAAATATTTAAACCTCTGGAACTTATGAAGTAGGGAGAATATTTGAAGTTGTTTACAATTAAGGTATAGATGATAACTCCTGTAAAATTGGAATTGCTAGGTCAAAATAAATTTGAAAGAGAACATTGGAAGTTGTGCTATCGATGATAACTCCAGTTGAGTGGATGGTATCTCCTGTAAATAAATTTGTATTAATGGAGAGGGTGTGCTTTGGATATTGCCAAAATAAATTTTTAATGAGATCTATATTTGTATTTTCCAATTGAGTGGATGTAATAATTATATTTGATTCAATTTTTCCGTGTTTGTTGGTTGCACTAAGTTAATTTTCATATAAAAAATCCTAAGGTTACACGTGCGTTGCACGTGCACGATTACTAGTATAGGAGAAAGGAACGAGGCCAAAAGAAGAAAGTCATATAGGTTTGGGGAGTCGTTGGATGTGGGGCTGTGATTTTATATTGTGCGTGCTATCATCATTTGTTGCGCGCCTCCAATTCTTAGCTAAAAACCTGAAAATATATCTTGTCCCGGTGAACTCGACATAAGGCAAATCGAGTCCAACCTCATTATAGGCGTGTCCTCTAAGTATTTGTTCGAATAATGCTTTATTTCCTTGTGCTCATAATCGTTGACACGTCATACTTTGCCTATTTCAATCCGGAAGAAATTTCTGAATACGCCTTCCAATTGGCAATCCCGTGGAACAAGTTACATATCGGCCGTCCGTTCAGTCCTCGAGATCTGCAGCCAAAACACCCTCCGGTTGCAAATCAACTCCCGCGCCGAAGGCTTTCGCTTCAAATTTCAAACGCACGCATAGCTGTCAGCCGCCGTTTCCCGAATCCAGCCCAGCAAGAGAGGGCAGGGGAGAGCAAGAAGAAGGGAGTGGACGGAGAGCAAGAAATGGCGGATGGGAGAGAGGGCGCCACGCCGTCCTGCTTCCACCTCCCGTGGTGGGGGCTCCTGCCGGGCTGCCTCGGTCTCGGGGCGCTGTGGCGGCGGGTGGAGGCAGCTCTGCTCAGCCGCCGCAGGACCTGCCTCTGCGGCCAGACGATCTGCACGCTCCCCTGCGGCCACAGCTGGCACCACCGCCCGCCTCCGCGGTTCCCCCGCTGCCCCATCTGCAGTAGCCGCGACGTCCATGGGGTCGACGAGCGGGAGGCGCTGGTGCTGTTGCCGCCGCCGCCGTCCAGATTCGTCCATGCCCGGGGAAGCATGAGCAGCCGCTGTCGCCAAGCGCAGTTCGGGCCTCGGGGATACAGGAGGTGTAGTCGTCGTCGCCATCGCCATCGCCATAGCAGGATGCTTCCTGAGCTGGGGACTCGTGTCTTTCTTGATCTTGGTTCATATCTTGGGGATTATTTTTTTATTGGTTGAACTGAGAGGTCAACTTTTGGATTCCCGTGGAGCATTCCTTAGATTATCGTAGCACTTAATCTCCCAGGCTTTCCAGTTCTTTGGCATGAACATGTAGATATGCCATTGTCACATGGATTTTACTACTCTGAATGTATTGCCTGAATATCGACAACAGCTAACAGATGGTCAGTTATTGTTATTTTTGGCTTCTTGCTAAGGCAGTTCTTATTTTACCGATGGTGTGCTGTTTCCGATAGTTAAGTTGATTGTGTTCTTAGTTATGCTGCACACGCATCAGTGTGGGAGATTCTGAATTTGTGGCATTCTTGGTTTGATTGGCGTGAATTAACTGAGTCATGCTTTCACTATCCTTCTCATATCTAAAATTTTCTGCTATCGTTTCTAAGCATTCCTTTAACTTTCAGGGTACTACAGAAATCTTCACCTATTTACAGAAACTGTACGGGTATTTGCCAAATCATGTCCTTATTTTACACTCCCTCCGATCCATCAGATTCAGTGACAATTAATATGGATCGGAGGGAGTATCTTTTTTTAACCAAAGTTAACTGTTTTGAATAATAATATTTAGCGAACCGCACCCCTAAGAACATGTTCATCACCTCGACTAATTGACAATATTGATTATAGTCCTTCCAAGACATAAGCAGGAGACATTTACACTTTGTTGTCATGCTTATCAAAGTACATGGTGAACTGGCTGGGGATCAAGGAATCACCATAGAAGGAGGTCCTGCAGAAAATGTCAGATAAGTTTGCTTGTTCTTCTACTGCTTGCTTTTCTTCTTTGTTGATACAGAGAGTGACCGCTCCCAGCACCTTCTTCACGTCCACCTCAATAAACCATGAAATATAGTACCTAGCGTTTAACATGGAGGAGACCACATCGTGATCAACCAAGCTCATGGTAGGAAACTCTGACCGGAGCAGTGGAAGGCCCTTGCCACACCAAGAGCAGCCCAAAGCTTGCTAGCTCCCATTTACTGCCGGTCAGATTCCAAGTTGTGATTCTCAAAATAGGATGGTAACAGAAATTGCTTTGGTTCTTTAATCCATCCTTCCTCTATTGCTCGTTTTAGTTTTGTCTCTTCCAACTTCTTGCTGAAACCAAGACTGCATGAAAAAAGACGAAACTTTTATCACAAGGCAGCTATGGCAACTTGTTCCTCCAAAGAAACAAAATTCTTACACATAAGTTTCCTTGACAAATATATAACCACAGTCCATCACCAAAGCACATGACATTCGCTATCCAAGCACATGAAAGATAATTTGCTTTGTTTCATCTAATTGAGCCTCTGAAACAATAAAGTAAAACTCTACATCTATTAACTCCTAGGATTACACAATAACGGTTGATCCTTCTAGAGCATTTGCTTGTGGAACAAATACATGTAACTAGCTGATTGACTCCAAAGTACAAAAACATGTTGAGACTTGAGCATTAACTGCGAGATGCTATATACTCCCACCGTTACTAAATATAAGATGTTTTAGGTCCCTCACCCGTTGACTAGGTGTAGACCCAAATGAGTGAACATATACAGTAAACCATGTCTAAATACATGTAGACACATGCATGTGAATATGGACAAAAACAAAAACATCTTATATTTAGGAACGAAGGCAGTAACAGGCTTAAATAGTGTTACTTATGAATGTAGACAAGTTGATCAACCAAGCTTATAGCAGATCACGAAAAAACTAATAAATAAAATCCCTGATATAGAGTTCGGGATGTGTCAGCTACAAAGTAGATAGCCCACACAAACAGTATTTTTTTAGCAACCGGCAGGAGCACTGCCTTTTTGGACCAAACAGTGTAGTTTGGCACTCTTGAAGTGTTAGACATGTATAGTCTACTTTCCTGTATATCCTCATTGTATAAGGGGTTTCCTGCATATTGCACACATGTACATGTAATGGCCTTTGGCCCCTGTGAATGATAGTTGCTCATTCCCTAACATGGTATTAGAGCAGAAGAATCCAGAACCCACGGAGATCTACCTGACTGTGTAGGCGACGATGACGGAGCAGCAGTAGTGGAAGCAGTCAGCGAGACAACGGTGCCCGTCGAGGAAGAGCCTGAGGAAGAGCCCAAGGAAGCCAGCAGGCGCTTGAGCCGCACAATGTCCAGATCAGTGAGTGACGAGCTCGGTGAAGGCGTACGACCCACTGTAGAGGAGCGACCCAAGTCACGCTCCTTGAAACAGGAGGACTCGAGGTGACCTGGCTTCTTGCAGTAGTCGCAGAACATGCGAGGCCGGCCCGCTCAAACCAGGCGCGAGGGGCTTGCTTAAGGCCATAGAGGGAGCGCCGGAGACGGCAGACCATACCATCAGGAACAGAGTAGCCCGGTGGTGGCTGCATGTAAACCTCCTCAAGCAACTCGCCGTTGAGAAAAGCATTCTGAACATCAAGCTGAGACACAGACCAATGACGGACAGAAGCCACAGCGAGAAGGGTGCGGACATTGGTCATGTGGGCCACAGGAGAGAATGTCTCATCATAATCGCGTCCCTGCTCCTGCTGAAAGCCACGAGCCACAAGACGAGCTTTGTAACGGTCGAGAGAACCATTAGAGTGAGTCTTAACCTTGTAGACCCACTTGCACGTGATGGGACGAACTCCGGGAGGAGGGGAGACCAGATCCCACGTACCGGTGCGCTCAAGCGCATCAATCTCCTCAGCCATCGCAAGCTGCCATTCAGGCCGAGCCATGGCATCCCGATAGGAAGTGGGCTCAGCGACAGCAGAAAGACCGTATTGGGAAGGAGAGTAGCGGTGAGGAGGCCGTAACGAAGGCCGAGCACGAAGGTTATGAACCGGTGTAGACGGGGAAGGAGGCGCGCCGGAAGTGGAAGGCTCGTCGGAATGATCATCGACAGTATGAGAGGGACGAGTATAGTGGAGAGGAAAGGGAGAAAGAGGAGGACGCACCGGAGCGGTAGGGGACGAAGGAGGAGGGGAGGAGGGTGGCGTCAGTGGTGAATCAGGAACAGGAGGACTCACTGGGGATGGAGGTGGAGGAGGAGGAACATGTGGCACAGAAGGAGATGTGTCAGGAAGGATGAGGAAGGAGATATCCTCAGCTGAAAAGGAGGAGCTAGGACGCGGGTAGTATGAACGAGACTCATCAAAAGTCACATCACGCGAAATACGCAGCCGGCGACCAACAGGATCCCAACACCGGTAACCCTTGTGCTCATCGCTGTATCCAAGAAAAACACACTTGACTGACTGAGCAGTCAGTTTGGTGCGTTCTCGTGGAGCAAGAAGGACATAGCACACACACCCAAACATACGAAGAGCGGAGTAGTCAGGAGAACGACTAGAGAGACGCTCCATAGGGATACAACCCTGCAAGGCCGCGGAAGGCTGGATGTTGATGAGATAGGTGCATGCAGAAACAGCCTCAGCCCAAAAGTGGGGAGGAAGAGAGGCAGCGATCATCATCGCACGTGCCGTCTCAAGAAGGTGACGATGCTTGCGCTCAGCAACACCATTCTGAGCGTGGGCACCAGGACAAGAGAACTGGGCAAGGGTACCCTGCTCGGCAAGAAAATCACGCAACATCTGGGAGATGTACTCACCAGCCGAGTCAGCACGAAAAACACGAATGAGCGTGGAGAACTGGGTGTGAACCATGGCAGCAAATCGCTTGTATATAGGGAGAACCTCGCTGCGAGATTTCATAAAATAGAGCCAAGTGTAGCGAGAGAAATCATTAATGAATAGAACATAGTAGCGATGGCTATGTTGACGGCTGAGGTGACCTGGTTACGATGGTTACTAGAGGACTTTGGTGTTTCTGCACCGACTCCCCTATTGTCAGACAGTACAGGTGCTATCAGTATTGCTCGTGACCCAGTGAAGCATGAGCTCACCAAGCACATTGGTGTGGATGCATCCTTTGTGCGTGCTGCTGTGCAGGATCAGGTTCTCGCTCTTCTGTATGTGCCCTCTGAGTTACAATTGGCTGACTTCTTCACCAAGGCACAGACTAGAGCGCAGCATGGTTTCTTTCTCTCCAAACTCAGTGTTCTTGATCCACCATGAGTTTGAGGGGGGTGTGTTAGACATGTATAGTCTATTTTCCTGTATATCCCCATTGTATAAGGGGTTTTCTGCATATTGGACACATGTACATGTAATGGTCTTTGGCCCCTGTGAATGATAGTTGCTCATTCCCTAACATGAAGCACATGTTTTACACCACATCTGTGTGCCCTCCCTTCACAATACTACACCTCTGTTGTGCAAACCGAGGCACAATTTTGTTTTAATTTATGTAATATTGATGGAGTAGGATCATGCTTGCCACTGTTAGATGGACATGCTGCTACTTTATCAGATCAAAGTATCTTTCGGTTCTATCAGTATTGCTTAAATTTTGTGCCTCTTAAGCAAGGGTACATGACATATATTGTGAAAGGGAATTAGTATGTTTTCCATCACTACTTACAAGTAAATATATAACATTTGGCTGAGTTTTACACTTTATAATCATTTGTTTTATCTGAATACCCGATCAAACTATGTGAGTGAAATATACTGAAAATAAAGTACAACTATAAATACCAAATTAACAATCGAATGACTATTCCATATTTACAAGATTGACTAGTTATTTAGACAATTGTGTGCTTCTATGCTTTGACACAGCAAACCATGTTTTATAGGATTGATTAGTCAGTTAGCTAGTAAGTTTTCATAAGCTAATTATATAGCAATTCTCGCATTCTCTTGAGTTAAGTTCCGAATTTTACAATAAATTAACTAACAAATGAGTAAAAGTAGTAGAAAACAATGCTAAGAAATGCTATGACATGGAAAATTAAAGATGAATAGCCATGACAATTAGTGTGCGCATATAAACATGAGACGTAACTACCTTTTGATGGAAGTCTTATCCAAGTACATGGTGAACTTGCTGGGGATGAAGGGGTTGTCAAAGAAGAAGGTCTTGCGTGTCACTTGTTCTTCTTCTGCTGCTTGCTTTTCATCTTGTTCGTCTGTATAGACGGTGACCGCGCCCAACACCTTCTTCTGCAGGTCGACCTCAATCAGCCAGGAAATGCACTGCTGCCTATCATTCAACACGAAGCAGACGACATCGTGATCAACCAAGCTCATGGTAGGAAACACTGGCCGGAGGAGTGGCAGGCGTTTGTCGGAGGCAAGAGCAGCCCAGAGCCACTACTAGGAAAAGGGTTATAGGTATGTTGCAATTCTGTAGCGCACCCTTAATTGGTGCGCCACAGAATTATTTCTGTGGCGCATGGTTTTTAATGCGCCACAGAAATTTGCAATTCTGTGGCGCAACCTGCCCCGTGCGCCACAAAATCCTCTCTCTCGACCGACACGAGACACGCTCGCGCACCCACCACTGCCTTATCCTCTTCTCGTTCCTTGGATAATATTTTTTTCTCTCCTCACACATCGATCCCTTATCCTCTCCTTCCCCAGCCCTTCTTCCCCAGCCCTTCCCCGCCGCCACGCCCCAGCCCGGCCGCCGCGCTGGCCTAGGTCCTGGCCGCCACGCCCCAGCCGTGAATCGAAGAAGAACAACCTCTGACTAGTTTCGGCGAGGGACGAGATTGGGAGGCGGCGCAATGTTCCAGCTGCTGGTCCTGGTGCTGTTCTCGGAGGCGGCGGTGGCGCTGCTGCTGATGGTGAAGCTGGGACCGCTGCGGGCGCTGGCGATGCGGGCCGTGGAGCAGGCCAAGGCGGGGAAGGGCCCGGCACCGTCAAGACCATCGCCTGCACGCTCGCCCTCATCCTCGTGTCCAGCGTCGCCACCATCCTCAAGATCCAGAACAGGGCGCAGAAGCTCGGCGCCGTCCGCACGATGTCTTCTCGTTTTCCCCACCTCTGTAACCCTCCCCTCCGCAGTTGGAGACAGCGCAGCCCTCCCCTCCGCCGCCGGCCGCCGCAGATCTTGCACGGGATGCTCCCGCCGCGAAGAAGGAGCGGTCCTCTCGTCCTGCTACTCGCTCTTCTCCGCGAGCACGGCCTCCTCTCGTCGACAGCGACGGCACGGCAGCGACGCATCCCGGCTGCGGTGGCGGCGTACGACGTATACGACGTCGTAGTTTAAATTTTTTTTAAACCTATAAAACAACTTTTGTGGCGCATGCAGTGGGGTGCGCCACAGAATCTTCATGTTTCTGTGGCGCACCGGCGCATCTTGCTGGTGCGCCACAGAATATATATTTTTGTGGCGACGATTCTGTGGCGCACCCAGCAAAGTTGCGGGTGCGCCACAGAATTGCAAAAACGTGTGCCACAGATAGGCCTTTTCCCACTAGTGAGCTCGCTAGTTTCCATGGTGGCATCTACTTCCCATGCATTGTCAGTCAGATTCCATGTTGTGATTTTGAAAGCAGCATGACGAGAGCTATGCAGACCGTGGCCTGCAAGATCGCTGATACAAATGAGCTTAATCATGCGGCTGTCAATGACACACACACGCCGTGCTCCGCCAGGGCACCCTGCGCGACGAGGATCCAGAGCAGCAGGCATTGTGACGTAGCGCGGCTTCTTCGCAAGATCTCCATGGACGGTGACGAAGAACAATCCAAGATAGCAATCGACCCAGCACAAGGAGGAATCACCATAGGGGATGATGACGTCCGTCTCCCAGGGGTCGCTAAACAAGCCTGGAGCGTCCTTGCGTAAAGGCATCTGCACCTTCTGAACATCCCATTTCATGGCCTCCTCCCCCTCCCCAGGCGCATGGTGTAGCAAGCAAAGCTCGCCGTCGTACGAGAGCTCCGCCACTGTGAACTCTTCCTCGCCGTGGCAAAGCAGGCCGATGTCGTGCCTGCGCATCAGCCGCTGCTGCTGGAGCCGGTACGGGTGGAAGAGCTCGTCCATCTCCGGGTCCACTTGCCCGCCCTCGAAGCACGGCGGGAGCCGCCCGAGCGACGGGGACTTGCCCGAGCGGCCTGTGTAGACAAAGTAGTTGACGGGGTAATAGGGGGGACGGCACTGGTTGACGTGGGGGACGTAGGGCTGGAGAAGTATGGAGTGGCGGTGAGCGGCGATGACGTAGGGCGGAGGCAGCTCCTCCATCTCCGGCCTGAGCCCTTCTGGCCAGTGGAGGTAGAGGCGAGACGCCGCCGGGGGCGACGCGACCCTGAGGGAGACGGCGAGGGTTTGGCCGGTGCAGGTGTCGGATGTCTCCGACAGCGTGCCGCCGGCTGTTACCCCGTCCCTGACGCTCTCGTCCCCGCCCACCTCGGTGCAGTGGACGACGCGATCCAGCATCAACCAGCGCAGGTGAGAGTCGGAGGCGGCGGCTGGCGGCCCGTCCCCGCTGCGCCGAGGGGTCATGGCGCACAACGCAGGGAAGGGGCGGCCAATTCAGATCTTGGGTTCGGCTTCGGAGGGGGAGGGTTTCATTTTTTTTTTTGAGAGCAAGGTTTCATGTTGTTTGTTGGGCTTTGCAACGCGCATGGTCGTAGGCCTGGCCCAGATAAATTGCCCGGCCCAAATCTGCGCAACCGACGTCCGAGCCGAACCAGCTAGAACTCGGTGGTCGGTCCGGCTCCGACCCCCCCTCAGTCGCCGCCGGCCTTCCTCCCCCAAAACCCCAAACCCTACCTGCCGCCGGCCGCTTCTCCCCCACCCAGAAGCCGTCGGGCGATCGTCGGAGGAGGGATGGCGGCGTTGGAGGGGGAGACGAGCCGGCTGTTCCGCGTCCGCCGCACGGTGATGCAGATGCTGCGGGACCGCGGGTACCTGGTGCTGGACGCCGAGATCGACCTCACCATGGGCGAGTTCGTCCAGCGCTACGGCGACCCCGTCCGCCGGGACGACCTCGTCATCAACCGCGCCAAGAAGGACGGCTCCAGCGAGCAGGTCCGCCCCTCGTAACATTCCCCCTCCTCCTCCGCCGCCTCCCCGCGATCTCCATACTAGGGTGTCCGTCGGCTAATTGATTGGCGGTGCCCTCCCACCAGGTCTACGTGTTCTTCCCGCCCGAGGCCAAGCCGGGGATCAAGACGGTCAAGAGCTACATCGAGAAGATGAAGCAGGAGAACGTCACCAGCGGAATACTCGTCGTGCAGCAGGCAATCAGCGCCTTCGCCCGCGGCATCCTGCTTGACATCTCGACGCTCCAGCTCGAGGTCTTCCAGGTCGCGCTCGACATCCCTCTCTCGCTACCTCAGACTCTTATTTGACTAATACGGAGTATATATTTGTGTCAACCGGTGACCCGCGTTTAATTTAAGTCTTGTCCTGCAGGAAGGGGAGCTGCTCATCAACATTAAGAATCACGAACTGGTTCCAGAGCACGTGCTCCTGACAGACGAACAGAAGAAGACGCTGCTGGCGAAATACACCGTGAAAGAAACTCAGGTAAGATTAAATGTGCATGCCCTTTGCTCACCTCATGTTCTAATCGATACATGTATGGCATTACGAAAATTGCATTCATGTTTAAGCTATGTACACCATTAAAAGGTTCATCTGTGAAGAATTGTCGCTAACCACAACCGTGTATTCCAGCAGACCTGCATGTCCACATTACGAATTGTTTGTGTTCTGTTGGCATGTACCATCTTATCGGTTAGAAATGGAGTTCAAATTCCTCAAGCTATAACCTCCTAAGCAAAAATCCCTCTCCTGTAATCCCTATCAGAGTACTTTTAACCCCTAATCCAGATTGGATGGGTGATTCTGCTGATCCGGTGATACCTTGCATACCAATGTGCCACATTGGCAGATGACAGGGCTGAGAGTTTAGTTGGATCATTACCAGGATCATATATCTTCTAACAACAGCTCCGTAAGGACATAATCTTACCTAATCCTACTTGCCGGTGATCATATCCCCTAGCACTAACAGTAGTAAATAATCCCAACCTTCCTAACATAAGATCTATATCCATTGTGTATGGTGATGTTTGTCCTGGTTGGCTGCCTGCCTTGAGCATAGCGTGCGCATAAGCCTATTGATTTTCAACAGGAACCATGCCTGTTGATGCATGTTGGATTGTTCACCTTAACTCATCTTGATCCTGATTATGGTTGATCATGTTATTGGAATATGTAAAATCTGTATGATACAGTATTTTCGACATACTTGCCATGTATATAAGTATAAGTCCTAAGTTAACGTTCTATTTTGATGAGAGAATAAAAGGTAATGCCATGAAGGGTGAATATGTGAGAAGCAGGTGGTAGCAGGATAAGCTATAGTAGAATGGACACAGCAAAAGCTATGTTAGAAGAAGAGTGATACTCTATCGTCTGCTTGTGAAGTGATGCTTTCAGAAGTTAATATGTAATTAGTCGTTCCTATACATATGAGCATCATGTCTTCCATATGTTAGCTGTCTTTTGGGAGATTGGCTGACACTGGTGTGGTGCATATTTTCTACTTGCTACACCCTATGTTGGATAGTGTTAAGGATACAGGTAAACTGACCTGTTGTATTCCCCTGCAAAAAAAAAAAAAAAACTGACCTGTTGTATTAGTGATGCCCGCCTGAGCAATTTGCTGCTTACTTATCTGTTTGCTTGCACCATCTGTTATGTTTAGAAGACATCAAGGTAGTAGGAACTGGTTGGACAGGTGTCAAGTATTGAGTGCTCCTTTCAGTTTTTTGTTGTTGCATGACTTGCGGTGGGTTGGATCTTACATTCAACAAGTTATGATATCCCGTTCTCAGACCAAGCTAACAGAGAACACACATATTTCCCTCTTTTGCTATAGTGGGTACTCTGTTCTGATGATTTTTCTTTTGCTATCTTATGATGCAGCTCCCTCGGATTCAACATACAGATCCTATAGCTAAATACTACGGCATGAAGCGTGGACAGGTCGTGAAGATCACCCGGCCCAGTGAGACTGCTGGAAAATACGTGACATATCGCTACGTTGTCTGAGTGCCACTTCGTTATCAAGGATTGAGATCTCCTGCGAGCACTGCTAGTTACTATGCTTCCTCGAATGCTAGTTTCTTAGGATTAGAAACTTTCTTGTCTCTTGAGGAACAGAAGTGGTTCTGAAATGACTTGGTACTATTTCTTTAGAATTGCTCGTCAATTTGACATGATCGCTGTTAGCTAGCACTAGTCGTAGGTGTCTGTAGCTATGTTAATTTTCGTATTGCTGAATAACTCTGTCTATCCGAAGTTGTCTATCTGTTTCAGGATTCTGTTACTTACGTTCCCCTGTGTTTAACCAAATGGTACGAGCTTGCCTTCTGGGAATCATCGTTTGTCTGACGAGCAGAGCAAAGCCTGTAGCACGAGGAACGTGCGAGATGCGTATTTTTGGAGTTGTTCGTGTCTGCCCCAATTCTCTTTTCTGATCTGAGATCCCTACTGGCTCACCGTGTTTTTTTTTTTGAAATGTGTGCCGTAACTACATTGGAACGTATCACATTGGTTTTCTTGTTCTTAACCGATTTCGCTGACACAGTTTGGCGCAGATTTAGCTACTACTCCAGTTAGCTGGTTGAACTGTCGTTTGCAGGCATAGTACTCATTGTGTAGTATTGTCTGATATCGGCCGATCGGGCAGGAGTACAACTGATATCGTCTGGCCCAAGATGCACTTTAGATTGTTCCTGAAGCCCTTGACACAAGCTCGTAACAACGTTACCTAGGTTAATGGTGGCTAAGGTTGCGGAGTATAACTTTTGGGGAAATGGTGGCAGTTTGTACTATAAATTGATTTTGCGGGCTGAAGCGGGAAGTCCGCTTGACACCCTCAATGGTGGCGTTGATCTTCCTTCGCTCCAGGTTCCGCACCTTCGGGTTCAAGGCCTCATGTTTGTTTCATTCCATACTTCAGGTTATTTTGCCCACAAAGAGTTGGCCTTGGTCACTTTCTCTCATAACTCTCGCCTCTCCGCAAGTTTTTTTTAACCTGCTGATCAGAGAGCTCATGAAGCTGTGGGACCTGTGGCTCTTTTTCCTCTGTCGAGGAACCGGTGGGGGCTGGAAAAAGATTAAATCAATATTTAAAGTTTCACAAAATTCTGAAAAATTTGATGTTGACAACGACACATTCTACTGTTCTGCAAATTTCAACTCGAAATATTTTATATTACGGTATACACAAAATGAAAAATCCAGACATCTGATTTTTTTGAATTTTACACTGTGCACATGTCAGAGTCAGACCCAGATATTTGTCATTTTTACACGGAACAAAATACAGATTATTTGACATTCATATTTTGCACACTAGTATAAATAATCATGTTCTACTTCTAGAATTTATTTCACATGTTTTCGAAACTTACAAATGTCCTTTTCAATTTTTCAAAAAAAAAAAACGAGCTTCGTGGAGCTCGTCCCCGGTGGCCCGCCATTTTGTCGGCGAATTAGGAAAGCCCAAGACCTTCTTCCCCGTCCTCCTCCTCTAATCTAGAAAAGCCCAAAAACCCTAACCCGCCGCCACCCGCCCTCCGCGCCGGCGCCGCTTCTCCCCACCCTACGCCCGCAGAGATGTCAGACATGGAAGAAGAAGCGCGCGCGGGGGCACCGGAGGAGGAAGAAGAAGAAGCGCCCGCGTGGGCACCGGAGGAGGACCTCGCGTCCGACGGGGACACGAAGCGGCTCTTCTGGGTGCGCCGCACGGTGCTGCAGATGCTGAAGGACCGCCGGTACAGGGTGAAGAAGGCCGACATCGACCTGTCCATGCGCGACTTCATCGAGCGCTACGGCGACCCCGCGCGCCGCGACGACCTCGCCATCCACCGCGCCAGGAGGGGCGACCCCGATGACCAGGTAGCTAACCTCCGCCCCTCATAACACATCCCCCATCCACCTCCGCCGCCGCCTCCCCGGCGACTGACGGTGTCCTTCTGCCAGGTCAAGGTCTTCTTCCTGGACGAGTCCAAGTCCGGGCTGGGCGCCGTCAAGACCTGCGTCGACAAGATGAAGCAGGAGAACGTCACTAGCGGCATCCTCGTCGTGCAGAAGTCCCTCAGCGGCCAGGCAAAGGCCGAGGTCCTGCAGAGCAAGAAGTACCACCTCGAAGTCTTCCAGGTCGCCCTCCTCCGCATCCCTCACTCTCTACCTCGTGTGCTGGTATCAGGACCAGTGACTGAAGCTTAATTTGGGTCTGCTGTGCTGTCCTGCAGGAAGGGGAGCTTCTTGTAAACATTACGAAGCACCATCTCGTTCCCAAGCACGAGCTCCTTTCAGACGAGGAGAAGCAGGAGCTGCTGGAGAAATACACCGCCAAAGAAACCCAGGTCAGATAAATGTTTCTCTTCTTTTCTCGCCGTCATTGGCCTGATACCATAGTCCTTACAAGCATGGCGTTATGAAAAAAATGCATCTATGTTTAAGATGTTTAAGCCATGAGAAGGTTTATGTGCATAATCTGTGAACAAATTATCCCTAAATTATGACCGTGTAGATCAAAAGGCATCTGCACATTACTAATTGCTTGTATGGAATATCTTTTATGATTTTGAGAAGGTTCGTTTTTACTCCTTCCAACTCAATCCTTCAAGTATCACTACGGGAGCACTTTCACCCTAACCAGGTTTAGACAGACGATTGTGCTTACTTTTTGAGACCTAGCACTGTTTTATACAATATGCCAAGTAGGAGAACGACGAGGCCGATCTAGTCCTATTTTCTAAACTATACAAGTATCATAACCCCTAACCGATACTAAACAATCCTATCCTATTTCCTTTACAATAAGATCCATACCCATATGTGGATGGATATCCTGGCTAACTACCTACCTTGTGCAGCACATAACCCTGCTAAGTCGGCATCATGATAGAAGACTGTTGTGTCATGTAGAATCGTAAGCTGAATGACTTTGCTGAAAGAGTAGCATGGTGATTTCATGGTAGGGTGAAACGTGAGACAGTTGTAAGCAGGATAAGCTAGTAGAATGTACACCCAAGGAACTCTGTTACAACCTGAAGAACGCTACTTGATCTATAGTTTGCTTGGAAAGTGATTGATGCTTGAGTGTTAATACATAATTAATGGCTCCTAAAAATGAGCATGTATCTGATATGTTGGTGGCTTGTGGCCTATGGCAACAGATTTTATCCGTTGTAAATATTTTATTGGATAATGTTAAGTATACAAGTGTACTGAACTCTGATATATTGGTGATGTTCTTCTGGGCAATTTGTTGTTTTGAAAATTTTGGCTGCATAACTTGCATCGGTCAAATTTCACATCAATCAAGTTTTGACACCTCAATTTTCTAAAAATAGCTTGACCCAATCTTTACCATCAAGTTTATACTCTGTTCTGATGGTTTTGTGTTGTCTTGCAATGCAGCTCCCTCAGATTCAGATCACGGATCCGGTAGCGAAATACTATGGCATGAAACGTGGACAGGTCGTGAAGATTACCCGGAAAAGTGAGACTGCTGGAGAATATGTGACCTACCGCTATGTTATCTGAGCCTTGATATACATGCTCAAGGCTTGAAATTTTTGTGCCAGTTAAAAACGCTTCCTCCAATGCTAGTTCTGGTCAGCAGCAGAAACATCCTGGTCATTCGAGGAACCAAAGTGCCTTGGCGTGTGCCATTCAAACATGACGCTGTTAGATAGAGATAGGTTGTTGTAGATGTGCTGTGTTTTATGCTGCTAAATCACTCTTGATTACATGAGATGTCTGTTGTGAAATTCAGTTAGTCGTGCGCCCCCTATACTTGACGAAATGGCTTGAGCATATATGCCTTTCTGGTCTATTCGTGTCGTGCCGGCACACGGGATTCGTCTTCGGGCACAGGCACGCTAACGGCACATCCGGCCCACGAGAAATAGCCACAAAATTCAAAAAAGGTAAAAATAACTACAAAATTCAATAAAATAGGTAAAAATAGCTATAAAATGTAAAAGAATATATTAAAAAATAGTTAATCGTGTCGTGACGTGCCAACCCGCGTGCTTCAAGTCGAGTAACGGTCCAGGCACTAACGGACATGTGCCGTGCCGCAGCCTATTTAAGTTGTGTCGTGCCGTGTTCGTGCCGTGCCAAAAAAGTCGTGCTTCGTGCCAGCCCATCTGGCCAGCTATAGTTTGGCATCAGTTACCTGCTCTCTCTCTACTTTGACGAGAATGAAGCAAAGTGGGGAAACTTGGGAATGATTTTCCTCAAACTGTTAAACTTGGAAACTTTTGGCTAAGGCCTCGTGCCTTTGTAAAGGCGGTTGGTTTACGTGAGGAGCCGCAAGAAAACAAAGGCGCGCCGCCTACCGTCTCCGCCTTCCTCGTCGGGGATGGGTCCTCGCCTCCTTTGCTTGCTGCTTTGGCAGTGATGACCTTGGATGCGCTTGGACTGTTGCAAGATCATGATCCCTAGCAGCATAGGCGAGGTGGTGGCGACAATGACATATTGGAATAAAGTCTTTCCAGACCGTCCCTACCTCGTCGGCGTTCCAACCGTTGTTAGGGCACCTCCAACGGGGTGGAGCAAACGGACACCTCAAAGTGTCCGATTTGGTCCGTTTGGGGGCGGACAGAGGACACATTTTGAGCCTTTGTCCGTTTGGGGTGAGGGTGCCCCCAACGGCCTGGCGCAAAATGGGCCAACAAAAAATATTGGAACAATCAAATGACTCAAATTGGCCTCAATCCAAATAGTTCGAAATCCAAATAGTTCAAAATACAAATTCTTCAAAATTTAAATAGTTCAACACATAATAAATAGAAATAAATAGGACATCACATGTCCTCGCGCTCACGGATCATCTTTTGCCTCTTGAGAATCCATGCCCTTTGCTCCGGGTCCATGATGGTCAAGTCGGCCATCATGATCCGGTTATCTTCGGCGAGCAACGCAAGCCTCACGCGATTCTCCTCCGCCTTGGCCTCGAGCATGAGCCGGGTCTCCTCGGCCTTGATCTTCTCTTGCTCGATCTCGAGCTTCTTCCTTGTCATCTCCACATACCTTGCCATGGCTTCCTCATTGTCCTTGTGTTTCTCCACGTACCTAGCGGCGGTGGACTCCTCCTTGCCGGCGATCAACGTCTTCAGGGTCTCCTCCAATTGTGCTTGTGCCGCCTCACGCTTCACGTCTTGCGCCGAGGACTTGTGTCCTCTCGGCCGCACAGCCCGGCCATCCGAGCGTTGGCCGGGATTCACATCATCATTGGGGTCATCGTTGGCTCTCTTCTTCGAGCCTTCAATGCCCCCTTTCTTCATGGCGTTGTAGATCTCTTGCCATTTTGGACAACCCTTGATCATGTCCCAACAATGGCCCAAGGTGAACTTGGTCTTGAAGGCCACCTTGAAGTACTGCAAAGCTTGATTCATCTTGTCCTCAACCCCGTGAAGTGCCCCTTTGTTGGGCACCCCATTTTGCATTTTGCCCACAAGTCATCCATGACTCGCATAGCACCCTGTCTTCCTTGTCCGTGTGCGAGGCCGTGCGGATGTTCTTCCGCTTGAGGCTCGCCGCGATTAGGGCGTGCTCCTCGTCGACATCGAGTGGCTCTTCTTCAATGTCGACCACATCGGCCTCCGTCTCGGGCATGGTCGCGTCGGGGTCTTGTGTGTCGAGGTCGGCCGGGTCGAAGTAGGTGTTGGCCTCTTGTGTCTCGACCTCGGCAGGATCGAAGTAGGTGCGGCCGTTGATCATGTCGTCCATGACATCCTCGGTGAAGTAGGCCGGGTTGGCAGGCGTCGTCGGCGGGAACTCGCTCCCGTCGAACATGAGGGCACGGGCCTCGGGCATGGTCATCCTGCCACCCGCCGTGGTCTTCGATTTGCCAGGGGGCCGCCCGTCGCCGGCACTCGGGGTCACGTTGAGGTCGAGCGACTTCGGCTCGACCGGGACCGACGAAATCTCCGGCGAGTCCTCGCGGGAACCCAGCCGCGACACTGGGTGATGGGCGGCCGCCGACGACGGCGTCGAGAGGCCGGGGGACGAGGATTTGGGCGCCTTCGCTTTGGCGGAGGAGACCAAGCTTCCGGCCGACGGAACCGTGTTGGGGGAGAGGCCGGTGGCAGCGACGAAGGCCCCTGCAAAAACCTCCCCTTTGAGGAGAAGGACAGCTCGGGTGGCGGGCTTGGCGGCGATGAGGTCGGAGTTGGCCTGATGCGCGATGGCGGCGAGCCTCTCCTTCTCCTTGGCCGCTGTGAGGGCGGCCTTCTCCTCTGCCTTCTTCTCCCGAGTCCTCTCCCTCCGGACTTGTCGCTTGACCGAGGCCGGCTTCGGCTCCTTCTTCACCGCGAGCAGGGCGGCGCCGGTAGCGGCCGTGGATTTGGACAGCCCGTCCTCCATGAACGGCGGCGGCGGCGAGGGCGGCTGGAGGCGGCGGCGGCTGGGGAGGGAATGGGCGGCCGAACGAGGGTTTGGGAGGGGATTCTGTGGCTGGACCTTGGGCCCGACGCGGACAGGGAGGACAAAGAGGAGGACCGAGAGGCTGTCCGTCCCGCCCCAAAGCCACCCCAAAGTTGGGCCGCGTTTGGGTCGAAAACTGGTGTCCGGGCGGACACCAGTCCGGATGCGCCAGCCCGTTGGAGAAGGGCATTTGTCCATTCGGACAAAAGCGGACTGCGCTGGTCCGTATGCGCCAGCCCGTTGGAGGTGCCCTTAGAAGGGCCAGTGAGGATATCTATTGGTCTTCATCGAATCTTGACATTTGGTGGGTCGTTTAAGCGAAGTTGTTTGCTGGTCTATGATATGAATCTTCGTTCTCTTCGTTCGTTTGTCTCTATGATAATATCTGTTTTCTCCAACTCTCTTTTTTTTTGTGAAAAAGGACTCTGGCATTAAAAGAAACACCGAACCGTACAGGACATCTCAACAAAAAACGAAATTACAACGAGATTCTTGAGATGCCCTTCGTCTTCAACCTCTAGACCGTGTCGATGGCGCTCCTCCTAGAGCCGGGCTGACGTTGTTGGTTGCGGTCGGGAAGTCGTCGAACGGGTCAAAAAGACCACATCCGTCCCAGAACCGAAGAAGAAGGATGAACCGCCGATGAAGTTCCATGACGATCCGGAGACCGCCCCTGCCAAAATAAGTCCTTGAGAACCACACGACTCCCACGAGCTTCTCGATGTTGCCGCCGAGATGGGGCTGAAACCGGGGAAACCGCCACCAACAGAATGTCGTCCTAGCAAACATGAACACTAAACCAGAAAAACAGAGCCCTCCCGTCGACAAGGGCGGAGATCCAACACGTCTCCATGGCCCGAAGGCCACAGAGCCGGGGGCAGAGCTACGGCGGCCACTGACAGGAGGCGCGGATCAGATTGGATCTGATCGCCTCTCTCCTATCCTGGTTAGAGACGAAGCGGTATGTCTTCTGTTTTCTCCAACTCTCTGCATTAGTGGTGAAGAATTGTAAGCATGTGCCACTGTCTGCGGTGTGTCTCCAACCGATGTTCCTTCTAAGTTTATTCAATCTTGTTGTTCACATCGAGTAGCTATTGCGGTTTTCAAAGTTACCAGACGATCCAGTGTTTTGCTACTTGTTCATTGCATGAACTCCGACAGCCATCGAACAATCGAAAGAACAAGACAATCAGTATGAGTTTCAGTGTATTTTTATTCTGAGCGGGTCGTGTTGCGCCGAGTTTTATCTCTTTTCTGTAAATTTCAGATATAAGATGACTTTGGACGTATTTTCTCCAAGAAAAGAAAAAGGTGTCTGGGTTTTGATATAGCAAAAGTGAAAAGTATTCTTTTGACCTTTCTACAGTTGCGGAACCTGCACGGCAAAGAAGTGGCCGGATCTTCTCCGTGGACGCGGACTTGTTTGCAGTTTAGCTACCGAGAAAAATCGCCGCAAAGTCAGTCAACGACGGCGACACGCCGGAACGACCAGTCGCACGGCCGATGCGCTCGTATCCGAATCTGCGATGCACCCAACATCCTCTTCTTCTGTATTCGCGTGACCTGGCGAAAGGATATTTCACAGATCGCAGCGTGGCCTCCGGTTGTTCTGGCGGCTGTGGCCCAGACGGCCTCCATCTTCCAGGTGAATCATTTTTTTCCTAGTGGAAATAATGCATTCATGTTTTTTTTTTTTTTTTTTTTGAGGCCTCTCTGTGATTACAGTTGTAGTATCTGTTCGGACACACAGGACACACACCACACGCACACCACACACACTCCACCTATGTGTCTAAACAAGACCTACATCCTATAACCCAGAACTACGTCCTGAGAGACTTGGCCGAAGACCAGTGCTTCGGTGACCGACGGGCACGTCGACCTCGCCCGTGGTACATAGACGTGAGGCAGTAGAAAACCTGGGAACAGCCAGTGCCTGGCTGAAAAAACCCCGTGAGACGCTCGGGAAATTCGCTCCTCCCTGGGAGTCGAACTCGCGCGAGCGGGCCGCATGCCACTGCATGCAAAGCCACTGCGCCACAGGCGCGTCTCGCATTCATGTTCATCCATCAGGTGTGGTGTGGCGTTCCAGCATTCATGTTCAAGGAGCCAGTCAAACAGAGGATTCGATCAGAAATCCATGGTTCTTCAATACCCTTGTGTGTCTGAATCGCGTAGGTCCCTGCGATCAATGTGCTAGGGGAGGCCCCTACAGGCAAGGCATGACCATCATTGCAGACGATCTGCGGCTACCAGCTGTCGCCCACTCCAGCCTTCCAGGTCACAACACACTACAGTAGTACTTACTCCAATATCAGGAGAGAAGAAAAGCTGCAACGTGTTCAGTTCAGAGAGATGGCCACCTTGGTTCAGCAATGTCTCAGGTGTGAGGATGAGCAACTCAGGATTGGCCGGAGGGCAGTAAACCCCCAGATGTTTTTTATCACCCAGCTCGAAAAGTTCCAGTTCAATTCCGGCGTCAAACTTTGGCCAAAACCGTTTAGTTTATCAGCGTATTTTGTCTTCTCTACGGGCAACATGCGAATCTGGACAGATCAACTGCTACTACTAGTATACTACAAAAACTGCAGGCGCCAGCTAAGCGCATGATTCAAACACAGTGGCGAGCCCGTACATCTGTTTCCTCATCTCCACCTGCTCTCTGTAATTCTTAAGGGTAGATCGGCTAAAATATTGTGCAGCCAGCTTCACAACTCAGGAATTGTTTTCTCGGTTTCAAGTTTCTGGCCATCAAATCCAGAAATTATAGTTGCACTAGTGCTATTCTACCGGTCGGTCTACTAGATACCGAACAACACTCGCTATCCCTATGAAAGGTCAAATCTAGGAAATAAGCTGACTTTCAAATCAAGGAAATAATATACAATACTACAATAATAACTGAGACAACTAGATAAGACTGGAGATACCACCGAGTGAGGAGAAAAAACATAAAAGTCTAAAATTGAAAGCGAGGTTGACGATGTCGTTCCATCGTCATAATGATTCCAATTAGGCTTCAGAATACAGAGCATAGACCACGAGTAGATGGTCCAAGGTTGAAAAGTATAGCACGGAGCAAATAGCTTGGAAATTTATGTTGAAGATTTTTTCGCCCAAATTGGTGTGCTACCAACAATAGCAAAGTGGGTTTAGAGTGCACGCAAAGTTGTATGGCAACAGGATTTCGAATATCATTGAGCATATTCACAGAATGAAAATGATAAATGAGATACCATACTACAAATGACCATGTAGGATAGGAGGAGATAATAACAAAGTTCTACAAATGACCAAGCAGGAGTTATAAGAAAAAGGAGATAACAAACGGTGTTACAACATAACTATGTAGAAGTGGGAGTGTACAAGACAACTAACAGGGTGAAATATTCCTGTAAAATTAGGATAATTTGGTACAGGATCAAAAATTTGAATGTCATTCTGAGTTTCTTTTGAAGACCAGAGAGCACGCTATTGTTCCAAGAAAGGAAGATCATATCAGGATTTAGACACAAGAAGAATTACAGTTCCACAGAGATACTACAAGCACTAGCAATAATTTTAAAGGACAATACAGACTAATCTTACAGCTTACATGATTATCTCAACATGAGATGGTGCCATGATCGAACCGAGCATCCCGCAGTAGTAATGGTGTGCTTGTGGTTAGCTCGGCGTGCCCCCAATCAACTCAAGTGGCAGGACTATGCAAGTAGCATATTAAGCCTGACCAAGCGGTTCACAGTCCAAGGTGCGATCACCATAAGTTACATGGTGTCCGAGTCATCCTTGCTGTAGGTCAATGGGAATTCATCAAACTGCTCCGAGACATTACGGCCCGTTCCAATGCTCTTCAGAGAGTGGTAAACCCGGTACATTGAAATCCTCTCCTTCGGGCGAGCCACGATACATTGAAACGCTACCTTCAAGAACTCATTGATCTCTGAATCATGGCCCTTCCCACTCAATGATTTATCCACAGCATCCGCAATTCGACCTGAGCTCCTGAGCTGATACACCCAATCCACTAATGTCCCCTTGAACCCTTCACCGACTACATCACTCGACAAAGTGGCTGCCTCCTGCCCGCTCACGAGCTCAAACAGTATGACCCCAAAGGCATATGTATCACCCTTCATGGTACCGACTGGATTGCTAGCATACTCTGGGGCAACATACCCAAACTCACCAAAGTCACCGTTCAGGAAGGGGCTTGTATCTCCACCCTCGCCCGGTGCCATCCTTACCAGCCTCGTGAGCCCAACATCTGTGATCCGAGCCTCGTAGTCCTCATCGAGAAGCACCGCGCTTGAGCTCAAGTTCTGGTGAACCTGTGGCATCTGGAACCCATGGTGCAGCCACGCAAGACCACGCGCTGCCCCGACGGCAATCCTGAGCCGCGTCGCCCAGTCCAGCAACGTCTCCCCTGGTTCCTTCATCACTTTGGAAAGAGCCCCACTCTCCATATGCTTGTACACCAGCAGCCGCTCCTCCTCAACCACACAGAACCCCAGCAGCGGCACGATGTTGGGGTGCCGCAGCTGCCCAATCCGTCCCATCTCTGATCGGAACGCCTTCTCTGAGAGCGGGCAGGAGTGGAGGCGCTTCACCGTCAGCGCAGAACCGTCACGCAGCACAGCCCGGTATGCTGTCCCTGCCCGCGAGCTCCCGGCCACGACGATGTGGCTTGTGCTGAAATCCTGCGTAGCTGCCAAGAGGTCGGCGAGCTTGACCTTGACAATCGGCTGCTGGAAGAGCGAAACGGGCAATAGACGGTTGTGTGCGGTCCGCAGACGCTCCGCCCACCAGCTCCCGTCCTCCACGGCAGTGACTCCCGACTCGCTTGCTCCGCGGCCCTGTCGACGGCGGCCCTTGCTCTTCCCCGTGCAGCGCCATAAGAAGAAGGCGAGGACCAGCGAGGCGGCGGCGCCAAGGACCCCGGCAGCGATAACGATGCCGAGGCCGGTGCCCCCAAGGCCGCCGCCGCAGCGCGAGGACACGGGGCGGCCACAGAGGCCGGAGTTCCCGGAGAAGGAGTCCTTGGAGAAGGCGGAGCCGAGCTGGGCCGGGATCTGGCCGCTGAGGCCGTTCCCGGAGAGGTCGAGGGACTTGAGGCGGTCGAGGCGCGCGAGGGAGGCGGGGATCTGGCCGGAGAAGGCGTTGTCGTTGAGCTTGAGGGAGTTGAGGAAGCGGCAGTTGGCGAGCTCGGAAGGGAGCGCGCCGGAGAGGCGGTTGCCGGAGAGGTCGAGCGTGACGACGAAGGGGATCCAGTCGCAGAGCGCCGGCGGGATGGGGCCCTCGAGCGCGTTGCCGGAGAGGTCGAAGGTGTTGGCGGAGAGGCAGTACTGGAGCGAGGAGGGGACGGCGCCCTGGAGGCCGAAGCCGGAGAGGGAGAGCGTGATGATGCGCGACTCCTGCTGGTTCCAGCAGTTGACGCCGGGGTAGTCGCAGACGGCGCCGGCGGAGGTGTTGGCGAAGGTCCAGGAGGAGAGGCGGCCGTCGGGGTCCTTGAGGCCGTTCTTGACGCCGCGGAGGCACTTCGTGTCGTCCTCCTGGGGCGCCGGCTGCGGGGCGGCGGGTGGGAGGGTGAGGGCTAGGGCGAGCAGGAGGAGGAGGGGCGAGGGAGGCATGGTGGATTGGAGGATGCCGTGGTGGTGGTGGGGGTGGGGGAGAGAGAGGGAGAGTGGTTTGACCAGGTGGGGAGACTGCGTGCGGGGGTGGTGCAGTGGATGGGCAGTACTGCTGCTTGTGTCGCGTGCGCTTGTGTTTTGGTGGGGGCGGTTCTGGGTTGGATGGGGAGAGAAGTGGAGGAAGAGGAAGAGGACAGACACGGGGATCCTATTTTTTTTCGTGGGACCAATTTTTTTTTTTCCGGCTGTTTGGTTGCTAACCTCTTATTTAAGACATAACCCAGCGTTTGGTTGCATGTTTTTGGGTAATTCTGCTCACCTTCCATCCCCTAGTGGTGAGCTTACCAGTTCAAGTTTCACATAGGATCATACAAGGGTTTAGGCGAAGAGCAAATAGGCAATGACAACGAACTGCACGATGATGATGAATTCTTTGGGGCGGTCAGACTCGATCTATGCTTGAGCTTCGGCCGCTCCAACATTGGTCACTGCTGCTTTGCGTTCTTCAGTTGTCGTGATCACAGGAACGATCTCTGGGAGGGTGTTCATGGAGTAAGCTTGCTCTGCCTGCTCTCGAGTTGCAAACCTTTTGCAGCTACCGTTGGGGAAACCGTCAACTTGAGCCTTAGTAATGTCCCAGGTATCCAACACTCCAGTCTTCCTGCCTCTAAAAACCACATACCACTACAGAAGTGAAGAACAAGTTAAGATCATGCCAATATGAAAATAAGCAAAGCATGCATTGATGATCGTATGCCCTAACACTAACCCAGCACATCTGTTGTGCTGCATCCTATGGTGTCAACCTACCACCACATCAAAATAGGGTGTAGTACTACCACCGCAAGTTCATCTACTGAGGGGTTACCATATGGTGTCAACCTACCACCACATCAAAATAGGGTGTAGTACTACCACAGCAAGTTCATCTACAGTTAGATAGGTGATGAACCATGATATGGCCTCTGAGGTGATCTGCCTCCAAGATGATACTCTTCGTGTCTTCATCCCACTGTGCGCCGCTAAGGTCCTTAAGCTTGCTGATCATGATCCACCGTGACCTCCACTTTTTCAGATGGTTGTACACCTGCGTGGAGGTCACCTCCTGACCACATAACTGGAAAATCAGCTTCGCAGCAGTCCTCAAGTGCACATCCTTGAACCCTTTGTCAGTGTGCACGCCAGTCATCTTGCTCCTCTCCTGCCCGTACTGCAGATCGAGGTGACCTCCTGGCAGATCGACCATCTGGGAAGACTGTAACATCCCAAATTTATAATAAGAATAAATAAGACCCAAAATTCAGAACCAACAAAAACTTTTTTGAATTATTTCACAAATGATTGTGTTTCCCTTATATTGTTCTGTTTGACCTTGTGTAACTTGATGTTTATGATTGTTTGGCTAGTAAATGTCAACCCAAGAAATCAACCTAAGTAAAAATATATTTAAAACTCTGGTGATCATGTTATGACAAGAATATATTCCATATATCTTTTCCATTCTTATGTTGGCCAAAAGTCTATTTCAATAATGATTTGGTTTTAGCAACAAATAAAATACCCACTCTTGAGAAGATAAAAGTATTTCCAAAATTACATGTTTCAAAAATATGGAGATCTATCTGTGATCTCCTATCTATTCTTCAACCTTGATATTTTAAAAATCCCTATTTTATAAACTCCTATGTTTCCACTCCATTTGAAAATAACTCTAGTGGGAAATATATTACCTCACATATTTCCATTCTCAAACCTTTTTGAAAACTATTAAGATATGAGGTGAGACATTTCCTACCCATCATCTTGTCATAATTAAGTGGGATCACTTTCAAGATAGTATTGTTAATTATGGAAATGGTAGTATGATTTATTCTTGTGGTTTGAATTGTGTGGTCTTGTTTGTGATGTGAATATTGTTGTGTTGTTGATGTTGTTGTGCTGTTGCTATTGTTGTGTTATTGCTATTGTGTGTGATTTCTTGTGAGGATAATTCCTCAGTGGTGTTAATACTAAAATAGGACACACTTGGCAACCAAATTTGGAGTGCGACTTGATTAAGAACAAACCCTCTAAAATATTGCACACCCAAGTTAAACTCCTAAAATTTAGGGAGATGATCTCAATAAAACTCCCTCTCTGTCTATTCCTCTATTCTATGAAAACAATTATATTTTCTTTATCAAAATTCTAGGAGTGAGATGAACTAATAATCATCCCCACTTCATATCACTCCCTCCTCAAGTAAACCTACTTTTCGATTTACAACAAACCCCTCAATTCATTTATTAAAAAGGAAATGAAGGTCATGAGTTAAAAATGATCTTCATAAATAATTTCCCTCCCAAATTCTCTATTTCCTCAAAACAAATGTTTTCTTTATGAAAATAAAACTTATTTGAAGTTATCATATTTGTCAAAGAAATTCCAAAAGTTCAAAACCATATTTTATCACATGCTTTAAAAATATTAAAGGAGTATCAAATACTAATTTCCAAAAATGATTTATTTAAACCCTATGAACAAATATTGCTCAAAACATTTTATTTTCAAAAACCAATTTTTGTGGAGTTTTACATGTATATGGGAGACTACATGAATTTTCTCCAATTTTTATAAAATGTTTAGACACCCCAATTAAATCACTGAAAACCTGCTGGTATTAAAAAGGAAATAAAAAGAAATGGGCAAGGACCTATCTGTGAGAGCAGAAAGGAGTTCAGGGGGCGTTTTGCAAATTCGTCATTGACCTCCTGTAGCTCCAAAGCAACACGGCACACCACCGTGCTCCTCACGCCGACGACGCCGTGCTCCCCTCCCCTTGCCTCGCCCCTGCCTCACGCCTCGCCCTGGGGGGATAAGAGTCGCCTCGACGCCACCCTCTGCTCCCCATCCTCCCCCAGCTCACTCACTCCCCTGCTCTCTCTCTTTCTCTCCCGGGCATCGAACCCTGGCCGAAGCTGCCGTCGCACATCGCCGTCGCTGGAGAGCGTCCCTTCCAAGTCCAAGCGCACCAGGAGGTTCACCGCGACGCCCTCTCCATCCTCATCCAAGGAATCGATGCGGGAGGCTGTGAATCGAGCTGGCCGTCCTCACTTTCTTCCTCTCCGGCCGCCGCCTTGCGAGCAAGCTCGCGGGTTCCACGGACCTCCGTTCTCCGCCATTCCTGCACCCTCGAGTTCCCCTTGCTCTGCTCCTTCTCATGGGCATCTACATTTCCTTTTTAGGTCGTCGGAGCCGCCGTCGCCATCATCGCCGTGCTCCGGCAGCGCTGCGTTCGCCCCTGCTCGTGTCGAGGGAGACGAAGCAGGCCGTACCCCTTCGCTCTCGCGCATGGGCCGCGAGCTGGGCCTCTCTCCACACTGCATGGCCCAGATCCAGCCAGATCCAGCCCGTTGACGTTTTTTTTAGGTGGTTTATTCTATTTCTTGTAGATCTATTCCTGGCCCTCTAGTTTAAATCATTTTAAAATAGTTCACATGCAATTTTGGCCAAACCAAAAATCACACAAGTAACCTAATGAGTTTGGAGTCATTTCTAACTTACAGATCTGAAAAATATTGATTTGTGTGTCTTTGAAAAATGCTGTGCTATGATTGGTCAAAATCAGTGTTTTGTCCATAACTTAATTTGTGTTGATCTAAAATTTGTGAATCCAATGGTTTTAGAAAGATCTTCACATTACCTTTCAGTAGAAATTGGTCTCATGTGTTTTGGATGTTTAGAACAAAAGTTGCATGCATTTCTAGTTTAGGCCAGCAAGCACTTTGTGCATTTTTAATAAATTATGTAAATAACTTTTTGGATCAAACTCACTTGGAGTAGTTTCTAATAGCAACAGAGAACACAAACCCAAGTTTGCATGGTTGTTTGATTGACAGAACTCCCTAGGTGTAATATTTAGTAAAAATAATGTTTCTGCCTCTATTTGAAAGAAAATAATTAAAATGGTCTTGTTATTAAAAATATGTTTTATTCTTGCAAATACTTGTTTTGGTACTATTGCTTGCTAGTTACTATGGTTAGCATGTTGGCATATGTTAGTACTGTTAGTGAGTGCTATGCTTGTTTAACTTGTTGTTAAATTAGTTTTGTGTGATTACTTTTTTTTAAATTGTTGGCTAAAATAAATCGTATAGAAAGTAAATAAATCCATATCTCAAGATCTAGGAATCCAAATAAATCAAACTCAAATGCTCTGGAAAGCTTATGAAATTATTTAACTCACTGAAGTGGTTTCATCTCATTTAGTTTAATATTAAAAATGTGTTATTTAAAATGCCACAGAAGGTTTAGATTCTAAACTTGTTTGTTTCTGATACTCAAATAGTCCAAATGATGCCAATCCAATTTTGTTGCTTAGTACTGTGATAACTTAGCTCCCCTATTTTTGGTAGAATTAATTGACTATTATTATTTAATTGGCATTAGTTTGGTTATTAGAAAACCTTTCTGGACTAAAACAATTATAGAAAAATAATGGTTAATCCAAATGGGTTAGGACCAATTTTGTTAGGTCACATTTAGTCAAGGTTAGTTTCCCCTAAAAGGATTTAATTTTTGAATAAATTAACTCACGTTGTAGCAAAAACTTGATTAAATAGTTTCTGTAATAAAACAATTGTGTAGGGAGTTTTATAACTCCAAATGAATCAAATCCAAGTGTGTTGTCTCCTACACTTCAGTAGCTTTCTGTAGAAGTTTAGTTTGTATTTTTGTGACCAACAGAACCCAGGTTACGCAATTAAACATGCACCACTAGATTCTGCCATATTTAAAACCTAATTAAATAATGGTCAATTCAATTAAATTGAAATCAAATTGTGTTGCTTTGTGTGTGCAGTAGCTATGTTTGATGCTTGAGAGTTGTTGTGATGCTTGATTGAGTAGTGTGGCGATTGTCAACTTGTTTGTTAGATAATAATCTTCCCTCATGATTGTTGCTTGTTAGTATTGCTTGATGTTGTTGTTGGAGTGTCTACTGTATGTTGATTGTTCTTTCCTCTTTGCGACGCTAGATTTAAACGCTACCGGAGTAATCGTTGGAAAGGTTTTATGAGAGAAGAATCGAAGTTTATTTCTTTGATCAGTAAGGAGAAGTCCAGGGACATCATGCTGGAATCAGGCAAGCTACTTCACTGAGCTTGCATTTATATACATCTATTTTAATCTCAGGAGTTGTTCAAAAGTATCAATGATTTTGGAAAAACCCTTTTTACAAATACATGAAAACTATTTTGCCACCCTATGTAGAAGTATAGGGTAGTTATTTAAAACTATAGGTTGGGTAAAACAAAGTTTATTCAAAACTCCTTTGAAAATACTTGGCTGGAGATGAAATACCGGAAGGTCGGTATTGAAGTGAAGAAGTGAATGGGAATGTCTATGAAAAATGCACATTGTGTCCTTGTACTTACATCCCCAGCCGAAAATCTGTGCGACCACATTTACCCACATATGGGAAAGGGCGTAGTCATATAATTTGCTCGTGTTAGTACTGGATGCCTCAACAACGAGGATGACCTCGTTCCATGAGGGGATGGTTGAGGACCTGCCCCTGACCTGGGTCCTCTTAATGAAGTCTACCGGAAGCCGGTATGATTGTATTGTAGAAAGAGGATTGAAGGGCTCCCTTGGGTCCGCCGGGCAGAACTACGAGTCCTCACACTTAGTTTCTGAGGATTTAAGTGTCGATGGAAAGGTTTCGTAGCGGTAGGATCCTATACTAGCATGAGCAAAGGACAGGCTATGGCCGGGAACTCAACTTCGCATACCCCTGGTATGGCGGGACGTGGCTGACACGATGAGTGACCGGATGGGTGTGGGAAAAGCGTGCTACCTCTGCAGAGGGTAAAACTATTCGAATAGCCGAGTCCTCGGATATGGACAGTTGGGAAGAACTGCTAAGACCATGTGCAAGTTTTGGGCAAGTTTTGAAAGGTGTTTAAGTTTAAAATGAAATTGAAGGGGAGATGCTGTTACATACCTATACTAATGAGTTAGTATGAGGTTGTTGAAGTTAATTGGACCATAATGAGTTATGGTCGGGAAAAAGGAGGAGTTTTTGAGAAATAACTAAAATAATGATTTCTTAAAGGATAGTTATAAACTTCTTCTTACCTTTTTAAATAAATATATAGAGATGTTTTTCAATAAAGATATAAAGATGTTTTTCAATAATAAAAGTCTTTGAAATAAAAATAAAACTAAAATAGTGCATACTCAAGTTGGGGTAGTTTGCGAGTACAATCAAATGTACTCATATTGGTTTCGTCCCTGGCTATTGTCTTAGCCAGATTCTAGAGAAGAGCAGATTAAGGAAGACGGTTTCGATGACGTCAGTGCGAACTAGGGCGCTTCCCAGTCAGTTGCTGCCTGTAGGGTTCTGGCAAATGACTTGGGCTCCACGTTGTTTGGTGATTTCCGCTGCAAGCACCTGATGAAGCTGATCACTTCCATCAAGTAAGTAAATAAATTCGGTATGTATGGATGTTCTTTGGTTACCAAGTTTAATTGTGCTTCAGCGACGCACTGATCATGGGATCGCTGATATGTAGGCACAAGGGTATTTCGGACAGTTAGTCCGGGGTCCCCACAAAGACAGTCGACTCCCATGGAAGTCCTCCTCTTGGGTGACTGGCACCTCAAACAGCTGAGAGTCAGGGACCATGTACAGGGCGAGCTCGCTCTGGCTATCAACCAGGGACTGAGTGAACTCGTCGGTGGTATAGTCCTACAAGGGTAACGTCCAAGAGAAGAGTATGAAGATGTACCACAGCATCTACCACATCATAAGAATATACTCAAATATAGCATGCTAAAAGCTACAACCACTACACTGAACATGAACTAACACAGCAAAAATCTCTCGAACCAGTTCGTCTGTACTTCAAACCAAGCTAGATCTACTCCAAGCTGCTAGCTAACAGAACATCGTGCACATCTAGACATGGTTACAAACCGATTGCTCACAGATCTAAGCTAGAATACATAGGGTTCGATGGAACTTACCGGCATGGTGGCGGCCGATGCAGATCCTAGCAGCTCGTAGAAGAGGAAGAAGAGGAAGCAGCCGCATGCCGCGTCGCCACCGCCGGCCGGAGTTGTAGCTGCCGCCGCTTACCTGCTCGTGCAGATCTTGGTAGGCGACCGGACCAGAGAGCTCGAAGGTGGAGGGGAATGGTGGCGCGAAACCAGGCGGTGAGCGAAGGGGAAGATATAGAGGGGCGAAAATGAGGGCGGTGAGACGAAAATCTCCCGCTGCATTTTCGCTTGCGGGCGCGGACGAGCAGGGGCGAAACCCTCTCACGAGCTCGCACGAGGAGGGCGACGGCGTTCCCCATTTTGCACTACGGGAGGGTGGCTTTGGAAAAACCGCCGATTCGGCCGTTCCTCCCGTGCCAGGCTGAGCGGTGCTTTAAGGTTCGTGCGGGCCAACAACGCGGACTCGACCCAGCTCACCAAATGGGCGATTTTGCACCCAGCGGGCCTGGCTGAGGGGAATGCAGGAAACCAAACACGCCCTGAGTGCTCATTACTAGGGCCGCACTTGGGCTCGGTAACATCTCTTTGGGTCATGCTCGGTTTCATGCCAAAATTACCTTGCCAACCTCCCAAAATTATGCCAAGTTTGGTACATATAGGCTTTCCCTGAATATTGGCCCACTTTTTTTTCATGAAATCTAAAAGAATCTCCACCGTCTCCCCCATAATACAAATGAGGTTTTAGATAGAAACATCCAATATTGTAAAAGGGAGGTAATAACAAAGAAAAAAAACGAAGATGGAAATGCAATAATTAGCCACATTGTATTTTCCTTATTTTACATTGTGCTTTAATAAAAATATTGTTTATTTCCTTGTTTGAACTAAGTGTGAACATGCAATCCCACGTGTAGTTTTCGTAATTAATGACAAACTATATGGACTAATGATTTCATTGAGATGTATACGAAGACGCGCTCAATAGGTAATGCATTAAGTGTATTTGTTGAATTTGTTATGACTGTTGCCGATATGAAGATATGCATCGATATCATTGAGTGTGAATGACTTCAAGGCATGCATCAAGATTGAGTTAAATTTACCAAATATGATAAAGATGAAGCTCATGTGAACAACAAGATATTACCTAGATGGGGTTCATTGGAGGATCTCAAAGGTTGCCATATTTGTGTTTATTAGTTAAGTTGCAGGGTTTGTCTATTGAGAATAAATTAAAAATAAGAATTCAAGAAAAGGTCATGGTAAATATTACATGGTTGATCAAGCCTTGAACCAAGGAATTAAGGTGAAGAATTCACCGTGTCTCTCAAGAGTGAGTGGGCATAAACATGATCAAGGGATTACAAAAATAAAAGTAAAGAATGCTCGTGAGGGAACAAAGTCCTTGGTGATTAGGTCTTGGATCAATGGAGTGAAGTAAAAAATTCCTTATGGCTTTCAAGAGACCACGATAGAGAATGCATAAGAGAAACACTCAACCATACATGATGTATTACTAGTTAATTTGGCACGGCGACACGCCGCACTCGTTGTAATTCAAAATGTTGAAATCCGTCAGAATTTGTCGTTTAGGGTATGCCCAAATACTTAGTGAATTAAAATGTTCCAATGTGCTTGTATTGTGCCATAAATTTTTAATTTAACTCCATGGTTAGAGAATGCATGATATGATCATTTATTAATTTTAACTCCATAGTTGGATAAAGTTCATTTAGATTGTATTCAAATTTTCACCAAATTGGAATGTTCAAATATGTTTTGCATTATGCCATAAGTAGTTAGCATTTATTTTTGTGAGCATGTTGATTTATTTTAGAGTATCTTCAAATGTTTTTAGCAAATTGGAATGTTCAAATATATTTCTATTTTTCATTAATATTTAATTTAAGTCCATAATGAGTGCAAATGCACATTTATTGAATTGAATTCCATATTTAGAGAAAGTTCATCTAGTTTACATCCAAATATTTACCAAACTGAAATGTTTAATTTAAGTCCATAATTAGAGGAAGTGCATTATGTGAGCATTTAGTAAATTTAACTCCATATAATTAGAGGAAGTGCATTTGTTTTTTGTCCAAATATTCACCAATTTAAAATATTTAAACATGTTTGTTTTTTCCCATAAGTAGTTAGCATCTTTTTTTTTTTGAGCATTTTGATGTATTTTTTTTTTTTTCCCGATGGGTATTTATAGAAATACTTCAATTTTCTGAATTTTTTTCCGAAAGAAAAAATATTTAATTTAAGTCCATAATGAGTGCAAATGCACATTTATTGAATTGAATTCCATATTTAGAGAAAGTTCATCTAGATTACATCCAAATATTTACCAAATTGAAATGTTCAATTTAAGTCCATAATTAGAGGAAGTGCATTATGTGAGCATTTAATAAATTTAACTCCATATAATTAGAGGAAGTGCATTTGTTTTTTGTCCAAATATTCACCAATTCAAAATATTTAAACATGTTTGTTTTTTGCCATAGGTAATTAGCATTTATTTTTCTGAGCATTTTGATGTATTTTCCATATTTTTCCGATGGGTATTTATAGAAATACTTCAATTTTCTGATTTTTTTTAAATGACAGGCCAGGCCCATTGCGACGTCGCGATGACGTCAGCAATAGCCACAGCGGCCATGTCGACGATGGCGGCGTCGCATCCGCGCGAGCTGGAGCGTGGGGTTGAGCGCGTGGGACACGCGTGGGGGCGAGCTACCCGCAAGCGGCGGCACCGCTGCGTTTGGGTCGCCGGAGCGTCGACGACGGCGTCCGAACGCGGCGGCTGGAGGAAGCTCACGGCGGCGGCGATTCCAGCGTGGCTCGGCCGTCCCAGCACGCGACTGTCGGGGAGGACGGAGAGGAGACGACGGCGGAGCTCCCTGTGGGCCTCGATTCGTCGGGGGAAGAGCGGAGCGGCGGCGGAGCGCGTCGGTGACGGCGGCGACGTCGGGCTCGCGCGGGGGAGGGAGAGGAAAGGAGAGATGTGTGCGAGTTTATGCAATACAGTCCCTGGGTTTTCCTGAAATAGCAAATAAGCCCTTCGCGAGGTTTTTTTTAAATGTCGCGCCAAAATCCGTGCGTGGCGGGTGACCGGCTGGAACCGGGGCGACCGGTGGGTGACCGGGCGACGTGGCACGTTGTGATTGGCTAAAATTCGGCTGGAACAGTGCCGCATGCTCTGAGGGCGACGTGGCCGCATCTGGGCCGTCTGTCGCGGCGATCGGACAGCTGCCGGACGCGCGCAACGTGGACCGCGGGAGGCGCTGTGGTTCTTACCAGCTTTTATATATTGATCCATTTGTGATCAAGTGATCTAGTGGCGTGGTACGCATTTGTGATACACTTTGTCAACTAACTCATGAACGATGGATTTGATATTTCGATGTGGGGTAGGTGTCACTCATGGGATTGCATAAAAAACTAAGTTTCATAAAGCCTGTTAGAGGATGACATCAAGTGGAGGTGGTCATCAAGGTTGAAAAAATTCAAGATATTCACCCCCAAAGGAATATATGAAGAGGTGCTTGAGTAAAGATTCCCATAGTGAAGTAAGGAGGAGAAAATTGCTTGTCTTCGGTTATAGGTTTGGTAACTGGACTATGAAGAGTTTCTATTGAACGAGTAGCTTGCTCACATCTGATGACTCCCAAGTGCAGGAGATCAATTGTAGTACTTTTCAATTAGAAAAGGTTGTCGAACCCACGAGGAGCTGAAGGTATTGGTTAGCAAGATTGATAAATAAAACAATAAAAGATGCAAGTATTTTTTGGTATTTTTGGTTGTATAGTTGCAATGCAAAAAATAAACAGTAGCAAGTCAAATCTCTCAAAGAGAGAAAGCCCAATCCTCTTATGTGGCAAGAGGACAAGCTCAAGTGATGTGTAACTTATATGTGGAAAACATTCCCGAGGGCGGCATGGATATTGCTAGGCATAGAGATTTATTAAACAACACGTTGAATATCTTGTCAAGTTTTAATCTTCTTTGGACGGAGCCATTATTAGGTATAGCTAAATAAATAAACTACAACCCCTTATGATGGATCATGTGGCCAAGTAAATGACTGCACAAGAATTATTAAGACATAAAGTCCCACCATAGCATTACACTCTAAGGTCCCCGATACTAATACCCTCATAATATAACTTCATGATTCGGTCCCAGGTTTACATGTCCTCCCAAGTCTCCCTCAATTCATTATACTACGGTGTTCTCCTATGAGCCCATATAGGTGAAGTGTTGTGCAGTCGACGTTCGCACAACACCATCATAGAATCACATAAAAGATAAACTCTTGACAAAATACCAACACATGTTATATATAAATCATTGCCAATCCATTCTATGCCCTCAGGAACATATGGGAACTACTCACAACGTGCAAACATGAAATATTCAGTGGCATAAGTGGTACAACACAATCTGAAAATATAACTTCACCACCAAATAATGACAAGTACTCAATCACAAACATGAATAGTAGCACAAGACAAGTACCTAGGGTATAGCAACTCTCAAACTACGAGGGAAACGGAGTGGATCACGGAGATGATGATGGAGATGGTGCTGGTCTTGGTGATGGTGTAGAGGTCTCCTCCCACGCCAAGGAGGAGAGGTGATGACGATGACGATGATTTCCCCCTTCTCCGGAGCTCCGGAGCAGCAGGATCTGATCCCCCTCGGAGGGAATCAGGAGTTTCGCCGCCGCCGCGGCCTCGGATGGACTTGGAAAAATTATGGCGTCACTTTTCGGGGAGGACGAAGGCGTCGATAAAAAGCCCCAGGCGAGGAGGTGCCCGAGGCCCCACTTAGTGGGTCCCACGCGGCCAGGTACTTGGGCCGCGTGGGCCCACCCCTTTTGGGCCTCGTGGCTCTCCTCTCTTCGGTCTTCTTTCCTCTGTTTTTCTCTCGACGAAAAACCAGCTGTGTAATTTTCCTTTTATTATTTGGGTCCCTGTAGCTCGTGAAACATTAAAAACAAGAAAAAAGAGGTTTTCTGCCTCTCAGAAATTAAATACCAAAAACAACGATGGCGCGAAACGAGCATGCTGGTCGGCGAGGAGGGCAGGACACTCTTGCTGAGCTGGGCGACGATGAGTCTCCGATGTTGTTTTCAGAATGCTTAATCGATTCAGCTAGCAGCTAATTGACGCACTAGCTGATGGAATCAACAAGATTAATTTTTCTAGCAGCAGAACACGCGAATGCTACTAGCCAGGACACGTGTTCTTGCTCTGAATCGGGATGATCCATAACTGTCGGCGAGTGGCTTGCAGATCCAGCGACAGAATTAAGAGCAAGGTTAATAGTAGAGCTCGCTGCTGGCTATAAGACGTTGCCATGTCACTTATAATTAGCTTATAGCTATTATGTATAATAGTTGGCTATATACATCTACTATTTTATCAATACAAGACCTACCTTACACTCTTACATAATGCTTAGGAGCACATGCTGCAGCTGGTTCTTGCATGAGCGCTCGCTTTCATTCTCTCTCATCTTCTCTCTCCTCTATGTAACCACAACTATATTATTTAAATCTTTATAGCATGCTGACTGTACCTTATTATACTTGCTCTAAACGCAGATCCTTCAAGATTGACGTGCACGACACTGACCTCTGATATTTTACCCAGCGACGAGGTCGTGACTTACCCGGAAAGGCGAGCACGGCCAGGTCAAAGGCGAGGGTCACGACTCACCATTGAGGCTCGATGATTGGAGCAACCCATGGATGCCGGCCATGGCATTCTTCAGGCCGGCGGTGTGCAACCTCCAAGATGAGTCGTACGAGCGGCGCTCGCCGCCCGCTGCGTGGCGAACTGGTGTTCCACGGACACGCGCCGCCGCCCACCGCATAGCTAGCCACCGTGAACCGTACGCACAGACGGGCCCTGCCGTCTCGCCGTCTGCCACGCTACCGCAACGCACGAGGCGGCCGCTTCGCACATGGAGCTGGGAAAGAAGGCTGTTGTGAGTCCGTCGGTGCTGGACAAACATGACGATGAGTCGATGACCAGGTCGCCGACGGCGGTGAAGAGCACAAGCAGTCACGCTGTCACAGAAGTGCTGCCGGTGGGCCCAACGTGACTAATTAATAGGGCCGGATAAACTAGTTTTCTAAAAAATAAATAAAATCAGAAAAGTTAATACCGGTCCACATAATTTCGGTACCGGTCCCACATAATTTTGGTGCCGGTCTCACACTTTTGTTACCGTATGGTACCGTCAGTTTGGTACCGCCTATTTTTTTACCGTTAGATCGAGGGGAATGGACGGTCTCTAAAAATGTCAACTACTGTAAAACTTGTAGAACACACAGATCACGGGTATGACCTTGGATTTGGCCAAGTTCGAAACAGCCGCACAAGCACGCATGGGATGCTTGTGCTAAGCTACCCCATGGGTCATGGCCGGTCTTGCGTGGCCAAATCCTAACGACATAGTATGTACTTTGTTTGGTAATTTTAGTCGCTGAATCACCATAAATTCTGGATTAGAATATCATGATGGCTTCATGGAGCTAGAATTCAGATATTTGCCATCTAGCTAGCGCCCGAGTCCGCGGTGAACCTGTTGCGACGAACCTTCTACGTGGAACTTTTGACTATCAAACAAACAGTAAAGCCTACATGCTACTGCTCCGAGAAGAATTTTCTTTCAGGCCCAAGATTCTTCTTACCGATGTTTTTCTAGAGAGGGACAGAGCGGCTATACCGTTAGCCGGAGAAGCTTCTCCGCCCAATTTCTCTATCTAGTCTAGCGGCCCAGGGTCCAAATTTCGAAAATTCAAACACAAGCAGACATACAACCAAGATGCCATGCATCTTCCCAGGGTTTGTCTGAACTCTTGATGACTGATGTGTCTGATGACGAGTATGCTGTGATCATTCAGGCCAGCAGATCATCACAAATTCACCGTCGACATCGAAGCAGTTAGGCCACACGTGAAAAATAATGAGCTTCAATTCGGACGTATGTTTTTTCAACCCTCACATGTGATGAGGAATCGCTGTTCTCTTCGGGCCCACAACGCAAGGAGATCGATGACCGTCGCGATCGAGTCAAAGGTCGACTCTCGCTTGTGCAGCTCATTGGTCATGGTCGCTTAACACTTTTTAATGAACGCGCTTTGGGCATTGGAAACGAGGTTATTCATTAGAGTAAGTACAATAGTATAGCCGGGTGTTAGCTATAATATGATGTCATGTCATCTATAGCCAACCTAATAGCCAACAAGTAAAATAGTTGACTCTAAATATGGCTACTTTATTAATAGTTGGTCCACCTTTCACTCTCACAAGTTGCCTAGGAACACGTGCTGCAGCTGGCTCTTGCATGAGAGCCCGCTTCTACTCTCTCTCTCCTATTCTCTCTCCTCCATGTAAGCACAAATATATTATTTAAATCCTTACAGCCTGCTGACTGTACCTTATTGTACTTGCTAATGGGTACAAGTCAAAGAGCAAGCATTTTGGCTAGCCCGTGGATGAGGCTAATGGGTCTATATTCGAAGACCTCTTACATGCCTTCCTTCTTTGGCAATAGCACAATGTTTGCGGAGTTCAACCAATGAAGGTTGGAGACATGGAGGTTGTCAAACCAGTCAATGACCTTCATGACATCGAAATTAATTGTGTCCCAACATCTCTTGAAAATAGCCACAGTGAACCAATCCGGTCCGGGGCTTTGTCTCCCGGCATTTGATTTATAGCATTTTTTACTTCAGCCTCGGTGAAATATGATGCCAAAGAATCCAAGTCCGAATTGTCAAAATGAAGCTCCTCCCGATTAAAGTCTTGGGACCGAGGCGCCCTTTGCATATGGCCAATCGGAAGTGGTCATGGATAATGTCCTCTTTTTGCGTATGCTCCGTTACCCACCCGTTGTTGCGCTTTAGGCGATGGATGTGATTCTTGTGCCTTCTCCAATTTAGCCTTAGGTGGAAATATTTTTGTTTGCATCGCCTTCCTTTAGGTTTGAAACCCGCGAGTTGTTTCTTTCTCGCCCTCTCTAGGATCGATAAGCTAAGAACTTTTTTCTTTAGCCTCAACGAAGATCATGCGATAAGGTAAAGCACTTTTTTCTTTAGCCTCAAGCGAAGATCATGCTCCTCCGTGGTGAGAGGTCTAGATTCTTGGGCAATATCAAGTTGAAGGATGACCAAGATGGCCGCATGTAGGAGGACCTTCGGTTTAGAGAATAACCGTCGTTCCCAAGTTGAGAGGTATTTCCCCAATCTCTTTAGCTTGTGGAACAATACATGGTATGGCTCGGTGTGCGGAGTGGGCTCGACCCGAGAGCTCTTGACAACCTCATCGAAGCCCAGCATTCGTAACCGAAAGTTTTCAAATTTAAATGTCCGAGGTCTTTGAGGTCCACTATCATCCGCGAGAAGGAGGGGACAATGATCGGACAAGGAAGAGGATAGCGCGTGAAGCATATGTGAACCAAAGCACATGACCCATTCTGGGTTGCAAAAGACGGCATCGAGCTTGCAAAGTGTTGGGTTTCCATGTGAAGCTGAATTACATTGAGATGCACTTATTCAGGTCATTTGTTTTACGGTATCCAAGTGAAGTTGAATTGCTTGTTCCGCACAACATTTTTATCCAACGACTTGTGCGTCTATGAGTGTTCATACAACAGGTAGATTTAAACACGTATTGTCGTGAAGTCTATGGGCGTGTTTGGTAGCCCACGAAGTCTCGGAACGCACTGTTACGTGCAAATTTTGACCCGTTTGGTCACCTGCCTCGTATCAAAAGCCTGCATGAGCACGATACTTAAATCACCCTGGGCCAGGCCGCCGAATCGACCGTTTCTCCAGAGCCACCCTCGCATAGTGTATTTTGGACACTGTTCGCTCCAGGCTTTGGCTGAGTGGGTACGAGTCTTAGTGCTCTGCTCACCCCCTCCTTCACCTACCCTTAGCTCGCCGCCGCCACAAACAACTTCCACGCTTACTGCCTCCTCGCTGAGGATGTCCGTCCTGTGGAGATAAGCGGCGGTGGGCCGCCGGTGGCGTCGGCGGCCCGCTCCGGATCCGCGCCGTCCCACGCTCACGCGACTGTTGGAGCGAGGAGGCCGTGCTCTCCGCGGAGGAGCGGATGGAGCAGCGAGGTCTCCTTGCCGACCACCGATCAGTCGAGCGGCGGGCTAGCCGGGTCACGTGGAACCGACGCGGAGACAGAGTTTCTCGACCGCTCCATGAAGAGTTCGTACTTATTCGTACTTGAGCTTTCATTCTTGCCGATCACCTCCTGCTGCAAATATACATCGATTCAAGAAATTTTCTACACGAAATATGTGTGGATCGATGAGTAGGTTTCATTCCCCTACTCAGTTTCAAGTTTCGTCGACCAGAACTTGCCAATTTTGAACCGACGTTCGGAATTTTTATAGACAAATTTCATCAAATTCGTTGTCCTTGGTCGACCATTTGAGATATCTTTTATGTGTAGCTTCATCTCAACGTTCCGCACAACTTTCATGTTGCAAGATTTTTGATTCGGCGGTCGTATACGAGAAGATCTTGTGCTGTATGTATGCACGTATTTAGACCGCAGGTAACAGTATGTTCTTCAACCTGTGTCACCGCCGCTCGCCGCTGCCGTGAACTCCGTCGTCACCGCTGCTGCTACTAGGTGTGTTTGGTGTAGATGTTCTTTAGCTACTCGACGTCTTCTTCGCTCAGCCGACGTTGCTCGTAGTCATGGAATTCGTCGTCGCCGCAGCGATTATTAGGCCGCCTTGGTGTCCGTGCATGAACTGACCGTGCACCGCCGCCGTCCCGACACCTCCGCTGTGTCACGTTGTTGTCCTGCTCGCCGCTCTTCATGGTGTTGTGATGGTGTGAGTTAAGTCTACCACATGGACACGAGGTAAGAGTACACGAAACACATATGAACACCAAACGTCGTGCTAAAAAACTTGCACTCTGCAGAACGGGCATGGCTGGAACATTGTTGGCAACCAAATTACATGCACAACATGACTCAACTCGTGTTTTTCTAAGTGCACAAAATCCATGCGGAGCAACCAAACATGCCCTATATACGTCTTTTGTATTAGCTCAGTTGATTCTCCCCGACACTACCGGAGGTAGTATATCCGGTTGGACCAAGCCGGAAAGGTATTGATGGGTTCACCAAGCTGACAGACACATACAGTACTCGATTACTGTACTTTGACCAACGGAGACATAGATGAGCCAAACCTACATTGTTGACCTGGCTCCGGCAGCCGGGCCGGCACGACCCGGCCAAATCACCACTCATCTCACAGAGTCGCTGCATACTGGCAGCTGGCCTTCGCTTCAAATCCCTCAAATCTTTCCAACTCAGCTAAAAAAAAAAGCTCTCTCCCGGTCTCCCCGGCGCGCCAAAACACGTACACACACCAGACGACGCTCCAGCCATGTCTCCCTTGCTCCTGCTCCTCCTCGTGGCCATACCCCTCACACTGACGCCCGCCACCGCGCAGCCTGCGCCGGCACCATTGTCGCCAGTAAAATTCAAGGAGGACTATGTGCGGTGCCTCCGCGGCGTGAAGCGCGACCTCAGGGACCCAAACGGCCGTCTCTCATCCTGGACCTTCGCGACGCCGGGCGACATCTGCAGCTACTCCGGTGTCTTCTGCCGGATCTCACAGGAGTTGCGCGTCGTTGGGCTCTCCCTCTCGGCTTCGGCCTCCAGGGCGCCGTCCCCTCCCCGCTCAAATATTGCGGCTCCGCCCTCGTGCTCGACCTCTCCAACAACTCCCTCACCGGCCCGATCCCACCGGCGCTATGCGACTGGCTCCCCTTCCTCGTCAAGCTGGATCTCTCCGACAACCGCCTCTCCGGCTCGCTCCCCTCCGAGCTCACCAACTGCCGCTTCCTAACCTCCCTCAAGCTCCGCGGCAACGCCCTCTCCGGCCAGATGCCTTAGTCTCTCTCGCGGCCGATGAAAAATATTCGTCGAAATTTCGGTAAAATTTCTCGAAATTAACGATACTCGGAAATGGGCGAGAAAAGCTAATATCGGCTGAAATTTCTCTAAATTGAAAAAATCTTATACGCAATGCTTATAATTTGTTCGTTAACATTTATTTATGCTAAATAGTTTTAAGAGATAGAATCTGAATCTGGCCAAAATATTTTGAAACTTTTCTATGAAATTTCGTCAATTTCACAAAATATGCGAATATCGGTCAGAGTTGAAAGAAATAATGAAAACAAAATGTTGTACCGCTCAGACCTCTCTACAACCGGCTTGAGGATCAGATCACACCCTAGCTCGGCGCGGCCTTCCCCAAGGAATCCTTCTCCGAAAACCCCACCCTATGGGGACCTCCTTTAGAGCATCTCTAGTAGAGGTCGTGGAAAACCGCCCGACCCCAATAATAATCGACGTTTTTAGATTCCAGGGTGAAAAAAAAGGACCCGCAGAGGACCGAAAAACGGACTGGCCCGGATTGTTTTTCCGGGTTCCGAGAATTTTACCCCGAGTGCCTCATATATCTAGTTTTCACGGCGACATATTTAGTTTCCCCAATCTCTCGAAAATTTTGGCGGGGTGGTAGTATTAGCTCGGGCCCTCCATCCCGCTGCATCCCGCCATTGATTTGAGCCGCTCTTGGCCAAGCCGCGTCGTCGGCTAGTTCCACCGCAGTCCGCTGCTTCTTTCGCACCTCTTTGGAAGGTCACGGGTGGCTATTCCCTTCCACCCCATCTTGGCCGGAACCATCGCCGCCATGGATCTGTTGCGGAGCTCGGCGCATGCCCCGTTGCGGTAGAAAGGGGCCTCTCCGAACATGATTGAGGCGCGGTTTCGTCGTCGCAGTCGCCTCTCCCGCCGGCCGCCCGATTTTGTGTCTGGGCGTCCGTGGGGAAGTGTGTGTGTGTGTGTGTGGTGGGGGGGAGGGGGGGGGGGGGCGTTCTCCTTCGGCCGGAAGGTTCTCTTTCGAGTTGTAATTCATCCTGACGCTGGAGAATCGGCCAATATTTATTTTGACATACGATTTATTTTTAAGATGGATTTGGATTCAGATGATGACTCCGACATAGAAGAAATGATTCTCCACGACGACGTCAAGAACCACCTTTTGATGCTCGCCGTCAAAGAATTCGAGGACGACGAAGAAGATGAAGCGCCAAGGGTCGACGGTTGGCGGTCTTTGCATTCCCCACAACCGAGCTCTCGGCCAATCGGTTGCTTCTGAAAGATTACTTTGCCGAGGTACCCACATATCCGCCTCACCTCTTTCGTAGACGTTATCGAATGCAAAGATATCTGTTTGTACGCATTGTGCAAGCTTGCGAGCAAACTCTCGATTTTTCACTAGCCGGAGGGATGCGGCCGGTTTGGCACGGGCAATACACCGACCATCATCATCATCCCACTGTTGTGCTTGAAGTAGTGGCTTCGCACACTAGTACAGAATGACACATCGGAAACGGGCGAAAACCCTCATCGAAAACGGAGAAACGGTCCGTGTCCTCGCCCCCGATACAGATGTGAAGAGCTCAATGGCAGCGGAGTTGACTAACCGTTGCCCCTAAGTTGGGCAACGATTGTTATATTAGATCGTTACTGATATGTTTCACATTAGACACGGAATTTTGCTAATCACCGTTTCTAATAAGGGTTACAGGAAAACAAAAAAAGCACGGTGACGGGCTGTGCCGTCTATGGAGCCCCGCTCCATGCGACTAGACGGCCGCCCGGTTGTCACCGTATTCCTGTCCGCCCTGCTTTACAAAAGTTCATCGGTGCGCGTGGCTGGAGCTCTGCTCCTATGTCTTCACGGCCACCAGATGATCATCGGCTGTCTTCATCCTGCTGCACAAAATGTACTGCTCCTGGTGACGACACCGTGTACGGAGCCCCGCTCCTAGGTCTGCATGGCAGCAACATCGTCACCAAGCATCCACCAAGCCCTTGACACAACGAATATTTTTTGTTAAAAACAGCAAACAGAGTTAATAAACAGAGCCAATAAGCAGTAAACATAGCAAAATACAGAGCTAACTAGAGGGAAATAACATAGCAAACTGGAGTGGGATAAGTAGCTAACATAGCAAAATAAGTAGCTAACAGAGCAAATACATAACTGAACAGAGCTAACTAACAGAGCAAACCGAGCTAAATAAGTAGCTAACAGAACAAATACATAGCTAACATAACAAAATAAGTAGCTAACAGAGCAAATACATAGCTGAGCAGAGCTAAATAACAGAGCAAACCGAGCAACATAAGTAGCTAACAGAGCAAATACATAGCTAACAGAGCAAAATAAGTAGCTAACAGAGCAAATACATAGCTAACATAGCAAAATAAGTAGGAGAGCCGTTTTACTACTCATAGTGGTAGCTGCGCATACGCCCAGCACCGTTGGATCCATAGCAGCACCGCTGGATTCAATGCATCATAACGTGACGACTGACGGTGATTACACGGTCGTAAACATGCCAAGTATTCCTTTCTTTGCACTGCTGCCACACATGTGGGCCTTCTTTCAGAGATGACCACTAGTTTGCCCTTTAATCATCACGTGCTAGCTACTTAGGGCACGAGGACAAGCAATGGTACCAGTACACTGCCCCATGACTTGCACTGGGAGCATGGGACACATCATCTCTTTCTTCTCCAGAAATTTCCCCATCCATGTCTCCATGTACGGCTCATCTTCCTCCCCAAAATCATGCCCCGAGCTTCTTCTCTTTTTCTCTGAAATTTCTTCCATGTTCGTCTAGAAAAATCGAAGGTAGAACTAGCAAATGTACAATAGTCTTCATCTTCTTTCTCTCCCCCGCTTTCCCACCAACGAACTATTTGTTCCTGCCAAAAAATTCACAGTCTATTCCATTTTCCTAAGACCAAAACGACCCAAATCCAATCATCTATTCCTTCTCACGGAGTGGACAGCTAGCGGCCATGGCGGACGCTGCCACTGCCTACACGGGCCCTCGACGCGGTGGCCGGAGTGGAGAGCTAACGGCCATGGAGCTGCCCTGCGCGGCGGTCCTTGTATCGCCGGTCCTCGCGCGGGCCCTCGACGGTGGGTGACGGCGCCGACGAACACGAGCGCGACGTCCGGGAAGCTGGCGCTGAACGAGAGCGTGACTCGCCACAGCGCATCCGTGACGAAGGAGGGGCCTGTCGACTCGGGAGGCGGTGAACATGCTCCACTTGATTGTTTCTCTAGCTTAGCTCCAAAAGCTGATTCGATGGACATGGGTGGAGATGGGGATAGGGAGGCACTAGCAGACCTTGCGGAGAGAAAAAGGAGATAGACGTGGGACCTCGCATGCACGTGTGACTGCATGCACCTTGCCATCAAACAGAACGCCCGTCAGACACGCGTCGATCACTAACCCTGTGTGTAGCTACCACTATGACTAGCAGCGTTCATCTGAATAAGTAGCTAACAGATCAAATACATAGCAGAGCAGAGCTAAATAACAGAGCAAACCGAGCTAAATAAGTAGCTAACAGAGCAAATACATAACTAACATAGCAAAATAAGTAGCTAACAGAACAAATACATGGCTGAACAGAGCTAAATAACAGAGCAAACCGAGCTAAATAAGTAGCTAACAGAGCAAATACATAGTAAAAAGAGCTAAATAAGTAGCCGACAGAGCAAATACATAGCTAAACAGAGCTAAATATCAGAGCAAAGCAAGCTAAATAAGTAGCTAACAGAGCAAATACATAATAAAAAGAGCGGTCATTTACCTTAGGCGAGGCGGGGTCGCTTTCCATCGTGGATTGCGTCCCAGGCGCCGGAGCCACTGTCAGAGAAGACGTCAGAGGAGACCTCATCCTCCCTGAACACCGGAGCGTCCTCCTCCTCCTCCGCCGCCGCCGCTGCCGCCGCCGCATCTGGCCCAGGGCCCTGGCCAGGGAGAAGAGACCAGTGTATGGCCGCCCGGAGCTGCGTCTGGAACAACGCCTCCTCGGTGGCTTCTATCGCGTGCTCGGCGGCGGAGATGCGGACAGCTCTCTCCATCGCAGACGCCCGAATTATACCGTGGGCGCGCTCGCGCTCAAAGGCGGCGCGATAGAGGAGGAGACCGACCTCCAGATCCGAGTCCTCATCGTCCGAGGAGGACGAGATCCGGGCGTCGGGGGCCGCCGCCGCCGTGGATCCGTTGTGGATTTGACGGCTTTGCAAGAACTCGCGACCTCGCTCGCAATGGACCTCGGCCCAGTTGTCGTGGAGGTTCAGCTCCGGTTGGCGCCTCGGAGGGTTGGCGGAGGAAGATGCTTTATCCTGACTTCCGTCGGCGCCGGAGGGGTTCGCCATCGAGGGAGTGAAGTAGGTGGAGAGAGTGTGCGGCTAGGGTTAGGACCTGGGGAGAGTGAGATACACTGGAGTGGGTGATATTTATACGGGCACCGCTTAATGGGCCTTCACATGGGAAACGGAGATTGCCAGAACTCTGTATCTGTTGTGGGCTTATCCGCAACGGAGTTTGTTTTTCCTCCGTTGCCCATATATGGGCAACGGAGATGTTTTCTACCTCCGTTACCATTGTGTCGGGCCCATCAACTGACTAGCGCGCGCACTCTCGCGAAAGCGCGCGGAACTCATTTCTTCCGTCGCCTAACTCGTGTCGTTTCCATAGAGGGGTATCCGATGTGTCGTTCTGTACTAGTGGCAGGACTTATGGATTTGACATTGTTTTTTTTGTTTGACGGGTTCTCATAATGATATCAATATTCCGCATTCAGCGTTATTTGCCAAAATCTGTGTCTAAACCAGTAGATTTCTGTCTGAAAAACGTAAAGGTGGTATGAAATGGTAAATTTCGCCATCAAAGTGGTATTTTTTTGCTATTTGCTCTTCTGGCTGTCTCTTTGACAACAACTAGATAGATACCCCGCGCGTTGGAGCGGGCATCTTTTTAAGAAATCTAACAAAGCTTTGAAATTGTCAATTGGAATATGCATGATTTAGTTGATCATAGCAGCTGAGGCTAAATAATAGTTGACATAAAATGCATGTGTATTTTGCAATTTAAATGTCATTATGGTTCAGAGGTGTACCTGATGGATATAGATAAGTCGAAATCAACGGGTTGAAAAAACGGATGATGTGAATAGATTGCATGAAGATGTCATGCACGTTGCCGCATAATGTTTTTAGAATTTTTTTACGTGGTTACATATACAAGAACACATAATCTCAAAAATATTTATATTATTTTCATCGTTGAAAAGAATTGGAAAAACGTTCACTTGGTTGAAAAAACTAATTCCGGTGCTCTACTTGCACATGATTTAACCGTGTAATTACAAAGCGGGATGGTGTGATCTTATCAATGGAATACAGAAAAAATATGATGTGGATTATTTGATGGCTAAGTGAAAAGATGAAGTGGATGCTTACATGTAGTGATATACAATAATAATAAATATTAGTGGGATGATGTGGATAATTGATGGGCTAAAAAAGTAAATGATGTGTATAGTTTGCATGCTAAGACAAACTAACATTAATTGTAGTTGGAGGGCTTTATAATAAGTATAGATTTGATGTTAAGACTTGATCTTTGAAGTTTCTTTCGAAGATTCGTAACCACGATTTTACAATCATATAGATACAACTAAGAAGTTTGTCGAGATGATAAGGATTTAGATGTGAACATGCCTCCCTTAGAATAATAACCGTGCGCGTGCAATCATAAATGAGAGAGATCTTAAGAGTGTTTGTGACCAGTCTAGATGGGACTTATAACCAGTCAATAGTCAATGGATTTTGATAGGCATGTGTCCAATCCGGATTTGACCTTCACTAGTTGAACCCCACGACAATGATATGAACCATATTCTTCATTAGAGGCTTTGCAACGAAGAATGTGACATCGTCCTTCCCTATGTTGCGCAGCTATAAGTCTCATGCTGACGATCTCTTGGCAGTCCTTGATGTAAGGATTCCATTAACATTGCCTAGACATGATAACCTCTTTGGGATTTCGCCTTTTTCGTTGAGTTTTTAGCCTATTGGTTGTATCTTACCTTTTTGTAGTAATTATAGTTGTGTGAATTTCTAGTTGATGCAAAGGCCGAGAGCAATGCAAACTTACTTTTTTTTTAGAAAACAACCGACTTTCAAAGGAAGAAGAAAAATAATAACTATGGATATTTGAAACATGGAATCAAACCTTAGAGACAGAAAGAAATGTAACGAAATGTCATGGCTTCCTCTACATTTCAAATATGATCTTTGGATGCTCTACATGAATTTTGATGAATTCACCATAAATTTCTAGAATCCCGCTCATGACAAGAGCTTCTTTCTCGGTTTATCCTCGTGCTTAGAGTTCAAGCATGGAGGACCTGATTGCCCTGAAAAGTCCAAAGAATCTCACAGCATCAATTAATGCATTTCTCAGTCACAAATTGTCGTCTTAAAAAACGAATCTGAGAAAAGGCAGATTCATAAAAAAGCAATAAAAAACTACCAGAAGAAATGCACGAGATTTTGAGATGCACCTATGGGTTTGCTGTCTTCTCTATCCCGAAGGTCTGGTGATTCGGCGTACCGGCGCGGCGCCGACCCTGTCGTGGTGTTGCGCTCCGTCCAGCCTCCAAGGAGGGGGACAGGCGGATTCTGCACATCAATGGCAACCTTCTTCTTCAATAAGCGCCTTCGCATCCAAGCTTTGCTGGGTGATATACTTCTCCTGGCCCGCCATGGTGGTGTGGGAGAGAGGTATAGAAGCTCGCCGGTGAGGGTGTGCAACAGTTTCTCTGTGGGGTTTCTGTCGTCGGAGGTCACGAGCGGCTTCTGGCGTACGGCGGTGGAGGTGAGGCAGTCTGTCAAGCTCCAGTGGTGGGAGGCGGCGGCTGGTTTCATTTCTTCGGCGACCTCTTTCATAAAGCTCGGTAATCGTGGTTCCAGCGGTGACAGCAAGGATCTGGGTGACTTCCCTGTTACTCGTCTTGGTGACGATGGAAGAGGGGATGCCCATGCTCTTGTTTGTTGGCGGCTGGTTCTGCACCAGGGGAGCATGGAAGCTGCTCCTTGGAGGTCATTCATGGCGGCAATTCTTCGGCTGCCATCTCTGATGGTTGAAAGGCAACCCCTCCACCCCTTCTTCGTCAGCTACGGCTTCCTCCGGCTGGCGATAGATGGTTCTCATCAACCTCCAGGCCGTTGTGCCATTGCGGAGGCCCTTTGGCTCTGGTGCAGCTGGCTCCCGGTGCCCATCTCCAAGTGGTTCGTCCCCGGCGGTGGTGTGCTTGGCTGTGCTGAGCTTTTCCGATGCGGTGGTGATGGAGCCGGACCCAATTGCTTTCCTCAAATTAGTTGTAGGGTCCTTGATGCAAATTGTAAGGACTGGGTTGTAATTTCTATTTTCTTTCGGTCCTCCATGTACTTTGCCACTGCTATGAATACAAGCTTCTAGGTCCCTCTGGGACCGCCCCTGTTCAAAAAAACGAAGCTGGAGTGCTGTATAGACACATGCAGCACTAGATTACAGTACTTTGACCAACGGAGAAAAACGAGCCAAACGTACGTTGTTGACCCGGCACCGGCAGACGGCCGGCACAGTCGGCTGTTCCTTCAAATCTTTCCACGTCAGATCTCTCCCCGGCGCACCAAAACACATACACACACCACACGACGCTCCAGCCATGTCTCCCTTGCTCCTCCTCCTCCTCTTCCTGGCCATAGCCCTCCCACTGATGCCCGCCACGGCGCAGCCTGCGCCTGCGCCGGCGCCGGTGTCGCCAGTCAAGGAGGACGATGTGTGGTGCCTCCGCGGCGTGAATCGCGACCTCAGGGACCCGAGCGGCCGTCTCTTGTCCTGGACCTTCGCGAATACCTCGGCGGGCGCCATCTGCGACTACTCCGGCGTCACCTACTGGCACCCGCAGGAGTCGCGCATCTTATTTTATTTCTCTCCCTCTCCGGCTTCGGCCTCCAGGGCGCCGTGCCCCCCTCGCTCAAATACTGCCTGTCCACCACCACGCTCGACCTCTCCGGCAACTCCCTCTCCGGGCCGATCCCGCCCGCGCTCTGTGACTGGTCCCCCTTTCTCGTCACCCTCGACCTCTCCGGCAACCGCCTCTCCGGGCCAATCCCCTCCGAGCTCGCCAACTGCGTCTTCCTCAACTCGCTCAAGCTCAGCGGCAACGCCCTCTCCGGCTAGATCCCCGCGTCTCTCTCGCGGCTGGTCCGCCTCCAGTCGCTTGACCTCTCTGACAACCGCCTCGAGGGCCAGATCCCGCCCCAGCTCGGCGCGGCCTTTCCCAAGGAATCATTCTCCGGGAACCCTGGCCTGTGTGGACCTCCTATATCCCCGCGTTGTGGCAGCGTGCTTGCTACTCCCTAGTGGCGGTGGCATCTTCTGGTTGCCGGACTTTGCCAGCACTGAAGTGTTTTTTTCTGGCAATCAGTCGTTTGCTTCATATCCGCCTTCATATCAGGGGTGCTGTGCTACTCGTGTAGCGCTTTGTTGTTTTCTTGTAGGGGTGTAAACGGATTGGATCGGATCAGATTTTGCCTTTATCATATCCTTTACCACAGTTTTCCATCAGATTCGGAGCGGAGCGGATAATGATCGGATACGGATTTGGAGGCGGATATATGTAGTCGCGGATTCGGGAACGGAAACGGGGCGGATTCGGAGCGGAAACAAAATTAATTGGATAGATACGCGCATAAGTAAATTGTCAAGCAATACAACCAAAAATAATTATATAGAAACCTAGTAACTATCGAAGTTATAACATAGTCTTTATAATGGCAATTTAAGTGAGTTGTTGTTGTTCAACCGGACGAACTCGACAACTCACTAACTGCATATTATACTATATTAGGTTAGACATTTCGGTAGAAAATCGGATTATTCGGATTAAAACCGTCGGATAATCCTATTTAATTTTCGGATAATCCATATTTTAGGCTATTTGACGTACCATATCCTATACCATATCCGGTTGTCAAGTTCAGAAACGGATATCCTTATCCGGCAGATTCCTTAAAACCGGATATGGACTGTTCAAAACGGTTTCGGAATCGAATACGGTGCGGAAATTATCCTATCCGTTTACACCCCTATTTTCTTGCAATAAAATCGCATCGGTTATCTTCTGTTCTGACGTGTCTAAAGCATTTCACGATTTATTATGTAAGTTCAGGCTTTCAGCATCCAGCTTTTGCAAATGATGCTTATACATCTACGGACCCAAAAATAGGTCGACCTGATATGGCTTCCTTTGCTATGACCATGGTCCTGTGTAGACTGGGAATTGGTTCTGTGGTCATCAATAAAACAAGTTGTACATGTCCTAAAGAAAGAAGACAGAACAAGTTGTGATAATTTATCGGCGCAAAACATGCGAAACAAGGAACATAATGCTTAAGTGCACCTGTCATCTGTCAAAACATTTTTGTGATCATCATAATGACAAAGAACCATCCAACCACTTTATGGAAATCTAATTACATTACACGAGCAGGAAGCACCATATGTCAGAGAACAACACTTGCCATTCACAGAAAGCATGTGAGAGGTGTAATCGTGCAAGTTGAGTGGGATAAGTCAACTGTTTTTTTTTTGAAAGGGGGGCAAAAGATTTGCCTCATTCTATTGATTAAGAAGGAGTTAGAGGCATAAAAGTTATTACATCACCGGCCAAAAGGCCCCAATCAAAAAAATGGTGGGATTAATCTCCCGAAAGAATAAACTCCAAGTGCTTAGCACCCGCTTTCACCCAAGTGTGGGCCTCGTCTTTGATCCGCCCCAAAATTATCGATGGGAGGGTGGATTTGTGTCGAAAAACTCTAGCATTGCGCTCGGACCACAACTCCCAAGAGATTAGCATTGTGAGGGTGGCAATTGCCTTTCGCCGAGAGGAATCATTCAATGTCATGTGAGACCACCAATCTTGGACACAAGTGAAGTTCTCCCAAGCGTTCATATCCAACCAAGAGAGGTGGAGCCAATCCTTTGCCATGTTCCAAATACGCTTGGAGAAACGACATTGGAACATGAGGTGGGCGGCCGACTCCCTAGTTTGCTTGCACAACGGACATCGATCACAATTTGGCCACCCCATCCGATGTAGCTGGTCCGCGGTCCAAACCCGGTTTTGGATGTTTAGCCATGCGGAGAATTTGCATTTAGGAGGCGCCCACACCTTCCACACCATTTTCTTCATATTGGAGGAGGTGGTGTTGGGAATCGTAGGCAGAAAACAAAAATTTTCCTAGCAACGATAACCATAAACTAGCCAAGATCTATTCTATGCAGATATATTATACGGAAGGAGAACGGAATACATACCCTTGTAGACCGAAAGCGGGATCACGTCCCCGCACGAACGTTGACGATGAAGACGACGTAGCCGACCTCAAGGTCGTGTAGTGGAAGTAGACAGCTCCCAGCGCCAAACGATGGCGCCTCGCGGTTCCACACACGTACGGTGTGGATGACGACCTCCGGGCTCCAGATCCAGCAGAGCAGCGGAAGTGGAAGAGTGGATCTAGCAGCACGGCGGTGTGCAAACTAAAGAGAGACTTCTCTCCTCGTACGAAGCTCCAGAATCGGAACCCCGTTCAAGGTAGGAGAGAAGAAGAGAGGAGATGGGCAATTTTCAAGGCATGGGGGCACTCCTATATAAAGGAGAGGGAGGGAGGCCAACCCCTTGGCTCCCCCATGTGGGACTATTCCCACATGGGGGTGCGCCGGCCATGGGGGGGTGCGGCTGCCCTAGTGGGCCCCATGTGGCCCACTAGGGTGGCAGCCCCCCTTTTTCCTTTTTCCCTTTTATTTTCTTTTTCCCCGAATGGGCCTCTAAGGCCCATTTAACTTTTAATGCCTTTTAAATTCGAAATTAATTAAATAAAACATGTATTTAATCATTAATAACACTTATTAATATTAGATACATATTATTTAATTCATTCGGACCCCGAAACATATTTCGTGGCCTCCGATCAATCATCGGACAATTACCGGAACACTTCCGGAGCTCCAGAACACTTCCGGAGTTCCTGTTTCTCATTCTCTCTAAATCCAATCTAATCGTCACCCACCCTTAAGTGTGTTACCCCACGGTTCGGGATCACTCCAGACATGATCGAGACTCTCTCTCCGATCAATCGACTAACAGCGGAATCTGGATATCCATGATAGCCCCTGTGTGTCCACGAATGTCTCTTTATTCGTTTGAACCTGTAGACGTCCAGTTTCAATCTCTTGCCTGGTGATACTTAGATTGTCGAGTGTCGTTCTCCGGTATCACATTTTACCGAGCTTGACCTCATCCTTGACAATCTATCTTCTCTCGTCTGTGATGTTACATCCCCGTGACCTAGTCACATGCTTGCAAGCTCATTAGATGTAATCTCACCGAGTGGGCCCAGAGTATCTATCCTGCTATGCGGATTGGCAATTCCCGCTATTGATTACTCGCCCCGACTACTTCCTTCCAATACCCGAAGGTGTCACCCTTATTGTCGTGCGTATGAGACATGACGTTAGGTGCGATCAGCCGTATCTTTCAGAAGCAGCGACTTGATATAATCTCACGGTCCAAGATCTGAAACTACGTTTCTATATATTTTTGGGTATGTCCATCAAATCATTCACCCAATGATATGACTCCGTTGTTAACCGGTTAATGCCCATGATCAGGAAACCTTGATCATCTGTTACACAACGAACTAGTCAAGTAGAGGCTACTAGGGACCTGGTTGTTTCTATACCACACGTGTATTATGTTTCCGAGTAATACAGTTATAGCATGGTATTAAAACGTATTATGAACAATAAGAGATATGACAAATAAAATCACTTTATTAATTGCCTCTAGGGCATATCTCCAACAGTCTCCCACTTGCACTAGAGTACAAATTAATCTAGTTTACAACTTGGTAAAAGCTTGACACCAATAGCATTGCGGTGTTCTTCATGCTTGTCTCGTGGAAGAGGTTTCGTCAACGGATCTGCAACATTCAGGTCCGTGTGTATTTTGCAAATCTTTACATCGCCTCCCTTGACGTACTGTCGTATGACATGGAAGCGTCGGAGAATATGTTTGGCGGTGGAGTGAGACCTTGGTTCCTTCACGTTGGCAATGGCCCCTGTGTTGTCGCAGAAGATAATCACAGGGTCTCGCGCACTGGGGAACACTCCAAGTTCGATGATGAACTTCCTGAGCCAAACAGCTTCATTTGCAGCATCCGTTGCAGCAATATACTCCGATTCCATTGTAGATTGGGCGACTATGGGTTGCTTCCCACTTCTCCAGCTCACAGCGCCTCCGTTCACCTTAAACACATAGCCTGTTTGCGATTTCGAGTCATCGGGATCTGTGCAGAAACTTGCATCAACGTAACCTGTTACGCCAAGTTCCTCTTCACAGCCTCCATAAACAAGAAACATGTCCTTGGTATACTTAAGATACTTCAGTATGTTCTTAACAGCTATCCAATGATCCTTGCCAGGATTACTCTGGAATCGACTCGTCAGACTAAGAGCCAATGCCACATCGGGTGTACTTAACATGGCATACATGATCGATCCTATAGCCGAAGCATATCGAGTGCCATCCACCTCAGCTTTTCAAGAGCCGTCCGTGGACACTGAGCCATGCTCAATGTTTTTCCCTTGACAACTGGCACAAGACCCTTCTTTGCCAAATGCATATTGAACTTCTTCAATATCTTATCAAGGTAAGTACTTTGACATAACGCTAGTAGGCGCCTGGGTCTATCACGATAGATCTTAATGCCTAATACGTATGCAGCTTCTCCTAAGTCCTTCATTGAAAATTTACTGTTTAAATATTCCTTCACGCTTTTCAGAAGTTCCACATCATTCCCAATTAGTAATATATCATCCACATATAGAACTAGGAATGCAACTGAGCTCCCACTCATTTTCTTATAAATGCAGGTCTCTTCCAAATTTTGGACAAATCCAAAACCTTTGATCACCTCATCAAAGCGAAGATTCCAGCTCCGAGATGCCTGCTTCAGTCCATAAATGGAACGCTGAAGTTTGCATACCTTGCCAACATTTCCTGGACTGACAAAACCTTCAGGTTGTACCATATACAACTCTTCCTCAATGTTGCCATTTAGGAACGCTGTTTTGACATCCATCTGCCATATCTCATAATCATGATATGCAGCTGTTGCTAGCAAAACCCGAATAGACTTTAGCATCGCTACCGGTGAAAACGTTTCATCGTAGTCAATTCCATGAACTTGTCGGAAACCTTTTGCGACAAGCCGAGCCTTATAGACGGTCACATTACCGTCAGCATCAGTCTTCTTCTTAAAGATCCATTTATTCTCGACGGCCTTGCGCCCTTCGGGAATCTCCACCAAAGTCCATACTTTGTTGTCATACATGGATTCTATTTCGGATTTCATGGCCTCAAGCCATTTCTCGGACTCGGGTCCTTCCATCGCCTCTTTGTAATTTGTAGGTTCGTCTTGTTCAATTAACATGACGGTGCAAACAAGATTACCGTACCACTCAGGAGAAGTACGGGTTCTTCCAGACCTACGAGGTACAATAGCCTCCTCGACATTTTCTCCCACTTCATCTGTTATGAAGGACGGTTCAGGAACTGTTTCCGTTGCGCCACTCGGTATTTCGAGTTCAGGATCAACTATCTCGTCGAGGTCTATTTTCCTCCCACTTACTCCTTTAGCGAGAAACTCCTTCTCGAGAAAGGTGCCGTTTCTAGCGACAAACGTTTTGCCCTCGGCTTGGTGGTAGAAGGTGTACCCTATGGTTTCCCGTGGATACCCTACAAAGACGACCTTTTCCGATTTTGGTTCTAGTTTGTCAGGCTGCAATTTCTTGACATAAGCCTCACAACCCCAAACTTTCAGGAACGACAGCTTAGGTTTCGCACCATGCCATACCTCATACGGTGTCGTTTCCACGGATTTAGATGGAGCCCTATTTAAAATGAATGCGGCTGTTTCTAACGCATATCCCCAAAACGATACGGGCAAATCGGTAAGAGACATCATAGACCGTACGCTATCTAATAAAGTACGATTACGTCGCTCGGACACGCCGTTGCGTTGTGGTGTTCCGGCAGGCGTAAGCTGTGGCACAATTCCACAGGCCTTCAGATGTGTGCCAAACTCAAAACTCAAATATTCGCCACCACGATCGGATCGGAGGTGCTTTATTTTCTTGTTAAGTTGATTTTCAACCTCACTTTGAAATTCTTTGAACTTTTCAAAAGTTTCTGACTTGTGTTTCATTAAGTAGATATACCCGTATCTACTCAAGTCATCAGTGAAGGTTACAAAGTAACGATAACCATTGCGCGTTGATACGCTCATTGGGCCGCACACATCTGTATGTATAACTCCCAATAATTCCGACGCACGTTCAACGAAACCATTGAACGGTGACCTAGTCATCTTGCCCATGAGGCATGGTTCGCAAGTGTCAAGAGATCCAAAATCTAATGACTCCAAAAGTCCAGCTGAGTGGAGTTTCTTCATGCGCTTTACACCAATATGACCAAGTCGGCAATGCCACATATACATGGCGGTATCATCACTAAGTCTAATCCTTTTGGCATCTATGTTATGGATATGTGTACTACGATCGAGATTCAACAAGAATAAACCATTATTCACAGGAGCATCAACATAAAAGATATCATTCATCGAAATAGCACAACCATTTGATACTGAATTGAATGAATATCCGTCTTGCAACAAGCAAGAACCACTTATAATGTTTACACTCAGAGATGGCACAAAATAACACTTATTTAAAACCAAAACTAATCCCGAAGGTAGATGTAGAGGGAGCGTGCCGACGGCCATCACGTCAACTCTTGATCCATTGCCGACGCGCATCGTCACCTCGTCCTTTGCCAGGCGCCGACTATTCCGCAACTCCACCTGTGAGTTACAAATATGAGCAACAGAGCCGGTATCAAATACCCAGGTATTACTACGGGCGCATGTAAGGTACACATCAATAACATGTATATCAAATATACCTTTATCTCTCCCGACAATCTTGCCGGCCTTCTTGTCTTCCAGGTACTTGGGGCAGTTGCGCTTCCAGTGACCATCTCCCTTGCAGTAGAAGCATTCCACGCCAGGTTTGGGACCAGGTTTGTTAGCCTTGGATTTGGCAACGTGTTTGCCATCCTTCCTAGACTTCCAGTTCTTCCTTCCCTTGCCGCCAGATTTCTTAAAATCGACGGTCTTGTTGACCATCAACAGCGTGTGCTCCTTCTTGATTTCCACCTCAGCAGTCTTGAGCATCACGAACACCTCAGACAGGGACTTAGCCATGCCCTGCATGTTATAGTTCATGACGAAGCCTTTGTAGCTAGGAGGCAACGATTGCAGCACCCTATCAATCGCCAGCTCATCAGGAATCTTGCATTCCAGAGCGTTCAGGCGTTGAACGTAGCCAGACATTTTGACCACGTGCTCGCTCACACTGCTATGCTCTTCCATCTTGGCTGAGAAGAAAAGCTCAGAAGCTTCATACCTCTCAGCCTTAGCCTGCGGCGCAAAGACAGCCTTGAGATCAGAAATTATCTCAAAAGCACTCATCTTCTCAAAGCGCTTTTGCAGGTCGGCTTCCATGGCGTAGAGCATGCCACTCTGGACAAGGAGGAATCCTCCGACTTGGTCTGATAGACCTTCTTCTCGTCATCGGAGGCGTCGTCTGCAGGAGGGTCACCTAGGGCGGCTTCAATGACGTAAGCCACCTTGTGGGGAGTGAGGAGGATCCTCAGGTTGCGGAACCAGGACATGAAGTTCGACCCATTGGTCTTAAGCTTTTCTTTCTCAAGGAACAGGCCAAGGTTAAAGGTGGGGCGAGACATCTACAATGGAATTTGCAAAACATAAGACGTTTGTTCATAATAAAATATGGGTTCAAGTTTTAGTAAAATTAAAACTACCAGAACTCCCACTCAAGACGAGTATCCCTCTCATCGTCTTAGTGATTACACAATCCCCATCCATTACGCTACCCCCATCGATCAGGCGAATAGCATAACTTCAAAGGTAGACATCGTATATCAATCACATCACCGTATGTGACTCGTGCTTAACCTTTCGGTACTTGTGTTCCGAGGCCATATACTGGTATATGCTAGGCTCGCCATAACACCCTTTGCCGTATTTGCGTGTGCAACGTGGCTTACACCCACTGTATGCGAACGAAGAGACGAGTGTAGACGAACGGGATCGAAACCCCAAACGACGTACCCCGTAACGTAGAACTTTATTGGTGGTGCACGACAGAGGGAGAACACTATTATCGGAATTTTGGGAGGGATCATCTTATATTACTACCGCCGTGTAACTAATATATAGACATATATATATACACAATATAAGATGCACACAACCTACATAACATCTAATATGAAATGTAATGCGACATGATATGGTCTTCTCCGCGCCGATGGTCTCCTTCGCGCCAACAGTTTATAAACAATTTAATAAACCTACCTTGACCATATCACATTGCCCCTGCAAAATAAAGTTAGACGCTTCTACTTTATCTTTTGCATATTTTACGTGGCTGCTAGGGCTTCCGCACAAGAACCGTTTCTTACCTACGAAAACAACCACAACAGCGATAAGACAATTGTCTCTATTACACCCCTTTCGGGGCCCTCCATTGTAAATGCGATATCAACTATTGTAGGAGATACAGACACCCGCCAGCCACATATACGGTACAAGCCATATGTCAGGTGTGGAACCAGTCTCGCGTAAGAGTACGCGTAAAGTCGGTCCGGGCCGCTTCATCCCACAATGCCGCGATATAAACAAGTACACGCTAGAGGGTAACAAATGTAGAATCGATGCCCACATTCAACATGTGTTCTAACCGTACAGATATATCTACGCATAGATCGGCTCTGATACCACTGTTGGGAATCGTAGGCAGAAAACAAAAAATTTCCTAGCAACGATAACCATAAACTAGCCAAGATCTATTCTATGCAGATATACTATACGGAAGGAGAACGGAATACATACCCTTGTAGACCGAAAGCGGGATACGTCCCGCACGAACGTTGACGATGAAGACGACGTAGCCGACCTCAGGTCGTGTAGTGGAAGTAGACAGCTCCCAGCGCCAAACGATGGCGCCTCGCGGTTCCACACACGTACGGTGTGGATGACGACCTCCGGGCTCCAGATCCAGCAGAGCAGCGGAAGTGGAAGAGTGGATCTAGCAGCACGGCGGTGTGCAAACTAAGAGAGACTTCTCTCCTCGTACGAAGCTCCAGAATCGGAACCCCGTTCAAGGTAGGAGAGAAGAAGAGAGGAGATGGGCAATTTTCAAGGCATGGGGGCACTCCTATATAAAGGAGAGGGAGGGAGGCCAACCCCTTGGCTCCCCCATGTGGGACTATTCCCACATGGGGGGTGCGCCGGCCATGGGGGGGTGCGGCTGCCCTAGTGGGCCCCATGTGGCCCACTAGGGTGGCAGCCCCCCTTTTTCCTTTTTCCCTTTTATTTTCTTTTTCCCCGAATGGGCCTCTAAGGCCCATTTAACTTTTAATGCCTTTTAAATTCGAAATTAATTAAATAAAACATGTATTTAATCATTAATAACACTTATTAATATTAGATACATATTATTAATTCATTCGGACCCCGAAACATATTTCGTGGCCTCCGATCAATCATCGGACAATTACCGGAACACTTCCGGAGCTCCAGAACACTTCCGGAGTTCCTGTTTCTCATTCTCTCTAAATCCAATCTAATCGTCACCCACCCTTAAGTGTGTTACCCCACGGTTCGGGATCACTCCAGACATGATCGAGACTCTCTCTCCGATCAATCGACTAACAGCGGAATCTGGATATCCATGATAGCCCCTGTGTGTCCACGAATGTCTCTTTATTCGTTTGAACCTGTAGACGTCCAGTTTCAATCTCTTGCCTGGTGATACTTAGATTGTCGAGTGTCGTTCTCCGGTATCACATTTTACCGAGCTTGACCTCATCCTTGACAATCTATCTTCTCTCGTCTGTGATGTTACATCCCCGTGACCTAGTCACATGCTTGCAAGCTCATTAGATGTAATCTCACCGAGTGGGCCCAGAGTATCTATCCTGCTATGCGGATTGGCAATTCCCGCTATTGATTACTCGCCCCGACTACTTCCTTCCAATACCCGAAGGTGTCACCCTTATTGTCGTGCGTATGAGACATGACGTTAGGTGCGATCAGCCGTATCTTTCAGAAGCAGCGACTTGATATAATCTCACGGTCCAAGATCTGAAACTACGTTTCTATATATTTTTGGGTATGTCCATCAAATCATTCACCCAATGATATGACTCCGTTGTTAACCGGTTAATGCCCATGATCAGGAAACCTTGATCATCTGTTACACAACGAACTAGTCAAGTAGAGGCTACTAGGGACCTGGTTGTTTCTATACCACACGTGTATTATGTTTCCGAGTAATACAGTTATAGCATGGTATTAAAACGTATTATGAACAATAAGAGATATGACAATAAAATCACTTTATTAATTGCCTCTAGGGCATATCTCCAACAGGTGGACCCTAGGAATTGGGCATGGTAAGCCGAACTTGTTGTGTAGATACCCGAGGATGACATAGCCCAAATGATGGAGTCGGGGACGTCTTCATTGAGGTGCACTTGTTGGAGCAATGTCCAAAGGGCAACAAATTGTTGTATGTGAGCAAGTGTGAGCCCATCGGAAGTATTTATTTGTCCTATCCAAGCATCATCATGCATGGCCTTGTGCACACACCAATTCTTCCGCTTCGAAATCAAGTAAATGAGTGGGGCGATGTCACACGGTCTACGCCCCTCCAACCAAGGCGAGTCCCAAAATGGCGCCTTATGACCGTTGCCAAGATTGATCGTAGTGCACACATAGAAGAGCTTGGTGTCATCGCTCGTGCATGGATTGCCCATCCCAACCGAAAGCTTGGAGGTGTCCGTCCATTCATGCCAAAGCCACCGGAGACGCAAAGCCGACCCAAACTTCTCGGTTTCGAGGATCCCCAAGCCACCAAGATCGGTTGGGCGGCACACCTTTTGCCAATTGACCTTGCACTTGCCACCGGAAACTTTATCGGAAGCCGCCCATAGGAATGAGCGCTCATTTTTTGGTTGAAACCGGGAGGCAATTTAAGAGAGGTGAGGTGGAAAATGGCTTGGGAGGCCAAAACCGACCTAACCAACTCCCTCCTCCTCGCCGAGTTAATGTACTTGCCCGCCCACATGGGAACCTTTCTGACCATCTTGTCCTCAAGGTGTTGTAGGTCGACCCTCCTAAGTTGCCAAACGGAGAGCGGTAGGCCAAGGTAGCGCATGGGGAAGCCAGTCCTAGTTGCCGGGAACGGTTGGAGCACGTCGTCCAAGTCAATGGCGCCACAACGGATAGGGACAACGGAATTTTTTTGCATGTTTGTGCATAATCCCATGACGTCGCCGAAGGAAGTGAGTACGACCGCGAGCATGGTGATTTCCTCCTTGATCGGTGCCACAAAAATGGCGGCATCGTCCGCATAGAGAGAAGTCCTAAAGAAAGCACCGCGGCCTCGAAGACGGGAAAGGTCACCTCTTGCCGTAGAAAGCTCAAGGATTTGTTGCAGCGGGTCAATCGTAATGTCGAAGAGGAGCGCAGAGAGAGATTCGCCTTGCCGAAGACCACGGCCATGCCGGATGGGGATGTTGGCACCCCATTTAGGAGAATCCTGGATGTGGAAGTGCGAAGAATGGCGGAGATCCAATCACCAAACCGGTCCGGGAACCCAAGTCGACGGAGGCGATCAATAAGGTAGTCCCATCGCACGGCATCGAACGCCTTCCGAATATCTAGCTTGAAGAGGAGGGCCGGGGTCTTGTTGCGGTGCAGCCTCCTAGCAAAATTCCTCGCGAACATGAAATTGTCATGGATGCTTCTATTTTTTATAAAGGCGCTTTGAGCGGGAGAGATCAACGTGTTCATGTGAGGGGCGAGCCGGGTAGCCAAGACTTTAGCAATGATTTTAGCGACGACGTGGATCAAGCTAATAGGGCGGTAGTCCGAAATGCACTCGTCTCCCTCCTTCTTAGGAATGAGCACCACGTTGGCCGAGTTTAGCCAATGGAAGTTGTCGGAGTGGAGGTTGCGGAAAAGGTGGATGCTCGCATGACGTCGATCTTGATAATGTCCCAAGTCGATCTAAAGAAAGCACCGGTGAAACCGTCGGGTCCCAGAGCCTTGTCCGCCAGCATTTGCTTGATAGCCCGAAAAACCTCCTCTTCCGTGATAGGCACATCAAGGTCTTGAAGATTTATGTTGGGTTGTGGAAACTAATCCCAATTGAAGTCAAGCTCGCATGACGGACCTCTCCTCATAGCCGCATGGAAATGTTCTTGCACGATTGCTTCCTTTTCTTCGTGAGACGTGCCCCAACCTTGATTGCATCTAAGCCGGTGGATGTGATTTTTCTCCTTCTCGCGTTGACCCGTAGATGAAAATATTTGGTGTTAGCATCTCCCTCCCTGATGTTGGTGACACGGGAGCATTGTTTTTTCCTTGAGCGCTCCACCGCCGCGAGGCTTATAATTCTACGCTTGAGGCTCGCACGGAGGTCTCTTTCACCCGGAGAAAGCTGCCTAAAATCTTGGGCCTCATCAAGCCGCAATATGATAAGATGCGCCATGTGCATTTGGACCTTGGCATTGGAGAAGAAACCTTGACTCCATCGCCGCAATTTAGCCCCTGTTTTTTGAAGCTTATGGAAAAGGATTTGGCATGGCTCTCGGTGAGGCGTCTCAACGTTCCAAGCCTCCGCGACCACCTCCTTGAAGCCCGGTAGGCATGTACAAAAAATTTCAAAGCGGAAAGAGCGTGGATGGCGCGGCCCGGAGTCATCGGCAAGCAACAGAGGACAATGGTCGGAAAGCGAGGAGGACAGGGCGTGTAGGATGTGCCGGCCAAAATTTAGGTCCCAATCCGGGTTGCAAAAAGCACCGTCGATTCGAGACATGGTGTGGTTGGCTCGTTCATTTGACCATGTGAAGCGGCGGTTTTGAAGATGGATAGCTTTGAGGTCGCAATTGTCAAGTGTTGCCCTAAACTTGTTCATCCGCCTCCTATTGAAGTTGGTGTTGTTTTTATCCCTCGCTCTAAAGATCTGGTTAAAATCCCCAAGGGCCAACCACATTGTGCCCGAAGTAGGTTTCGACGCTACAAGCTCGGCGAAGAAGTCGTCTTTCCGCGAGGCAAGCGTTGGGCCGTAGACCGTAGTGATCTTGAAGCTCGCATCAGAGTGGATCGAAGTGATCTTGGCCGAGAGACAGAATTCCATGACCTCGACATCGCTGATGTTGACGAAGTTTTCATCCAAGAGGAGTAGTATTCCTCCTCTGGTCCCAAGAGCAGGGCGCTGGGCATACCCTCTCAGCCTACCACCACGAAGGTAGGCAGCAGTGAATTGGTCCACGTTCTGTAGTTTAGTCTCCTGTAGGCAAGCGATATGGCAAGAGGAGGAGGCAACAAGATCATTTACTACAGCTTGTCTATCAGGATCATTCAAACCCCTCACATTCCGGCACAAGAAGCAGAGCAATTTCATTAGATCATCCACTGTAAGAATACGTCAAGATGACGTTGATGTTTCAGAGGATACGGCATGGATTCACATACAAATAATAGCATTTTAGTATATTTTTTGGAGAAAAATATAATTTCCGAAGAGAAAAAACATTGTTACCAAGCAACGTGAAGAATGCTTCAAAACCTGATGTGACTAGGCAGTATTTCTACACAAGATGTTTTTCTCTGGCGAACTGCTATAGAAAGAAAAAGTAGGCATCAAGAATGTATCTGTTAGTCAACAAGATTATGACAACTGCATTGTGCTCCCGGTTTTTTCGAAAAAATATAGAAAATTGAAAACTTGTCAAAAAATTCCGAAAAAAATCATGCACGTACCTAAGCATGTCACGCACCATCATGTCAAATTTGGCGACGAAACGAGATCACGGACGCCCTGTGCAAAAATGAAAAAATTCTGACAGCAAATAGCATAATTTTTTTTGAATTTTCAGATCTGTGATTTGTCATTTTTGCACAGGGCGGCCGCGATGTCGTTTTGTCGCCAAATTTGACACGATGGTGCGTGACATGCTCAGCTACGTGCATGATTTTTTTCGGAATTTTTTGACAAGTTTTCAATTTTCTATATTTTTTCAAAAAAACCGGGAGCACATGCTCCCGGGTGCACTTTGGAGTTTCCGTGTAAAAGTGAGCTATTCTATGGTATAACTACAAAAATAAGAGTACAACAGACCAGTGGCATGACGTGATAGTGCATGCCAAAGCCAGCCAATTCGTATGACAATTAACAACTCGCCCACTAAGTGGGGAATGAAACGGTTGTGTGCCAAAAGAATATAGAAAGAATGCCCTACTCGTATCTGTTCTCCGTTAGAAAAATCACAGGCGCAACTTAGTTCTCCACATGCACCCGACAACCTTTTTAGGAGATGGGTTGCTTGGGCCTTTGTCTCGTTGCCCAGAAGTGAAGTACAGCCAGCCATCCCAGTATCCTACCAAAGTGGTCTTGATCCGGAAAGGCAACCGCCCGATTACACTCCATTCCTGTATGCAGATGGAATTTCAGTGGCATCACAATAACAACCCACATGCCAGTAACGATTTACTAATCATCTTTGGAAGATTCTCGTTCCATCGTTATTCCCATTTACCAATTTACTTAGCTTGGCATTTAGTAGCACGTTACTCTAGAACAGAAATTTGGATAGGTAGGAGTAGGATGCTTTAACAGCATTTCAGTCCTGTGTGTGAACGTTAGGAAAAAAAAGCGCCACATGGCAAATAACAGGATACTGATACGTGATACCTAACGCATAATAAGATATCTTCCCAACTTCCCCTCTTTTCATCAACTATTTTCTTAGAAAAAAGGTGTAAGGAGTGATATGTACCAGTGTTTCCAAATTGAACCGAAATACTTCACCAACCAAGGTCATCTTTTTAGTTATTGGGTGCTTTTCCGTGGTCCCCCCAGCAATAATTAGAGAATTATAGACATTCGTCCAAGCAAACTCTATATGTGAATCTGGTTTCGGCATAGGTGGAAGTTCCTTCCACTTCATTTCATCATCAAGCATGTATACATCGCTGTACACTATCTGGATAGGCAGAAGAATAATAGAAATGTAGAAATGTGAATCCTTCTGTAAGAAAACAATGTAACTAGGAATGAAACATTTCACACAAGTATTACAGTTGATTAACATGCGACCTACAAACTCAACAGCTATTGAGTATAAGACTAATATGGTACCACATGATTTGATAGATTGACATATAACACATAAGTCGAATTTTCAGTGAGCACTGATGCATGATAGACTGTACAAGTATTTAAATACAAATAACCACCTATAGAATAAAACAGATTTGTCTTCTGTATCAAAACTTAGTCCACTAGGTGCTTGTGCTGCTGCTTATCCATGAGATCAGACTTGCTGCTAAACGAAGCATGCTAGGTGTTCAATGTCTATTTAATAGATGCAGCTATGCTGGACATGGTTAAGGTGCGCAACTAATGTAATACACTGACCTAAATTGATCTTTAAAATGTACAACTTCCTCTGTCATGTGTACAGATTAGCATGGGCACTGATTAATCAACATATCAACATACCTCACTTCTTCTAACACATTTAAATATAGGCGATCCAGGTTTGGCCATAAAATCTCCTTCTTGACCACCAATAATAAGGAGCTTATCATTAGCAACAACACAGGCCCTGATGCAAAAGAGGAAGTCACAATCAAGTGGTTACGGTGCTTATCAGTAGTACTGTCTAAGAAAGAGGTTATGCGTCACACAAACCATCTTCAATTTGTATACCGTGAAACCAAATTTCCAATCTAGAACTTGTTCCAGTTGAAAGTTTCAATAAACAAAATAGCTGAGTAGAAACTTATTGCTTAGAGCACAAAAAAGGTTTTAAAGACACTCGACAATGAAATCTCAAGAGTCTAAGAGGATATAAGCACCTACCAAATTCCTTTTCCAATGACAATCACAACAATAAATGACACATGAAGGCGAAGTAACAGACCTATGTGGACCGCCACGTGGGATCGGTATCTCGCTCCTCCACTCTTGCTCCAATGCTTTCCATCCTTCACTGCTAGACTCCAATGTTCAAGTCCAGGTTCATGTCTGTCCTCCTTACTTCCCCCCATTACATGTAGCCTCCCCCTCCAAAGTTGTGTTGCTGGAGCATACCTAAAAAAATTATTTACAGAAAAAAGCTGAAAGAAAGGTTTGGACAATATTCAAGCTCCAAACATCTATTTATGGAGTATTAGGATCAGAGGACCATGCAAGTACGAATACAAAAACAATGCAAATGTGACTGCCTAATTTTAAGTGGGAAAAGCGAAACACGACTGTACCTAGGAACTGGCAATGGAGGCAAATCCTGCCATTCTTTTCTCTCAGTGTCCAACACAAAATTTCGAGCTGTAGGTCCCCTACACTGCGGGCCATATTGTCCAGTTACTACATAGATATATCTTCCATCTGTAACCATCCCCAGATGTGAATGTGCCATTTCCTTTGGCATATCAAACTTTCCTCCCCATGTACTATCCGAGAAATTGTAAATATCCACATGAGAGTGCACCTATAAATGGAGAACAATGGAAGGTTTCAAAAGATAACTCTACTGGCATATAGAAATAACGAAATGGTAGACCCTGCAGTTCTGTAATGACGAAAACGACATTACAAGAATGAGTTGCTGAATTTTGCAGTATAGTCTAATTAAATTACTTGACAATCCAGCAATATTTACCGTGGCTATTTTTAATGGGGTCATGCTCATGCAACAATGTTGCATAGTACATGTCGTTCAACTTAGTTTCGGTGACAAAGGCCTGAACAGTTGAAATAAGAGCACAGATGAACTTTAGCCTAAAGTTATTTAGTTTAATTTGTCAAGTCTATGGAGTATAGATTTCGTGGTGCAGTCAGTCAGATACTCACACTACAGCAATAAAAGGTGAGTTTTCCCCTCCAAAACTATAGCAATTTATGTGAATTCAACTTTTAATAAAACAGTGTAGGTAGCCAACTCGAAATATCCAAAAGCAAATTATACTTCTCTGTCATGGCTTACAAATAAGAAAAGTATTCACGTAAGACTGGATCACTGCTTTGGTGCTTCCCAAGTATTAACATGTGATTTATGCTGTTCTTCACCAAGCATCAGATCTTAGACATTACTTATGAAAAATTAGGCAAACATAGAAAACTAATACAAGATCAGGCAAGATTCCTCACATAGTTAATGGTGCCATATCCAGCAAACACAAATAATAGATTCTTAATCTGTATAGCAGCACCATCCAAACGTGGTACAGGTGCTTCAGCCATCTCCTCCCATTGTAATTCTGGTGCTGCTAAATCCGCAAAAGTGGCACTTATGTCCATGGAACCTGTAGATGTATTGCCTTTTGCTTGCTGTACAAGAGAAGTATAACATAACTAGTTCTGAATGAATCCATTGTAGCATAATGATGAAAGATGAAATAATAAATTAACCTGGAATCCAAGTTATAGAGCATAGTAAAAACTATTCCCGAACTAGATCATTACAATTAATAAATTAATGAGGGATGTCATTTGGCTCCCGGGTGCGCACCCGGTATTTAAAATGCATTTTAAACCCATTTACGAATGGATGTGTTCCTACACTGCCCTTTGACCAGTCGTTCTATAAAACATTCAGTAAGAAAATAATGCCCATTACAGCCAAGCAGTGAGCAACATGATTATTTGCTCTCCATTCTACCAACCAGAAATCGGTGTTACACGGTGGATACTCATGTACCTATATTCCCACAAGAAGCAATCATAATACGTTGCCAAAGTTTACACCTAACAATCAAGCACACAGTGTCTGCTCATGAAAATTGCATTAGGTTGTGGGAATGTTATGAATCAAGCATTCGAAGGAAGTAGAGGCAGGGCAGCAAATGGATTTCTGCTCTTCCAATTAAAAAGTAAGTAGAATTTCACTAATCGCACACCCCGATTGCAAACATCCGACCAGATCTCACTAATCGCACAACCCGACACTGCCGGAGCACAGAACGACTGAAGGCAGTGGAGACAAGACAGCGGCTCAGTATTCCTAAGCATCGGGTTTAGGATTGAGGGCTCACCTTCGTCTGCAAGGGCGGCGGCGACGCCGTGGGGCGAGTGGAGAGATCGATCCTCGAGGACCAGATGGAGGAGGGGGCGGAGCGGGAGGAGGCCCACAGGAAGTCGGCGACGAGGATGAGTCCGAGGATGGCGACGACGGCGAGCGCAGCCAGGTGCTTCGGCGGCAGCGCCTTCACCGCCGGCCTGGCCATCCGTGGATCGCTAGAACCTACGGAAAGCGGCGACGGTGGCGGCGGCGGGAGGCGAGTGTCAGTGACATTAGTGGCGAGCCGAGGAGCGATTCCTAGTTTACAGATGCACGGCACAGAAACAGGGAGACGGTAGTTTCGTTCGATTTTCGTTGGGGCATCAAGCGGAAAACACTTTATGCTCCCGAGCACCAGTGCTCCCTCTAATTAAAAAAATTCAAAATTCATATTTTAAGTTTTACGAAATTCTAAAAAAATCATGCATGTTGCTAATGATGTATCCCACAAACTTGAATTTTTTGATTCGAAATACTTTATATTCTGAGCTACACAAAAATAACAAATCTTGTATATTTTGAAGATTTGAAAGTGCGTACATTTAGATCACACATTTGACATTTTTATATAGAACAGAATATCCAATATTTCAAATCAAGATTTTGCACGTTTGTGGGACATATCATTGACAACACGTAGGATTTTTTAATTTTTTTGAAACTTATAATTTTTTTTTTTTTAACTAGAGGAATCACTGAAGCCCGGGAGCAAGAAATCACTACCCGGGCATCGAGGATGTTTTATTAATCGGTTAATCTATTATGAAGACGTCCTACCACCATGTTCCATCCAGGGCATGTAAAATTAGTATTTCTCTCTACAAGGATAGCGGACCAACCGCATGCATGAATGTAAGGAAACTTTTCGTGATCTGAAAATTCAAAATTGGTGATCCGTTTTCACCTTGGACTCGTCTCGACGAGTACTTTAAAACTAGGTCTCATCTTAATATGTTTTGACGAAGTTTTTTTCGTCGTCAGTTGCCAGGTTATAATAACACAGTTATCATATTACTAGTTTTGTCATAGTCATAATCTACATGTGTAGAGAGGGAGTATTTGAACAACTCTAAACACGTTAAATATGAAATTACCGCCATGAAACAATTACATTGGTGAGTGTGCAATTTAAAGAACGAGGCAATCATTTGATTATAACCTGATAAACAACTTGATAGTACTTGTGACCAAGTGACTATAATGACAAGTAGGGTCAGAATTTTCTTTGTCAAAACATATCAAGATGGGAGTTTTGAAGATCCCCTCACGATAAAGCTAACAATGAAAATTTCTGATTTGCAGTTTAAGAGATTAAACATTTTAAAGTTTAAAACACAAAAGGAATCTCCGTGGGTGTGCATGCATGCATGGATTAGTTACCATATTCTATCTGTGCCAGTGAAAACTAATCTGGGGCACATGTCCTTATTAGCACGGTCCATTACTAATTAAACGAGAGAATTTCTACAAAGTACTAACTTCTCTCTCTTTTTGCGAAAAAGGACCCTGACATTAAAAGAAACACCGAACAGAACAAAACAGATCAACACAAACAAAAGTTACATCGAGATACTTGAGATGTTCTTCGTCTTCAACCTCTAGACTGTGTCGACAGCGTGCCGCCGCTGCCGCTCCTCCTAGAGCCGGCTTGACGTTGTTGTTTACGGACGGGAAGTCGTCGAACGGGTCAAGAAGACCACACCCGTCCCGGAGCCGAAGAAGAAGGATGGACTACCGATGAAGCTACATGACGATATGAAGAACGCACCGCCAGAAGAACTCCTCGAGAAACACACCACTCCCACAAATTTCTCGACGTCACCGCCGAGATGAGGTTGAAGCCGGGAAGACTTTCTTGAAAGAGGCGCCGCCACCACCACCTGAACACCGCCACACCAAACCTTAAGGCTAAAACCAGGGGAACATAGCCCTCCTACGGCTGAGATATGCCCCGCCTCCATGGCCCGAAGGCCATAGGAGCGAGACAGGGCAGCAGCGGCGCCGACGAGAGGTGGAGGAACCCTAGACGCTCAGACTCTTGCGGGCGAAGGGTTACACGAACGGTCAGTACTAACTTCACTCTACATTTAAAGAAATGATCAACCATCTGTGTAATACGAGGTTGCACACATCAACCATCTGCGTAATACGAGGTTACACACATGCCTAAATTATACTACTATGTAACATCCCAAATTTATAATAAGAATAAATAAGACCCAAAATTCAGAACCAACAAAAACTTTTTGAATTACTTCACTAATGATTGTGTTTTCCTTTAAATTGTTCTGTTTGACCTTGTGTAACTTGATGCTTATGATTGTTTGACTAGTAAATGTCAACCCAAGAAATCAACCTGAGTAAAAATATATTTAAAAGTTTGGTGATCATGTTATGACAAGAATATATTTCATATATCTTTTACATTCTTATTTTGGCCAAGGTCCATTTCAATGATTTGGTTTTAGCAACAAATAAAATACCCTTTAATTGAGACAGTAAAAGTATTTCCAAAGTTATGTGTTTTCAAAAATATGGAGATACATATGTTGTCTCCTATCTATTCTTCAACCTTGATATTTTACAATTCCTATTTTGTAACCTCCTATGTTTCAACTCCATTTTAAAAGGAATACTAGTGGGAAATATATTACCTCACATATTTCTCTTTATCAAACCTTTTTGAAAACTATTAAGTTATGAGTTGATATATTCCGTAAACAACATCTTGTCATAATTAAGTGTGATCACTTTCAAGATAGTATTGTTAATTATGAAAAGTGTGGTATGATTACTTTGTATGATTTGATTTGTGTTGTTGATATTGTTGTGTTATTGATATTGTAATGTTGTGATTGTTATGATTGTTTGCTGTGAGGAAAATTCCTCAGTTGTGCTCAATACTAAAGTAAAACAAACTTGACCACCAATTTGTAATATGACTTGAAAACAAAACAAGACCTCTATAATTACTTACACCCTCAAATCAAATCTTGATTACAAGAAATGATCCTATCAAAATTCCCTCTCTGTCTATATTCCTCTATTCTATGAAAACAATTATATTTTCTTTATCAAAATTCTAGGAGTGAGATGAACTAATAATCATCCCCACTTCATATCACTCCCTCCTTAAGTAAACCTACTTTTCGATTTAAATCAAACCCCTCAAATCATTTATTAAAAAGGAAATGAAGGTCATGAGTTAGAAATGGTCTTCATAAATAATTTCCCTCCCCAATTCTCTATTTCCTCAAAACAAATGTTTTCTCTATGAAAATAAAACTTATTTGAAGTTATCATATTTGTCAAAGAAGTTCCAAAAGTTCAAAACCATATTTTATCACATGCTTTAAAAATATTAAAGGAGTATCAAATACTAATTTCCAAAAATGACTTATTTAAACCCTATGAACAAATATTGCTCAAAACATTTTATTTTCAAAAACCAATTTTTGTGGAGCTTCCCCATGTATATGGGAGGCTACCTGAATTTTCTCAAATTTGTATAAAATGTTTAAGTGCCCCAATTAAAATCCCTAAGACCTACTGGTTTCAAAAAGGAATAAAAGAAAAGAAAAAAGGACCTAGTTGTGAGTGCAAAAAGAAATCCAGGGGGCTTTTCGCAAGAACTTCATTGACTTCCTGTAGCACGTTGCTCGCACGGCAAGCCACCGTGCTCCTCACGCCGACGACGCCGTGCTCCCCTCCCCTTGCCTCGCCCCTGCCTCACGCCTCGCCCTGGGAGGATAAGAGTCGCCTCGACGCCACCCTCTGCTCCCCATCCTCCACCTGCTCACTCATTTCCCTCACTCTCCCTCTCTCTCTAAACTCTCCCCGAAGCCGAGCCACCACGGCCGTCGTTGCCTCCGACGATGGAGAGTTCCCCGTCCGAATCCAAGGCCACCAGCAGGTTCCCCGCGTCGCCCTCTCCATCCTCATCCAAGGAATCGACGCGGGAGGCTGCGAATCGAGCTGGACATCCGCATCCCCTTTTCTCTCCAGCCGCCGCCTTGCGAGCAAGCTCGCGGTTGACATGGGCCACCATTCCTCGCCATTGTTGTACTCCTGTGCTTCCCTCCTCGCGAGTTTCCTCATGAGCCTCTCTTTTTCTTCGTAGGATCACCGGAGCCGCCGCGCCGTCATCACCTTGCTCCGCCTCTGCTCTGCCTGTGTCGAGGAAGAAGAAGTCTGGCCCGTACCCCTTCGCTCGTGCGTGTGAGCCGCTGGCTGGGCCGGCCCAGCACCGCGTTGCCTGGACCAAGCCAGATCCAGCCTACTGACCTTTTTCTTAGGTTGTTTATTTATTTCTTATAGATCTGTTTCTGGCAGTGTAGGTTTAAATCATTTGTGGTGGATCTAGGGTAGATATTTGAGTGATTCAAATTTTGTTGTGTTCCTATGAGTTTTCTTAGACATGCAGAACTGGTTGCTTGCCAAAATACATTTTTACTTGTTGTGTAGATTAAATCTTGTAGAAAGTGTATTTTCCACTAAATATTCAATATCTAGAGTTTTATAACTCCAAATATTGCAAACTAAAATTCCCTGGAATGCTTGAAGTGATACCTTTCTAGATCAGTTGGTCTTGTATGCAAATGACTCCTAAAACAAAAGTTCTAATCATCCTTGTAAACACACCAGTAGCACTTTAGTGATTTTTTGTAGATTTTTGTGAAATGATTTTTAGAGTAAATCCAATTGGATTGTCTTCTATATTTGTAGGAGAACATATTCCTAGCTTGGCATGGTTGTTTGATTTACAGAACTATCTAGGTGAAATTTTTAGTAAAAATGTTGTTCTGCCACTAATAAAAAGAAATTAGATTAATTGCTTTTAGTTATGAATTTGTGGTTTATGTTTATTGTTGATTATTTTGGTGCTGTTGCTTGTGTGTTACTGATCTTTAACATGATAAAGTATGTTAGTACTGTTGGTGGCTTGTGCTAATCTTGTTTGAGTTAAACATGTGTGGTTAAAGATGAATATGATGTTTCCAACTAATAATCAATTTTGCTTGGGTGCTTGAGAATTTAAGTAAACCAAATTCAATATCTCGAGAAGTAGGAATCCAAATAAATCAAACTCAAATGTTCTGGAAATCTTATGAAAATCTTTAACTCACCAAAGTGGTTTCATCTCATTTAGATTATTAATTAAAATATGGTATTTAAAATGCCACAGAAGGTTTAAAACACCATATGAATTGTTTCTGGAGTTATATTAGTCCAAATGACATGAAACCAATTTTTTTTAGCTTAGTACTGTGATAACTTAGCTCCCCTAATTTTGGTAGAATTAATTGAGCATTATTAATTATTTAGCATTAGATTAAAGTTTAGAAAACCTTTCTGGACTAAAACAATTATAGAAAAATAATGGTTAATCCAAATGAGTTAGGACCAATTTTGTTAGGTCACATTTAATCAGGGTTAGTTACCCCTGAAAGGACTTAATTTTTGAATAATAATAACTTGAGTTGTAGCAAAAACTTGATTTATTAGTTTCTGTAATAAAACAATTGTGTAGGGGGTTTATTAACTCCAATCAAGTTGAATCCAATTGGGTTGTCTTCTACACATCAGTAGCTTTCTGTAGAATTTTAGTTCATATTTTTGTGATCAACAGAACCCAAGTTGTGTAATTAAACTTGAATAACTAGGTTCTGCCCTATTTAAGACATCACTAAATAGTAGATAATTAAATGGAAATAAAAGTGTGTTGCCTTGTGTGTGCAGTAGCTAGGTATGATGTTTATGAGTGTTATGTTGTGATGTCTTGCGTGTTTGGATTAATTTCTTGTTTGCATCTAGATAAGTGTGGTGATTGCTAAACTTGTTTGTTAAATAATAATGTTCCCTCATGATTGTTGTTTGTTAGTATGGCTTGATGATTGTTGCTTGATTAAATGAGTGCTATGTTTTGGTATGATTCCTTGTTGGTATCCCACGTGTGAGTTGGTTTGCTTATTGTGTGTTGTTTTATTTTCATGTTTGCGACGCTAGACATTAACGCTACCGGAGTGGTCTTTGGAGAGGATTTATCGAAGAATGATGGGAGTTTATTTATTTGATCAGTAAAGAAGAAGTCCAGGAGCATTATGCTGAAACCAGGCAAGCTACTTCACTGAGCTTGCATCTATATACATCTATTTTGATTCACATGTTTTACGTAAAAAGAGCATAAGTGATTTATGTGGTGTTTGCCACTAAAGCTATGATTTTGAAAACCCTTTTCCACAATACAAGTTCATTAGTGAGACACCCGATATAGAGGTGTTAGTAGTGTGCAGTAATTTCTAAATGTATTTGTTTTTACTCAAAAGCTTTCTATGAAACTCTCTTGGTGAGATCACGATCCACCCAAGTTTTGGTTAAAAGTATTTTGCTATGAAAATTGGAAATGATTTTGAAAGCCTTTTCAAAAGTATATGAAAAACTATTTTGCCACCCTATGTAGAAGTATCAGTTTGTTTATATAAAACTATAGGATGGGAAAAACATTGATTATTCAAAACTCCTTTTTCGAATCCGTGGATAAAATATGGTATACCGGGATGTCGGTATGGAAGTGGAGAAATGGAGTATGGTGATGTTTATGAAAAATGCACATTGTGTCTTTGTACTATGACTACCAGCCGATAACCTGTGCGACCACATTTACCCACATATGGGAAAGGGCGTAGTCATATAATTTGCTCGTGTTAGTACTGGATGCCTCAATAACGAGGATAACCTCGTTCCATGAGGGGATGGTCTGAGGACCTACCCCCTGACCCGGGTCCTCTAGAGAGAAGAACGCCTAAGGGCTGTTATGATATGAAATGGAGATAGAGGATTTGTAGGGCCATTAAAATTCGCCGGGCAGAACTACGAGTCCTCACACTTAGTTTCTGAGGATTTAAGTGTCGATGGAATGTTTCGTAGCGATAGGGTCCTATACTAGCATGAGCAAAGGACAGGCTATGGCCGGGAACTCAACTTCGCATACCCCTGGTATGGCGGGACGTGGCTGACACGATGAGTGACCGGATGGGTGTGGAAAAGCGTGCTACCTCTGCAGAGGGTAAAACTATTCGAATAGCCGAGTCCTCGGATATGGACAGTTGGGAGGCTGTCCTAAGACCATGTGCAAGTTTTACAAAGTTTTGAGTTTGAAAGGAAAATGAAGTGGAGATTGTTTTATGCAACTATACCGAAGGGGTAGTATGAGGTTGCTGGAAAATGAGTGACCCTGAAGGGGCTATGATCGGAAAAGGAAGAGTTTTGGAAAACTGGACAAGATGGTGATTTTCGAGGAAAAGGCTTTAAAAGAGATTTCTTACCTTTTTAACCAAAGGTATTTTTTCGAGAAAAAGGTTTAAAAAGACTTCTTACCCTTTTTCAACAAACATGGTGAGAAAACTATTTTTCCAAAGGGTTTGTTTCCAACCAAGATATTGAGAAACTACTTTTCAAAATATTTTGCCTTCAACAAGGATATAAGATCTACTCTTCTCTTTTTCAATAAAGATATAGAGATGTTTTTCTAAAACTAAAGGTTTTAAAGATTATCAAAACTAGTGCATGCTCAAGTTGGGGTAGTTTGCGAGTACAATCAAATGTACTCATATTGGTTTCGTCCCTGGCTATTGTCTTAGCCAGATTTTAAAGAGGAGCAGTTCGAAGAAGAGGAGTTCACTGGCGTCTTTGCGAACTAGGGCGCTTCCCAGTCAGCTGCCTGTAGGGTTAAGGCGAATGACTTGGGCTCCACGTTGTTTGGTGATTTCCGCTGCAAGTACCAGTTGAAGCTTATGACTTCAAATCACGTAAGTATATTTAGTCGGTATTTATGGATGTCCTGTGATGCCAATTCGAGTTATGTGCAACAACAGACTGATCATGGGATTGTTGCAGGAAACATAACGAGTATCTCGGATAGCTAATCCGGGGTCCTCACATACTACTCGCGAGTAGTAGATTAAATCAACTAATCGAATCTGATCAATGGGACTCATGAATAGGTGATTTTCTGAAGAAAAAAAGAAATATTCTGTAATTCACACAATGGAAATATCTACTCTGTGATCTTTTGATGCATTGACCAACAATTTAAAATAATTGGCCATTTTTGGTCAAAAGTTAACAATTTAAAAAATATCAGAAAATTTTCTAATAACTGAAACAATGTACACCAGCTAATAGGGATAGACAATGCCCCATAATCACTATTTTATCGGCTATACTCAATAGATCTGTTGCTAATCAGATTAATCTAGAGTTTAGACCTATGTGTAATGATTAAAGGAATAGTTAATGGTTTGTGTAAAAGACATGAAAAGTGAGTAATTTGCACAACAACCACTGCAATAGTTGGTGGTTTGTGCAATTTCCTCCTTGCAATCTCCTTCTCTCGATCTATATCATCAGATCATCGATTTTAGCATATCGGCGCGCCCATTTTAGAGAAAATAAAATGTGTGCGTCACAGTGTGGAAGAGAAACAATTCAGGAACCAGCGTATTTAGTTATGACATGGAAGATGTACTACGTCTATATGAAAGTAATGTCCTTCACACTGCATACAGTGGCGGAGTGTGGAACTGAGATAAGCTGGGGCGGAAAACATATGAGATCAAATATAAATTATGGCACAAAAGCATGTTATTCGACAAACATTGATCCACAAATATTCACTTCAAACATTCATGACGTACGACTATAAAAAACATGAAAAGACATAAAGACGAATCAAAAACTACTAATATGGACTCCTTATAATTGGTTGTTGCGAGGTGATCTCAGTATTTCAAGAGTACCTGTAACATGGGACAAATTTATGAGTCTAAATCGTAACAAAAGTATAATAATAACTCTAACTTTTCAAAAGATAGTATAATACTATTAAATTTTCGAGCTAGATGACCTCGACGATCCATGTAGGAACGAAAATGTAGCATCATCTGTATGTCATAAAGTTTTCCAAATATCCTTGTCTTAACATAGCAAATCATCAAATAATCGAGCCAAGCATCACCTATTTTGTTTGAAGGATATGTCGTTATAATATTTATGGCTGAGAAATCTCTCAACTGGTTTTCTTACCATCGGTAATGTCAACGCAAGTGTAATGAGACCATGTACTACGTGGAAAAAGCGATTCCATGCACCTTGTGATTCGATTCCATACATATTAGCGAATCGAAGGCGAACAAAGCATGCTGTCATAGCAAGAAAGCGAACCAATGTGTTCGATTCATGACTCTATAATATTATTTTTAACTACACACAGCACACACAAAGGAGCGGTCATGTGCTTTGGCTTGAAGGAGAGAGAGCTGCGAAAGTGTTTTTGTTCGGCCCCACGAGCACTGCTCATAGCGATTCCATACTCTCTTTTTTTTTGAAGGAGCGATTCCATACTTAGCAGCTGATTCACACTGAATCGGTCATTTTTCTAAATCACATCGACATAATGGATGGCCCAAGGAGATAGATCAATGGAAAGTTCAAATGGTGTTTAGACCGAATCGGTATTTAGATCAAGAGATCTACATCATCGAAGGAGATATGCCCTAAAGGAAAATAATAAATATATTATTGGTATATTTCATATATATGTTCATAATTAGTTTCGTGCCATGTAACTGTGTCAGCCGGAAACGTTGATGCACATGTGGTATTGTAAACAAACTAGGTCCCTAGCAACCTCTATTTAATTAGTCCATTGAGGTCAACAGATGATTAAGGTTTCCTGATCATGGACATTTATGTCAATTGATAATGAGTCATATCATTAGATGAATGATGTGATGGACACACACCCAATGTATGTATCGCAATGTGATCTAGTCACAATATTCAGCATTGCGATAACATGAAAATGTAGTACCCAAACCTTCGACCGTGAGATCATATTTAATCACTATCTCTGGAGGTTGCCTTGACTGCATCAACCGTCACACCATAACTGGGTGACCATAAAGGTGTCTCTATCAGGTTTTCGAAGGAATAGGTTGAGTCGTATGCATCGAGAGCGGGATTTGCCAATCCACGTGACGGATAGATACTCTGGGTCCACTCGGTGAGATTACATCAATGAGCTTGCAAGCATGTGACTAGGTCACGAGGATATAATATCACAGGAACGAGTAAATGTGTTTGTCGGTAACGAGATCGAACGAGGTATGGAGATACCGGAGATCGGATCTCGGACAAACTTCCGCTGCTTCGCTGGACCGGAGTCCGGCAGTCGTCGTCTACACCGTACGTGTGTAGAGCTACGAGGTGCTGCACTTGCGGCACTTGTCGCCGGTACGACTACAGGACCTTGAGGTCGGCGCCGTACGTCTTCATCATGCGTCATCATCGAAACAGATCTTTTGATCGTCGACGCTTACGGTCTTCAAAGGTATGAACACCGTTCCCTCCGTTACTTTATATCTGCATAGTAACAGATCTTGGCTATTTCGGTTATCGTTGTTAGGAAATTTTTTGTTTTCTGCACACGAACCCCTTCAATCATGACAGTTTGTGTGATCATGCACAAATGATCATTGAGAACGAGTATGGTTAATATTTAGACTACTCATTCTATAATCTCATGGGACAACCGGTGCAACCATGGCGACGTAGAGACCAAATCCGACGCTTCCTGGAGGTCTACCATGACATTCGATATTCATACAAGTATGATGATCTTGAACAAAAAAAAATTGAAGACCGGTGGAGTTGGAATGGCCAACAAAACCAGTAGTTTCATATCCTATGTGATGAACTTTGAACTATGTTTGATGAATATGTTATTGAATTTTATGTTAAGAATTGATGAACTTTGTAATAATTATGTACTATCTGCGTTTGATTTGGATTGCAATTATTTGAGACCTAATTTGATATTATTTGTCCGAAAAAATGATTTGTTGTTCATTTGTTGATTCATATGTATGCATTTGTGTTAGATGAAAATATGTTATGGTGACCTATTATACATCATCTCTTGGATCTCAAAAAAATTCTAGGGCCCTATTTTACATCATCTGCCGGAGTAGAAATAATTTTAGCGCCCTATAACTCATTTTGTGGTGCCCTATCCCAGTTTTGAGGTGCCAAAAAAGCATCATCTTTTTTTTTTTTTTTGATATGGAACACTTGTATTCCATTACGACACGGCTAGATCGCCGGTCACCAGACGGGTTACAGCAGTGGGGTAGCTCGACGTCCATAACAAATGAGCTACGCCCACACCCAAAGCCGCTAACACATGAGCCGGCTTATTGTAATCACGGGAAACATAGACAACTTTAGCATCAATAAAACTCTCTAAATTTGAAATCGCAAATCAGAGCTCCAATTGGCGCCAGATCAAAAGCCGAGGATGTCATTGCATGTTGAAGGTTTGAACAATCAGTCTCAAATTCAGTCGGAGGACACTGCCACTGAGAAACATCTACGATCTTTGGCTTCTTATTTTTCTGAAAAAAACTGCTTCCATTCATCTACATACCGACGCACAGTGAACTGAAACTGATCCACTGTCAGACGATTCTCTCCATGATTACCTCTGTTTCTTTCAGTCCAACAACTCCACAGCAGAGCAATAGACAACAGCTGTTCATCTGTTTGAAGTGCAAGAACTTCTTGAAGCAACTCCAAAGCTGAACGACAAGGTACCAGTTTGAGACGTACATCTTCTAGTAACAAGCTGCGCCACCGTTGCCTTGCAAATTTGCATGACAGAAATAGATGTCCACCATCTTCAGAGTAACAATGACAAATGGCACATCTAGTATCCAGTTCCACTCCTTTCCTGGCCATGTTCATATATAATGGGTGACTGTTGTAAGCTAGCCTCCACAGAAAATGGTGAACCTTCGGTGGACATTTCAACTTTCCAAAGCTTTTGGAACACCTCCTGTTGTATGGACTGAAAATCAGATCCTTGCCCCACTTGGAAAGTATTTTTTCTTTTCTCCAAATCAGTCGCAACCTTATAGGCAGATTTAATGGAGAAAATCCCCTTTGGTTCAAAGTGCCAAGCAACAAATCCTCCGTTTGGTCTCTCAATGGAACCCTCAAGATTATATCCACGTCCGAAGGCAAAAAGTGTTGTTCAATTAAATTTCTGTTCCAAGTAAGTGATGAAAAATCGATCAGCTATTGAAGTTGCTCTTAGAGCATCTCCAACAGACGCCCAACGCGCCGGCGCGCTAATTTTTTTTGCAGCGCCAAAATACCGTTTTAGCGCGCTGGGCGCCTGTTTTGCTTTAGCAGACGCGCTATAATTTAGCGCGCCGCTGTCGCGCTTCACCAGACGCGCTAAAATAGCGCGCCGCAAACACGTATTTGCACTGTTTTGCAATGAAAACAAAATAAAAACAAAAATAAATACACTGGAAATATAAATATATTGATTCGATAAGATTCTACACGATTCGACACGAACACGAACACGAACTAAAACACGAACTAATTTAAACTTATTTAAACTAAAACTAATAAAAGTCCGACTACTCGTCGGAGGAGAACTCGGAATCATCGGTGGTGTCCGAGATGTCGTCCTCCAGCGCGCGCCACCTGTCGCCGCCGGTGGGTCAGGTGGCGCCGCCTGCCGCCAGTTCCGCCTCCGCGTCGCCTTGGCCACCCGCCGCGCCTCCCTGTCCTCATGGCGCTCGGCCGGCCGCTCCGCCCTCTCGGCCGCCAGGTCTGCCAGTGCTCCTCCTCCAGGGCTTCGCGCGGGTGGCTCACGTACCAGTCCGCCACGACGCGCTGGTCCCGCTCCGCGATGAGGCGGAGCGTCGCTCGGCGGCGGTGGAGACGGCGGTCCTCGTCGGTGACGAGGCGCGGCGTCGGCGCCATGTTCGCCGCCTGCTGCGCGTTGCGGCAGTCGGAGAAATTCATCTGGTCGCGCGGGTGGCCGAGCCTCCACGCCGCCGCGTCGTAGGCGCGGGCGGCCTCTATCGCCGTCGCGTACGACCCGACCGAGATGCGGTCGTCGCTGGACCGGATCTTCGTGGTGAAGCTGCCGTTAGGGCGCGCGCGGACGCCGCGGTAGCCGGAAAGGCTTCGGCGGCGTGGAGGCATGGTGGCGGCGGCGCCGAAGCAGCGGGGGGCGGCGTGGAAGCGGTGGGGAAAGAAACTTCCGGATGCGCGCGGGAGAGGAAGGAGCGGTTGCGTGGCGCGTTTCTGTCCAGCACGCTGGACGTGCGGCGCCATATATAGCGCGGCGCGTACCGTTTTGGCCAGCGCGCGGAACGTTTTTCGCAACGCGCGCTATTTTCCCGCGTCTGCTGAAGCGCGCGAAATGGCCCCGCGCGGGAAAAGACCGGTATTTGACGCGTGCGGCGTTTTTGCCGCTGACTGTTGGAGATGCTCTTACGCGGCCCATCAAAGATGTCCCATCGAGATAGGTAGTTCGGTACTAGTTGAAGGTTCCTACTTTACTTTGACTAGATTGCAAGCCACAGGTGCGTTCCCCGTCTGCCGTTGCTTCGTCCGGCTTCGGCGGTAGACGGGTGGCGAGTGGGTTCAAGGCCGGGGGAGGAGGAGAAGCTGCGAGGCGGCTGCTGCGGGGTGGTGTGGCGGGTTGGTGGCGGATCTGTCCATCTCCGGCGGAGGTGGTGCGGCGCAGGCCCGGATCCGGGGCAGAAGCGGCTCGGGGCGCGGCCCCGGCCGATGTTCTTCATCAGCCTTCAGATCCAGCTCCCAGGAGTTGGTGGACGTTGCGGCTCTTCGACGCCATGGTGCTACGAGCTCTTCTGCTCCACGGTGGCGGACTCCGGCTGGAGTTCGTCGAGGTTGGGTTGGCTTGTTGCAGCGGCGCTGCTCTCTGGTTTTCTCCTGTTGTTTTCGTTGCTTGTATGTTGGCCTTGTACTGGTTTCCTCTATTATGAATACAAGTATGAAAAATTCAAAAAAAAAAAAAATTGTGTAACTCTAATTTTGTATTGTTCTTTGCCAATATAGCTTAAACGTGTGAATATTTACTTTTTCGATATTGGAACCATGGCACTTTCGGTTCATAATGTGCATAGGGATCAACAATAGTTGCAAGGAACTCGGGTTGAGAAACAGGGACGTTCGATGAGGAAGGGGTCTATGGGTCAGGGTGTGAAAAGGGGTATACCTTCTCAGACGATAAGTTGGGTCGATCGTCGAGAATCAAACAATTCAATAACCTAACAGTCCATGCTAGTTTTTTTTTGGAATTAGTAAGTTTTCGCTCCAAAAGTTAGAAGTTTTTATATAACAACATTTCTAAATTAAACTATACTAGGAAAAGATGATGCACAATTATTCTCTCTACTTTGTTCCCAACTTGAGTTATTTCATCGAACCCGGGTCCTGATTGCAGAAATTACTGACTCCATTTTATTCCAAAATGACCACTCATACAAAATCACAAGAATGAATTCTTCGCAACCTCTTAAAACAACATGTCGGCATTATATCTCTAAACATATCATGCTGCAATGGTTCCATGGTGACAATGTACCGGTGATGTATCATTTTGGATCACATTACAAATCTCTCGGCACAGCCTTTACGCTACATTGATCCTTAGTTAGAGATCCTAAATGCCAAGTCATGGGATGCAACATCAACCCTAGCAAATGCATACACCACAGGTATCACAGATATTCACTCATGACTTATTTATACTAAACTTTTTTATTTTTATTTTTATGTCATAATGAGATATAAATTAATACAAGCGCATTGACAAATGGATTTGACACCTTCCCAAAGGACAACACAAGCAATTGGGCCAAGAACCATTATTCCATCCCCCACCTACCTCGCACAGAAAGCATATACGACATGCAAAACAGCTATAGGTGAGGTCACCCACCACTCAACCCCCAAAGTAACCAGAGATCATCATTTCTAGGGAGCTTAGAGCTTGTAGAGATATCTTTTTCTCATTAGTGATGTTGAATATCAAGATACAATCGAGCTTGGGCCGCTTCCCCTTTCCCGTCTACAGTGGTCAAAGGGGCGATTTCTTGGCGATACCGCGCGCAGCAGCTCGCAACCGGAGATCTTCCAGATCCCTCGCCCTCCGGCGGCCGCTTCGGCGGCGGGAGGACGGGGGATCCCCGGATCCAGGTATGTACATAGCTAGGTGTGCGTGGTGGTGTGCTAGCCGGCGGCGCTGGGGAGATAGCGGTGGTGCCGGAGTGGCTTTTGGTGGTGGTGGACTTCTCCTCTGTCGGTGCGGCTCTGCGGAGCTCCGCCGTGGATCTGCTACCCCGCCCTCGCTCGCGGCTCTCTGGAGTGCTCGAGAGGGTGCCCCCTTCGCCGGAGGTCGAGAGATGGCGGCTCCGGTGACTGACGTTCTTGAAGTTGCGGATGCGGATGGCCAAGGTGGCGTAGCTGTTCTTCCTGCAGGGTGGAGGTGTCCAGGCACCGAGGAGCGTCGACTTCCCAGTCGCTCAGGGGGGCCTCCCAGTCCAAGGTCATGGAGGTTTGGCGGCGGGATTCGCCGGCGCAGCGGTCTGCCTGAAGACGACGACGCCAGAGTTCAGAAGGACTTCGTTGTATTTTCCTTTGTTTTCTGGACTTTTCTATAAGAATCTTGGCTGGATGTATCTGTAATTTCCTCGCAAAAAAAAAAATAAAAAAAATATCAAGATACAATCTTGATTGTTATATATTTCTAAAATATATCTTGTCCATACAATCGCAATGAACTACAAATAGTATGTTGCAGCAAATTTAGATTAATTGTTCATTCTAGAATCCTCTTATATCAGAGCAAACTTCGATATAAAAAATCACATGATTTCCAGCATAATTTATCCCACATAGATGAATTATAGTGTATATGTTTTCTCGTGCATTGTAATATATGTTTAAATATCCGAGTAAGAACCTTATAGGGTTTTATAGAGTGAGCATTATTATCTATCTTAGGTGCAAATAAATAATCCCTCAGATCAATATTAATTGTCGTTGAATTGAGATTTATCTGGACATGTTTTAGTGCAAGATACATCTGATTCAACAACAATTAATATGTATTGGAGGGGGTAGAAAATTGTACTAGAACATACTAGGAGCCTATAACGGTTTTGTTTTCGAATAATTGACATATCTTGCTAGTGGTTCCATCAGTGTCAAACGTCCATACGTGTCATCTTGTCTGTGTGGGTTCGACATCTACTGATCAACCCATACGCATTCTCCTTTCAGTGGTAGGAGTCGGGCCATTTAAATCCCCTAATTTTTGCACGAATTAAATAAATTGTTTGCGATGGGACAAATCGCTTAAGATAAAACAAATGCACGAGATTCAACCATGTGGTGATTTATGTGTGTAATATCACACACGTGCTTATGTAAACTAAACCATGTGTATTGTTTGGGCACATAGCATACGATTACGGTGTACGCGTTTCTTGGGAAACAAACGTGTGTGATTGTGCTCGAGTTCTCAAAAGAAGAGAGAAGTTAATCGTGTCGCGCTTGTTGGGAAACAAACGTGTGTGATTATGCCCGAGTTCTCAAAAGAAGGGAGAAGTTAATAGTGTTGCGCTTGTTGGGAAACAAACTGTGTGTGATTGTGCCCGAGTTTTCAAAAGAAGGGGGAAGTTAATTGTGTTGTGCTTCTTGGGAAATAAATGTGTGTGATTGTGCCCGAGTTTTCAAAAGAAGGGAGAAGTTAATCGTGTTGCGTTTGTTAGGAAATAAACGTGTGTAGTTGTGCCCGAGTTCTCAAAAGAAGGGAGAAGTTAATCGTGCTACGCTTGTTGGGAATGAAACGTGCGTAGTTGTGCCCGAGTTCTCAAAAAAGGGAGAAGTTAATCGTGTGTGTTGATTTTTCCAGCCAAGTTACTCCTCGGAATCCATTCGAGTGTGTATCATGCTCGCCACATGGTCGAAGGAGCCTATTTTTTGTGTGTATAATCTCGCAACAATGCTTGTCACATGGCGTATTGGATCGCAATATTATGCTGGAAAGTCCAGGACCGACGCAGTTGTGGACCGTACGTTTTATCTCACGGCAGCTTAACCTCTTGGAGTGATCGGTCATTGCGCCAATGTTTGTCCGCAGATCATCAAGGCGAAGGACTAATGACCCTGTCTGCGGCGCCTTGGGTTGGCGCTTCCTTCGTCAATCATATATGACAGAAAAAACATGGTAAGAGCATGTCTAGCATAATAGCATATCACTTACAAGGGCTTGGCCCAGGGAAAATAATTTCGTCGAAATTTCGTTAATTTCGCGAAATTTGCGAATCTCTGTCATGGGCGAAAGAAAAGCTGAAAACGAAATGTTGAACCCTGGCTTGGCCTTCACAATGGACCAACAAAGATCATGTATATCTGGCAAAACCGTTAAACAAATCAGTGCTCCCTCGATATTAGATCCCAACCGCCTCAAATATTCAATTTTTGCTGCCTCATTTCCAGTACCCATCGTGAGAATATTTTGGCGTGGCTCAATTTTCGGTGCATGATCTTCGTCCCCCTCACCCCCCACCCCCAGCGCTGCCGCATCCCGCCATCGATTTGGGGCATGCTCCGGCTTACAACAACACTGTCCACATGCATAACTATATCATGGGACACTATCTAGCCGACATGATATTTGAGAGGGACTTAGACTTGGTTTTTTTATTTTACAATGTTAATAGCCTTGTCAAACCAAGCAAGAACCAACTTCGTGATGATCTCATTGAGCATCAGTGGTAATTATATGGGGCATAGTCTCCCAATTTATTTATTTGATTTTTTTATATTCATTTGTGACTTGAAACATTTTGGAAATTTTGTTATAGTTATTCAGATGTGAACTTTACTGTAATTTGGATCATTGTTATACCGTATGATGCTAAAAAAATGGGAGCGACTAGACGAAGCGCGCGCTCTCGGAACGCTCGCTGGAAGGCGCGAGGTGCAGCGCACGGTCGCTAGCAACGCTGCACGTGTCGGCAGGTCGCGCGACGGTGCCATCGTGGCTTCACGAGCGAAACGAGTTGACTTATCCATTCGCAAGCGACGTGAGCGACAACAGGATGGATCCATCAGCGCGAGTGACACGAGCTAGACAGTGCTATCTCAATACCATCGATCGATCCATCGATCTGCTAGCTAGATGCCTAGCTCCATATAGTGTAGATTCACGTTTTATTTATTTTTTCAACCCTAAATCGATCCGGTGCAATAAAAATCATTATATTACACGGTAGAAAAAGGCAAAAAAAAAACTCTCCAAATATTTTACGCAGTATACTATCAATTCAAATCAGTGCACCAGAAAATACAGGGCAAAAGAGAAGGCATCACGCTGCCTAACAGAAGGCAGTGCACCGCAAAAGTGAAGGCAGTGCACTGCAAAATAGAAGGCTGCAGAAGGCAAGGCATCCGAGGAATGTCGAACTAAAAAAAGACAGTTCATTATGCTGCGAAAACAATTTGCACGGAGTATTTTGTCATAGCGTGTGCTACGGGCTGCGCCCTAGCACGGCGCCTTCGGCGCGTCTATCATTAATAAAGATATTGAAAGGGTTGCATTGGTCGTTGTCCCTAGTATTTCGTTGATGCATTTGTCGTAGCGTGTGCTGCGGGCTGCGCCCAATTTAAAATGAAGTACATCAAAGTATCGGAAGGCAATGCAATACATGCGTTCAACGCAAGACATTCGAAGGCAGAGCATCAATTTACCGGTAGGCAGTACAATACATGCGCTCAAGGCAGGACATGCGAAGACAGTGAATTGTAATGAAGGACATAACCGTAAAAAAGAAGGCAGTGCACTGCCCATCCGAGCAGTGCACCACGAAAGAGATGGCAGTGCCCCATCAGAGGCAGTGCACCACAAAACAGAAAGCAGTGCACCGAAAACAGAAGGCAGTGCCGCACCCACAGGGCAAAAATATGCAGTGCAACCTTCACACTCCGGGCAGTGCACAAAAATAGTTTGTCGAAACATATCAATATGGGATTTAGTTTTGAAGATCTCGACGCGACTAATCCATCCCTGAAAACGGATCGTGATTTAGACACTCGGTTCATAAGATTTTTCTTTCTTTGTCTCGAACAGAAAAAAGTAAAAGGAAAAGGACACACCCGACCTAGGCACCCAGCGGCAGCGAACGAGCGAACCAGCACCTGCGCTACACGTGGCGAGCAGGGACTCACGGGCGGGAGGAAGCTACGCTCAGAATTCCTCCACGTGCTGCTCACGAACGCAAACGCCAGGCGAGCTCCTAGAACGCGCGCGCTTTTTTTAATGAATCTGTAAAAAAATTGCAAGTTTGATTTATATTGCTATTATATTAAAGTTTTTGTTATCCAAAATCATAAATACGGGCTGAATTTGGAAAACTGTTTTGTGTTTTGGCGTAGGTTCGGGCCAAGAGTTGTTTTGCCCGAACAGGATATAGATGTTTTTTTAGATAAAGGGAGCTTTTATTACTTAAAAGGTTTAAGTATTACACCCAGGCTCTGCATAACGAAGATGCACACAGCCGAAACGAGTCCAGAAGTTCGAAAAATAAAAGGCGAATTACATATCATGATGAGAAAGTGTAGAAACGCCTATGATGATGGAGGTCCAATCCGCAAATTATGCTGCCATCCATGTTGGAATAAAAAGTCTCTCGCCGTATCCTCCAGTCTGGTACACACCTCCATAAACAGGTCTCGATGCACCACCCGTTGCAACTGAGACCACAAACAGAGTATAGCTGTACTCCTGTAGATAACCTGCATAAGAGAAGAACGTTTATCATTAAAAATCTTGTCATTTCTACACAGCCAAAACGACCATATAACGGCAAGCGCTGCCACCCTAATAAGTTGTTTGAACCTATTATCCACCCCCTTCAGCCAACTGCCAAAAATATTGGCAATTCTTTTGGGTGGATATAGAGAAGAATCTATTTGGATGATTGACCATATAGAACTAGCGAATTTGCATTCGAAGAACAAGTGTTTGATGGTCTCGTCCTTGTGACAGAAGACACACTGTTTACTTTCATGCCAATTGTGTTTTGCAAGGTTGTCTTTAGTAACAATTACTCCGCGACGAAGATACCACGCAAAGACTTTGTTTTTTAAAGGAATCTTCATCTTCCATATTTTCTTATTATTGTCTACCGGCACATATGGTTGGATCAGCGCATTATACATGGAGTCCACAGAGAATTTACGTTCTTGTGTAAATTCCATCGAAACTCCTCAGTCCCTTGCGTCAAATTGACGGAAGCTAACCGCTCGATATAGATGTTGTAAGATCGAAGTCAGCCGATCGTTCGTGCGGTCCACTGTTCCGCCGTTCTAGTGTCGTGGGACGACGAGACCGTACAGCGCACAACCTTTATGTAACCTGAACGAGTTCCACGACACTGTTTTGTTCGTCCCTTATGAACGACTATGAGCTTCTCCAACCAATATGGCGCACAACCCATAACTCGGTCATCAATTTTCATGATTGAATGGTTCAGATTTGCCATCGAACGAGTTCAACATTCAACACATTTAACATCAAATTTTAACCATTCAATCACGGAACGGATGGTCCGAGATACGAGTTGTGTGACGTATGAGTTGAGTTGAAGAAAATCCGTTTTCGATAAAACTCGCCTGTTCCTCCAGCTAGCCAGCAAGTTTGGTCCCTGACGGCACGGCTCTCCAATAGAGTCCAGCCTGAACCTCAACTGAGCGTGCAGAACTGCAGAGATGGATAAGAACTGGAACAGAAACGGCCAACACTAGTGGTATGGTAAAACAATCTCCTCGGTACGCCAAAGAAACAAGCTACGTCTACTGCACTACGGCCATGTATGCTGATGCACAAAGCGGCGCAGCAGCTTCCCTTATCGTAACCGCCTCGCGCCCCGTTCGAAGTCTTCGTCATCCTCCCATAGTCCCATCCATGATCCACGCATACGCAATGCTTGATGCCCCAGGCCCGTGCGTATATATCTGCTCCATGCTCACCAAAGAAAAGACGCACACTCCCCAGACCTCGCGCGAAATCAAGCTAGCTTAACACGATGCCCAGTATGCCCAACGCCACCATGGTGTCCTACGACACGCCGGAGGGCGTGGACATCCGCGGCCGCTACGACCTGGAGTTCGCGGCCATCCTCACCCGCGACGCGCTGGCCTTCGTGGCCGGCCTGCAGCGCGAGTTCCGGGGCGCCGTCCGGCACGCCATGGAGCGCCGCCGGGAGACCCAGCGGCGCTACGACGCCGGCGAGCTGCCGCGGCTCGACCCGGCGACGAGGTTCGTCCGCGAGGGCGACTGGACGTGCGCGCCAATGCCGCCGGCCATCGCGGACCGCACCGTCGAGATCACCGGCCCCGCCGACCCGAGGAAGATGGTCATCAACGCGCTCAACTCCGGCGCCAAGGTCTTCATGGTACGTACTTGAACGTATACTTGAATCGTTGAGCTCGCAACACCAACGTACTTACATGTACCCGAGTGAAACGTAACGTGGACGTGCGTGTCAGGCTGACTTCGAGGACGCGCTGGCGCCGACGTGGGAGAACCTGATGCGCGCGCAGGTCAACCTGCGGGACGCCGTGGCCGGCACTATAAGCTTCCGCGACGCGGCGCGCGGTGGCCGAGTGTACAAGCTCGAGGAGCGCACCGCGAAGCTCTTCGTCCGGCCGCGCGGCTGGCACCTTCCCGAGGCGCACCTGCTCATCGACGGCGAGCCCGCCATCGGCTGCCTCGTGGACTTCGGGCTCTACTTCTTCCACAGCCACGCCGCCTTCCGCGCCGGCCAGGGCACCGGGTTCGGCCCCTTCTTCTACCTCCCCAAGATGGAGCACTCAAGGTACGTCAGCGCAGTGACAAGTACAGCTCGATCGTAGTCTGTGCGCACGTTTGTGATGGTGATCGAGCGTACGTACGTGCAGGGAGGCGAGGATATGGAACGGGGTGTTCGAGAGGGCGGAGAGGGTGGCCGGGATCGAGCGGGGGAGCATCCGGGCGACGGTGCTGGTGGAGACGCTGCCGGCGGTGTTCCAGATGGACGAGATCCTCCACGAGCTGCGGGACCACTCGGCGGGGCTCAACTGCGGGCGCTGGGACTACATCTTCAGCTACGTCAAGACCTTCCGCGCCCACCCGGACCGCCTCCTCCCCGACCGCGCCCTCGTCGGCATGGCCCAGCACTTCATGCGCTCCTACTCCCACCTCCTCATCCGCACCTGCCACCGCCGCCGTGTCCACGCCATGGGCGGCATGGTAACCAGCTAACTAACTGAGCGCGCTCTCAGCTTTTTCAACTATCCAGTCGCGATGCAGTGATGCCACGAGTACATGTCTTGACAGGCGGCTCAGATTCCGATCAAGGACGACGCGGCGGCGAACGAGGCGGCGCTGGAGCTGGTGCGCAGGGACAAGTTGAGGGAGGTGCGCGCGGGGCACGACGGCACGTGGGCGGCGCACCCGGGGCTCATCCCGGCAATACGGGAGGTCTTCGAGGGCCACCTCCGCGGGAAGCCCAACCAGCTTGACGCCGCGGCGCCGGCCGACGCCGCAGCAATCACGGAGGAGGACCTGATCCAGCCTCCTCGCGGCGCGCGCACGGTGGAGGGGCTGCGGCTCAACACCCGCGTCGGCGTGCAGTACCTGGAGGCGTGGCTGGGCGGGTCCGGGTCCGTGCCGCTGTACAACCTCATGGAGGACGCGGCCACCGCGGAGATCAGCCGCGTGCAGAACTGGCAGTGGCTGCGCCACGGCGCGTCGCTGGACGCGGGGAGCGTGGCGGTGCGCGCCACGCCAGAGCTGCTCGCGCGCGTCGTGGAGGAGGAGATGGCCAGGGTCCGGGCGGAGGTCGGCGCGGAGAGGTTCCGGCGGGGGCGCTACGCGGAGGCCGGCAGGATTTTCATCCGGCAGTGCGTCGCGCCGGAGCTGGACGACTTCCTCACGCTGGACGCCTACGGCCTAATCGTGGTACACCATCCCAGAGCGCCGCCATCCAAGCTCTGAGAACCTTGATCACGAACACTACGGCATGCATATACAAATCTAAGTTGGCCTTGTTGTTGCTTGCACAATAATTATCTGGGAGACTTGGTCTGTATCTAAGTTGCCTTAGATTTTCTTAACCATGTTTCCTACTCTTTGGATCAAATCCAAATATAAATAATTTCGTACCCAGAACAGAAAGTGAAGCTGATGACGTGATCTCGGCTGTTCAGACCCAACACCTCTGAAGTTTCATATCACTGCTATTCGTACAGGAAACATTCAACAGCATGAGAGGTTCTGATCGACAGTACATATCTCAGATTTACAGTACCAACTGAAGCTACAACCTTCCATCCTACAACACGGATCTAAAATCAGTTAGAACAACTGAACTTGTAGCATCATCATGAACATATCACTTTTACACATCACATCAAAGAGGAGATTGTTTTTTCATTCTTTACAAGTCAACACTCATCATCGATGAGATATTTGATGATCAAGTGTTTCCGATATCTAAGGGCAGCGTGGCTAATAACTACCCAGAGCTAAGAGCATAACTACAGCCGTGAGGATGCCAAGGATGCAACCGGCCACCACCTGAAATGCCAAAAGGTGTGTTTTATATCCAGTACATCTGATAATCATTGTTATCAGTATAATATATCCGACTAAGAGAAATGTCCAATCTTACGAGATGAACATGGAGGCAAAAAGCTGAAAGAATTAAAGGAAAACTAGGGCATAAATATTTGACCATAACCCATAGGGACGAGGCAATCAACTATCTATCCGAACCGACTCGACTTATGAGATGGCATTGGCATTTTCAGTATTTGTTACTGAAAGTGGATTTGAGATATCGTGTGATTAAACTATTCGATAATCACAGCTTTATTTTCTGCTTTATATATTGACAATTACATTTTATTAATTTGCAAGGCCACATAGAACAATATAGGGAAGCTGAAGCATGTAAGCTAACCTGAGGAACTGTGTGCCCAAGAATTTCACGCAATGGCTTTGTCTCTGCCAGTGGATGCTCTAAAGGCAGCTCGTAGACAATTTGATTAAGCACCTGATAGGAATTGCATCAACAATATTAGTGTCCACCTTGTTCCAGTGTTACTTAAGAGTTGGAAAGACAATATGGTGAATCTCTTATCCAATTCAGTAATAATCCTCTTGCGAAAAAATGACGTGTCACGCTTCTATGTTACTTATCATGCCAATGGGGACTTTTACACGTACAGTTGTCATTATCAAAAAAAAGTTCACGCAATAGTGAAAATGTAGTTAACCAAATCCAGGCCAAAGATGTTGTCTAACTATATTTATCAACTGCTTATCAAATGTTAAAGGTAATCATAGAGAACTATATCTAGCCAAGCAAAGAAAGCATAGCTAATTTTAGGGACATATCCTTGGTGGTGCATATTCCTCAAATTGCATACATTACTTGTTGCACACTAAATACTAGCAGCAAACAACAGAAAAAAAATCAGTATCTGAAAACCATTTAGCTAATTTATACATACAGGTATTGGGAATCCTCAATCTGAGTAGAGACAACCGACGAGAAAGCCTAATGCAATATAATGTATACAAGTATATGTGCAGATGGAATTCAATTGATAAACCTACAGTGAAATAATACAAAACGAACAGCTGTTCCATGTGAAAAAATCTGTATGCTAGTTTCAGATAGAAAAATATATGCTTATTAGCTTATGATCAGGGCAGCCAGTAAGCAGAAACCTCCCATGCTAGTCCGTAGTACTATTTTACCACAAGTGTAAGCTCTTTTAGGATGAGACTGACAAACCTCTGCCTGTCTTCCAGCGTGTAACCGAACACCAAAAGCATCATGCATCACCTACAAACAAAATCACAGGTTTTAGGCCTACGAGCATTTCATGTCGAAGTGCATCCTCATTATATATCACTGTTCAGAGGGTGCAAAATATGACCGCTATAAGGTAAATGTTGTTAAATAGAAGTTCTGCAACATACAACAGCACATCTCAAAAAACAATGTGCAGTGCATGAAAGAAGAAGAGACAAATACAGATCGAAACAAACAAATTAACGCAAATATTCTGATATTTTCCTCTATATTAACATATTCGTGCAGCAGATGTAGCTAAGGCTTAAGATCGATATAATATAGGAGTATATAAAGAATCTCAAGCATGAACTCACCACACATGCAAGTATCATTGAAGTTGCAAATGTGGCACTGCGAAAGCCTTCTTGGATTCCCACGGACACTGCAAGTGCTGTCACTGTGGCTGAATGTGATGATGGCATCCCACCAGAAGCTATAAATTGCCTAGCATCCCAACGCTTCTCTTTATACCTACATCAAAGCAGTTTTAATTGATTGATTTAGAGAACAACAGATGCATACGGTAGTTTAGCCATGTTGATATGATAAGATAAATTCCATAAAATATAAGGCTTTGACAGATGTGCAGTTTAAAACACATATTAATCTGAAGTTCAGGACATTCCTGCACCATTTTACATGTTAACAGTTTACTCGTGCTTCTTGGATAAATTGAATGCAGAAAATATAAGGGTTTGGCAGAAGTACAATATGGAGCACATGGTTAACTGATGTTCCAGACATTCCTTGCCCCAATTCCAGTCCCAGCTTGAAAATAGTGTTATACAGCTGGAGTAATGGAAAACCACCTCTTTCATTACTACTCCCTACCATAAGAAGGCAAAATGAGATATTAAGATTTGCCCTCATATTTAGAGTTGCCTTCATATTTAGAGTTGCCCATATGTTACATGAGACAACAAATGGCAATGTGCACAGCGTTAAGCTGATAACATGTGAGATAAGTAAAACTCTAAATATGAGGGCAAGGCTTACTTCATGTCTATAGTCCCTTACCAACTATTTTGACTTAAATTGTCAGGAAGATCAAGAGTTACTTTTGTTACTTACTTTCTCAACAGCCAGTCTTTGCAACCAATGTAAAAAATTCTTTTAGGTAGGATCATCAGAAAGTTGAGAACCAAGCGCTTGCTTGGTGGCTAGAGCTCACGGTTGGTGAGCTCGCACACCCGGGTTCGAATCGAAGGTGAAGCGTTCGGACTAAACAGGGTGCTATCCGCTTGAAATAATCGCTGGAGAGGTCTCATCTACTTGACAACGTATAGCCAAGAGAGGGATCCTTCCCTCGTTAGTCAACGTTTTAGGATCATCAAAGTTCTGAATTCTGATTATACATCTGAGTGGCATCAGTGCCAAACTAAGGAAATAGAGGTAATATTATACAGCCAATTCGTATCTGGTATTGATCATGCAGAAATTTTGTTTCAGCAATCACATCTGAACGAGAATACAGCCCTTATCGAATCATCCTAATGAACCTAAAATGATTGGGGGGGGGGGGGAAATGGACTCCGAAATGCCTCATCGAATCATCCTAATGAACCTAAAATGTTCTCAGATTCCTCATAAAAATATATTTTAGAACATCGTGCTAACAGCAATGTTTTCCAGTGGTGTCTCGCCAATCCTTAGAGACAAAAACATACACTAAAATCCGTGACATGTTCTTTTCGCAATTAGTTGGCTGAATATTCACATCATGCGGCATCTGGCGTGTCAGCTGCGTCTCGTTCACAGATATTCTTCGGGTAGTTCATAATAAATATCAAGCTTACGGAAGCAGTTGCCGAAGATCATACTAGCATAACGACACGAAACGCAGGAATAGGAGGAAGATCTCGCCTAGCTTCGCGAGGATCCACACCATAGCCTAGCAGCGAAACCGATCCACGGAATCACAAAAAAAAAACTGCCTTTTTTTTCGAAATGGGGAGCCCCAGCCTAAAAAAAAAAAACTGCCTAAAATTAGTAAACGCCGAATCCACGCGGTTCCCGAATCTAAGTCCCCGTTCACCTTGGCTCACGCTTCCGCCGGCTCAACCAATGTTCCTGACAGAGAAGCGGAGCCAAACCACCGCCTAGGAAGGAATGTAACGCGGGGAAGAGGAGGAGGAAAGGGGAGCAGGGCGGCTCACCAGGTTGTGAAGAACTTGGTGGACTGCGCGAGAAAGAAGGCGATGAGCCCCGCGACGAGCGGGTAGTTCACCACGCCTGCGGCAGCGACGGCCATCTCACCCCCTCGCGTGGCGTCGGGGCCCTCCTCTCCGGCGGAGCCCTCTCGTATCGAGTTCGGCGCGAGGAAGCAACGAGAGCGGAAGGGGAGAGACTAGAGCGAGAGGAGGCTTCTCTTCTGTTCCTTGTGCCGTCGCTGGGCGCTGGCTGGTCTTTTACGGACTCTCTCTATCTGCGTCGCGCCTCCGTCACGGCCTCGCTTTACCACGGAGATCGACCGCCCGACGCCAACGGAGAATTTTTGTTTTGTTTCTCTTTCGCTTTTACGGGTTCGATTCTGTGACACGGGGGAGTCGTTTTGCCTTGTTGGAACGGCACAGCCTGCCTGGTCTGGACCCTCCACGACGGATCGTGAATATGCTAATTAAATGCTTCGGGTCGTCAGATTCGAGCCGTGGGAATATGCCAACACATTAACACCGAATCTTCACGAAGTGTTTTGATGCTTGAAGAGATCTCCAACAGATGATGCAATTTATTTGCAAAAAAAAACGACGATGCAATTTTTTAATTTAATTACACATTTTCTATTTTTCAGCCATCTGATTTCTCAATTCGCCATCAGACACATTTGCAGCCGTTCGATCCATCCAGGCGCGAATCTTGGAACGTGGCTCTCAGCCCCGTCGGTTTTTTCCCGTCAGTCCGGTTTTTCTGTCCCGGTTCAGAATATGCCGATAAGGTCCGGTTTTTTGAATCTCGTGCCCAGGCGGTGTCGCGGGACCCAGGCGTTTTCTCGCCGCTCATTGAGTTCTTTCTCCGAAGGAGAGCAAATCGGAGGGGGAGGCGATGGGCGGAGGCGGAGGCGATTGCGGCTCGACGGTGCTCGTCTCCGGCGGTACTCTTCCATTGTTCAGTCCTCAGCTCGTGGCCTTCATCTCCTTCGCCTCCCAGCAGCAGGAGCCGAGCTTGAAGAGGATTCGAGGGTTTCCAATGGCGGAGCCGGTCGTGAGAGGCGTCGCCGACGTCGCAGCAAGTTCGTGTTCTCCGTCCCTCCGTTCCCGTTATGCCGTGTTCATTTTCGGTAGTGGGGGAGCTCTGTGTCGTCTGGCGAGCTGGTTCCCCGCATCGCATAATCTCCTAGCTCCTAGCTAGCTAGTACTAGTAGGAGAATCAATCGGAGCTAGCAAGTACAGAGTTGATCGATCAATCGATTCAGGATTTGAGCTAGCTAGTACAGAGTACTAGCGGGCTGCGCCCCGCCTTTCCTGCCCCCGCTCACGCACCTAGATGGGCCGCCGCTAATATCTCTCACCATGCTGGATTCGTTTTGATTCTAGGGATTCCAAATCGAGATGATTTTAGGTCGTTGTGGTTGTATTGGATGGGAGAATGGCTGGTTTGGCTGTCCGATTTGGTTTGTTGGGGAACTCTGTTCTCATTTGTGTCCTTTTGTTAGGGTCCAGAAATACATACTAGCTCGATTCGTTTGTTCCAGGGATTTTTTCCAAACCGAGATGAATTAGGTCGTCTGTGGCTGTTTTTTGGATGCGATAATGGCTAGTTTTTGCTTGTCCGATCTGGATTTGTTGGGGAACTCTGTTCCTTCTCATTTGAGTGTCCTTTTGCTAGTGTTCAGATGTACATACTAGCATCCTATTATAGAGTCTCTGGTTGTTTCGTTTGTAGTACCTTTATGAGTTATAATTCTAGGTAGCAGTTTGTTTTTTAGAATGGATGCTTTTTGTGCCTGCTTGATTATTTTAGGGGGTTTTGCACTATGTTTCTACTCTGTATCTGGCTGTTTTGGTGTAGTAGTTTCATCCTAGTAGTATCCACCATCAGTAGCGGAGAGTGGGAGATAATCCGATGGGTACCCGGAGGTGGTCGAGATTGTAGGGTTTCTCATGGGGGAGCCGTTCGTGAGCGGCGTCGCCGGCGACGTAGCATGTACTTTGTTCGCATCAGTTTGTGTTTGTCATGGTTCAGAAATCTAGTTTTGGTATCAGTTTGTTTGTTTTGGGTTACAGTATCAGCTATCAGTGAGCTTTTTGGTGGTGGCTATTTGTTCCCCACATTTTACATATTTTGCTAGTGCCTATAGACTTGCGTCGTATCAGGTTGTTTTTCAGCCATCAGATTTTAGTAATAAATCTAGTTAGTGCCATCAGTGTCTGACTTAGACAGTTCTATTATTTTTGGTGGGGTTGTATTAGCTGTCTTTCCTTGATAAGTATCAGTATTTGTCAGTGTCCATTAGTATCAGTGTTAATCAGTATCAATATTAGTTGTTGTTTTTGGAGCAGTTTATGTAGACATTTTTGTAATTATTCGTGGGTCAACAGCAGGCCTGCTTTACATGCATTTTCTTCCATTGCAGGGGAGCGCGGTCACACGCTCATTGGGGCGATGTTTCTGAACTGACATCATCTGGCTTTGATAGTTATGATGAAGAAACCTCATCCAGTGATGATGTACAATTTACTGCTATCTCTTTTATGGTGTATTGCTTCTTCTGCCTCCCCTGTTAGTAGTCGTTATATAATATACCTATATATATGAAGAAACATTATATATGTTATACCATTTTATTGGTTCATTTTTCATTTTCTATCTCATTGTCTCTCAGTATTTCTCTCATTGTTTCAGTCATGATTATCTCAGTCATGCATTTCTCTCATTGTTTCAGTCATTATTATCTCAGTTTTTCATAGTTCATTTTCTCAGTTATTTATCTCATTTTTTCAGTCTCTCTCAATTATTCTCTCAGTGATTCAGTCATTTATGTCATTGATTCAGTGATTCATTATTCATTGACTCAGTGATTCAGTCTTTCTTTATTCAGTGATTCATTATTCATCTTAGTGTTCAGTCTTGATTCATTGTTTCATTATTCATTTATTCAGTGATTCAGTCTCCCCAGTTATTGCTTTTTCTTTCTTCAGTCTCCTCATTTTAATTTGCTCAGTCTTTTATTTGATCAGCCTTCATTCTTCAGTCTTCTTTCTTTTTTCTTTCTTCAGTCTCCCCAGTTCTTGCTTTTTCTTTCTTCAGTCTTCTCATTTTAATTTGCTCAGAAAACTTATTTCATCAGCCTTCATTCTTCAGTTTTTTTCTTTCTTCAGTCTCCTCAATTCTTGTTTTCTTGAGTCTCTCATTTCCTGGGTTTATTCAGTTTTCGCATCAATCTTTATTTCAGTTTCAGTCCTTAGTTTCTTACTTTCTTTTGCTCAGTTTCTGTTTCTTCATTGTTCAATTCATCATTCTTTCTTCAATCTCCATTTTTTTAATTCTTTATTCTTCATTTTCTCGGTCTCATTTTCTCATTTTTGTTCAGTTTAATTTGCTCAGTCTCTCATTTTAATTTGCTCAGTCTTTCAATCTTATTTTTTGTTCTTTGTTTGCCTAGTATCATTTTCTTATTTATTCAGTTAAAGTAGCTCATTTTGCTCGGTCTTATTTGTCAAGTATTTCAGTTCTCCAATCTTAGTCTAGAAGTTTTTCATTCTCTCAGTCTTATTTTCTTGGTCTCTATGTTCTGACTTATCTTCGATATTAGTTATTGTCTGATTCTTAGTCTTTCTCAAAGTTCCAATTTTCATCAGTCATGTGTTTTATCTCCTATGTTTAGCTCTCAGTTTATCTTCATTTTAGTTTCAGTTTATCACAGTTTCTGTTTAGCTCTCAGTTTCTCTGTATTTTAGTTTCAGTTTATCACAATTTTTAAGTCAGAGTCCTCCTATGTTTCAATTCTCACTTATCTGGTCTCTTAAGTAAAAGGAAGAAGATGGTGGTGTTTGTTTCCTGCGAGCTAGCGCATGCTTCCAGCAGGCCCAGGAATGAAATCGGTAACTGGAGATGGGCTGAAATAGAGGAAGGAAAGCAGTACGCTGCGCCAAATGAAAAAAAAAACGATCGGAGGAAAAAAACGGACTGAGATGGGCTTTTTCCACGGGGATGGACTGGTCGGGAGTGACGTGGGCTCAGAATGAAGACCGAGCCTAATGACGCTAAAAATCTGTCTGATGCCGAATTGTATTTTCAGCCATCTGTTGGTTAGACACCCCCAATTACTTTAATTAACTGTTAGGATATGAAAGGTTAAAAAACCAGCTCCAACAGCTGGCCCATCGTATATAGTGATGTAAATTTTTACATCACAACTTATTTTTTTTGCCTCCCGCAATCACCAAACTCATGCCCTAAAACATTTTGCATCACACGGCAGCCCAATCGCCCACTTCAGCTTCCAGCCCCCTCCCACGCGCGACCGCCCTCTATTGCCGCAGGCAAAATCCCGACCAAATCAACCTAAAATTCCTCCGCCGCCGTTCCCCGGTCGCCTTCCGGCCCATCGCGCCTCGCACGCCTCCTCTGGTAGCTTGGGATGCTTAGCCAAATCCTGTTTGCCGCCGCCCTCTGCCGGTTGTTTGCGGCGCCACGCCACACAGGGAGCTTCGATTTGGTGGTCGGTAGATGCCACGTGGCCCGCACGCGACCCAACCTTGCTACCACAGGTGCCCCACGACTTCGAAGCTCCGGCCACCTGTTGTGCTCTGTCGGCGTATTTGAGACCCTCATGTCGTCCCTTGCCTTCTTTCCTCGGCCTTCGGCGACCTCCGCCGGTCAAAATCATGCTCGGCGACTGTCGGATGCGTCTCCCTCTCTACCCACCGTCGGATCTCATGTGGTGCCCTATTTTGCAGGAATTTTGTTGTTATCCTATTTTACATCATTTGAAATGAGTGCCCTCCATTTTGATGTCTAAAACCCTAAAAGTGGTGCCCTGAAATTGTTTTCGGGTGTCCTATTTTATATATCTGTTGGAGATGCTCTGAGTACGTCCGTTAATTAACTGTAAGACATGAAAGGGTTAAAACCAGCTCCAACAGATGGCCCATCCCTATATGGTGATGCAAATTGTTGCATCAAATTTTTGGCTCCCGCGTTGCAAATATGCATCACCAAATTCATGCCCTAAAACATTTACATCACGCGCGCAGCCCAATCGCCCACTTCAGCTTTTTGCCCCCTCCCGCGCGCGGCTGACTTCATTGTCGCCGGCCAAATCCGGGCCAAATCAAGCTGAAATTTCTCCGTCGCCGTTCCTTGGTTGCCCTCCAGCTTGTCGCGCCTCGCCCGCCTCCTCCGGTAGCTTGGGATCGTCGGCCAATTCCTATCTGCCGCTTCCCTCCGCCGGTTGTCTGCGGGTCCACGCCACCCAGGAAGTTTCGATTTGGTAGTCGGTAGGTGCCGCGCGTCCTGCCCGTGACCCAACCTTGCTACCACGGGTGCTACCACACGGCTTCGAAGCTCCGGCCACCTGTTGTTCGGTCGACGTAGTTGAGACCCTCATGTCGTCCCTTGCCTTCTTTACTCGGCCTCTGGCGACCGTCAGATGCGCCTCCTTCTCTACCCACCGTCGGATCTCATGTGATGCCCTATTTTGCATCATCTTGAATTTTGTTGTTGTCCTATTTTACATCATCTGAAACCAATCCCCTATACGCTTCGTCTCTGTCGCCCAAGGCGATCGGATCTCAAGTCTCGACGCCAGATCTCCAGCCTCCCGTCGGCGCCGCCGCTGCTCTGCCTCGCTGCTGTGGCCTTCGGGTCATGGAGGCGCGGTGGATCTCGGCCCTCGTCGACGGGAGGGCTCCGTTTTCTGGTTTTCTTGTCAAGGTTTGTTGGGGTGGCGTTCTGATGGTGACGGCGTCGTCTCTTTCAATATGGTCTCTCCAGCTTCAGTCACATCTCGGCAGCGACGTCGAAAAGCTTGTGGGAGTGGTGTGTTTTTCAAGGGCTTTTTCTGGCGGTGACGATCTTCGGATCGTCGTGGAGCTTCATCGACGGTTCATCCTTCTTCTTCGGCACCGGGACGGATGTGGTCTCCTTGACCCGTTCGGCGACTTCCCGTCCGCAACCAACAACGTCAGGCCGGCTCAGGCAGGAGCGGCAGCGGCGGCGCGCCGTCGACACGGTCTGGAGGTTGAAGACGAAGGCCATCTCAAGGATCTCGTTGTAATTTTCGTTTTGTTGAAATGTTTTGTACGGTTCGGTGTTTCTTTTAATATCAGGGTCCTTTTCGCAAAAAAAAAACCCTAAAATTGGTGCCCTGAAATTGTTTTCGGATGTCCTATTTTATACTCCGTGCGAGTATATCTGTTGGAGATGCGTTAACCTGGACAGGTAACTAAGATTAGATAAACAGAGACAGCTGCGTGTTCACCGGTGCAAGTGTGCAACCGAAAAATAGCATAACCACGTGTTCGGTATCATGGCAATTTACTTCTATAATTGCCGACCGTGGCATGTTTAGATGTGTGCCATCCAGAAGCCGGAGAGTATCATTTATCACCTGAAAAGAAATATTACGGTGCCGTGTCGGGGGATGCAAATCTGCAGTTCGATTGTGGATTGTAGTATGCACGTTGTCACTTTCTGCAAGCGACATGATAACTTGATAAGTACGCACGGGCGCACGGCACACAACACACGGTGTTCCAACCAAAACCGCCCGTAGGCGCCCACCGAGTAATGGAAAGATCCGACGTGTCACGCAATCTGTTCGGAACTGGATCTAGATGGACAGATACTGCAGGACGCACCGCCTGAGACTCGTCGTGCTGCCCGATCTGATCAGATGGATAGTCGAGGAATGGATCGGCTCACGCCAAAAATGATAGAGGCGCGCCCGCCATACCTTCTTCCCATGACCGAGAAAAGAAGCCTCGGAGAAGAAGGTTACGAGGATGGTTGTACCCTCAATTCACCAGAGTTCAAACCATAGGTGACTTCGTCGTTTAGGCGGAATATTCTTCAGTGGGAGGCAACGTTCTCGTCGACAGCGATGCGCCTGTGGTGACTTCGTCAATCTCAAGACCTGATGCGCCGGCTCAATCTCTCGGAGTTGCTCATAAGAGTAGGGTGTACGTGTGTGCGTTCATAGGGGTGAGTGTATGCGCGTGTATATAAGTGTTTGCGTTGTACTGTGTTTAAAAAAATAAACCTCGTACAAGAACGCATCATCATGCTTCCGGGGGGCATATGCGAATATGCGATGGGGACATGGCACGTGGCGTGAAACTGCCCCTCCAGTACTCAAACGTACTATATGTCAAAAAAAAAAAACTTAAACGTCCAACCGAATTGACTACGGAGAAGGCCACCCGCACTACCGGCTGATCAGACAGTCAACTCGAACAACTGACGCACGGTGAAAGATTCCCCAAAACTCAGTTTTTACATCGACTGGAACATAACCTATATATAAAAGTACGTGCGATTCGCTTCCTCTCATGCGGCCACGTCGACGGAATAACCACTGCCGTCCGATCCCCGCAATGGACGGCCACGATGGAGCCACGACGTCCCCAAAACCCGCGCTACTGTAGCACTCGAATTTCTACCAATCAGGGCTCGCGCACAATTTCTGGCGCAGACAACTTTACAGAAACAACCTCGCAAACCCGAGTAATTAACCCGCAGTCCAAATTTTAACGCAGCGGGGGACCTACTTACCATTCCAGAAACATCCAGGGACTTCCCTGCAAACAACCTCACATCTCTCTCACCCCGCGATTCCCCTTCTCCTCTCGCGATCCAGAATCGCCGCCGTTTCGCCGCACGATTCCGGCCGCCCCGAGCTCTCCCCTGCTTAATCTCCTCCTCCTCATCAAGTTGGAGCCGTACACCGCAAGATTGTTTGGGCTCGGGACCAGCTGCTGGCTGCGGTGCACTGGATCCGGCAGGCGGTGGTGCTCGCCTGTGACCTCCTCTGGGGCTCCGTGTTTCCAAGATGGCCGCCGCTCCGGCCGGCCGGTGACCCGCTCCCGTCCCTCTCCGGTCGCCTCCTCCCTCCAAACCATCCGGGGTTCGCGGATCGACGGACGCGGCGGTCTTCCCCACTTCCGGCCATCGAAGCAACTGCGCAGCGGTGGCCCGATCCACTGCGACCAGGATGGCGGATGAAGGCCAGCGGAGGCAGCCAGCCCGAGGTAATCTCTTCCCCCATCTCCTCTCCTGCGTGATCTCTCTTCTCCACTCAAAATTTTCTCTCTCTCGGTTAGAACGGAGAGGCAGCGCCATGGACGCGCAGGTGGAGAGCCGAGGCATTTGCGTGGGCGTAGGAGCAGCGAGCTGTTGCACAGCTCGGAGCAGCTACTTGATCCAAAAAAAAAAAAATCAAGATACAGAAAGTAGTACTGGTAGTTAACCAGCGACCATCAATTTTAATTCAATCATTAAAGTAGGAGGCACCATCCTGCACAAATTCTTTAAGGTTCAGAGTTTGACATCATAGATAACCTGCAGTTCTATGAATCTGCTATGCATGTGTATTCCTTGCTGCTTGTTTGCAAATCTAAATTGAAGGCCAGTCACAAATAAACTCTTAACTGAACCTTTATCATTTGCAATAAAGCAAAGGTTTGTAGTATCTAGATTCCAGAGTAGCAGCTTTACCTCTGTACCATAATTTTGTTACAGTAAAGAACTAATATTCAAGATCTCCCGGGTTTGGGGCAAAGCTACTTGGAGTATTTGAGAGTGGAATGGTTCAGTCTTTCATTCATGCCCTGACATTGCCACCTTCAGACATTTCTCTCTTCTGCATACTACAAATAGGATGGTTTGATTGTCTGTGTAGTGCAATTTTTATGTTTATCTTGAGTATGATAGTCAGCGTATTCATTTCCCGTCATGGTTCTGTCATGGTTCTGGATTGAGTTACATCCTGTTTCAGAACTCCATATGATTAGCATGTACTCTACAATATGGAGACTCTTTCTAAATGTGCTTTGTTTTCGAGTATAGTTTGAAATAGAGTTTTTCTGGTGTGTTGATTTTCGCAGTTCACAAGCAGCGGGACGTTATTCCTCTTGGTGTCGACGACGGTCAGTGCTAGGACTACGACTCTCTCCTCCTACTGAATTTCAGTTTAGCTGGTCCATTCCTGCTTGCAGTTCACTTAAAACATCTATGACGTTTGTCTTTTCATGAGTTTCAGCGAGGGAGTCCAAGGATGATGATTTGGAGCAACCTGTTTTTGACCTTGAGGTGATTTCTGCATTCCTTCCTGATCTTTTTCTCGAGGATTTGTCTGGTTCAGAAGTATAAATGAGGCATGACTTGACATTTAGGCAGATAGTGGCCATTTTCATTAGTGCTCTTGCTCGGATGTTGCAGTACTACAGTACCAGTGATGCTGGTGTAGTGTTGTCGTACAGTGAATAATTCATTATACAAACAACGGTGAAGTTGAAAAACTTCTTTCTGTGTGAATTGGCGTGGAAAGTTTTAATTTTTTTGTGTGTTAGGCTTTGTGATTTGGTGATCACATATGTCATTTTGAGTAAAACACACCGGAAATAGACCAGAATCCAAATTCCTACTGTCCATAATATATACTGGTTCTAAATACCATATGATTGCAGATGATGGCGTGGTCTTAATCAGAACATGTGCACTTCCATCTCATGTCTTCCATTTGTTCCTCAAAGCAGTCATAGTCACCGCTGCAATGATGTTTGATCTCCTTTTGTAATCAATGTATAGTTTTAACTGCTACGCGTGTTAAATGTCAGGAAAGAATTCTTCAGCCTGCAGAATATTGACGCAAGTGTTGTAGGAGCACACATTTAGTTTGCCTTCGTTTTATATGCTAGGTTTAGAAGAGCAGGCAGTGCAACTTTGTGAACTGTCGCTTTGTGATACCTGACCTTTTCTCCAGTTCATTTTGTGATGAAATACGTGGCGCTTATTTCAGAGCAAGGGAATATTAGTTATTTCCAGGAATCTGTAGTATATTTTGTAGCGAGAATTTATTGCATGGAGTTCCAGAAAGCTTCTATTACAGTTGGATTCAGTTTCAACCTTCTTGAACTACAGAAGGTGTTCCTATATTAAAGCAACAGGTAGTCATGTTCTTCCTTTTAGACCTACTTTATTAGCTCGGATGCTGTTTGTTTGATACATTATTGTTTTTCTCCCAAATATTGTAGATGTTTGCTTATCTTGGATGAATAATGCATGTGGCTATATGATGTCCATCTGCTCGGACTAATGTTTTATTATTTCGTACATTCCAGCCGCCACAAGCCCTCGGAGCAGGCACGCATTCATGGCGATACTCAAAGGACTCCTCTGACACCGTCCACGGACGCGCAAGTTCAAGGTGAAGGAGGCGATGGCGATGCTCAAGTCCGTGGTTCTGTGGCGCAAGCGCTTCGGCATCGAGTCCGACCTCGCCTTCCCGGAGTTGGAGAAGGTGATGTTCTACCGCGGCGCCGATCGTGAGAGCCACCCGTGTGCTACAACGTCTACGGCGAGTTCCAGAAAAAGGAGTTGTACGAGAAGGCTTTCCGCGACGAGGAGAAGCGGCAGCGCATCCTCAACTGCCGCATGCAGCTGCTACAGCGCGGCATTCAGTCGCAGCTAGACTTCTCGCCCAGCGGCATCTGCTCCACGGTGCAGGTCACCGATCTGAAGAACTCGCCTCCCATGCTCGGAAAGCACCACTCCGTCACACGCTAGGCCGTCGTGCTGCTACAGGACAAGTACCCCGAATTCATCGCCAAGAAGGTAACACCTCCCTCCGGCATTGAATTGCTCAGTTGGTATTTTGCAACTGCAATGATTCACATTCAAGATTGTCATAGTGAAGTTTGAAATTCAGTTACAGCTCATCGTGCCAAAGATTCAGTGTCTGTGCGTCCACAGTTTAAAGTTGGGAATGAATAATTGAGCTGAAACCATGTTCTTTGGGAACTTTGGTAAAAGGGTAGTAGACCTTTTTAGTGTCAAACTGAGTCCTGATTTGAGTTGACCGGTGTCTTTTGCCGTGGGATTTGGGTAATCATAGCCCAAATTAGGGATCTTTTCCTTCTGTTCATATTCATACTTTAACCAATTCTGATATGAGTTGGTGTCGGGCAAGTGGTAGTATTACATTGATACATACTATATCAATTTGTAGTTAATTACAGTAACTCCAAGGAGCGGATCATAGGCCGGAGCAGAGGAGAGAAGCATCGGCGCTGAAACAAGGCGTCATGCTCACACAATCACACCGATGGGTCGAATTTGTTGCTCTCACAGAGGACAACGCCAAATATACAGCAGAGGTTAAGGATTATAGGTATGTTCTTTCTTCCCAGTTTAGTTATAAGGCTTCATTTAGTACCATAAAAGAAAATGCAAAGGAGTTCCAAATACAATAGATTTTTGGAATTTAGTGGTTGTAGTACCTCTTCATAAAATAACGTGAAAAATAAATATGCCAACAGTTTGTGTTTGCAAGGATATCTAGATTCTATTGACAAGTTAGCTTTCACTAATGGAACAATAAATTATGATATACTCCAGGCTTGCAAGTAATGTTGCCGTGTGCCCCCATCATTCATATGGCCTATTTCATCTGAGAATAGCACTAATGTTATGATCCATTTTGCTAACTGGCTCATTGTAAAGTTACTAGGTAAATTCTCTTATGAAAAAATATTTATTGCAGTACTCCTTTTTTTCATTAAAAAAAGCTTTGGAATTGCTTCCATCTACACATGTAATTTTAGGTACAGTTATCATGTGACCATTAACGATTGAATCCCACTTACTGTTGCTCATAGAGAGCATTTTTCGTCGAAATTAGGTAAACGTCTATTGACGCAACTCCTTGCAAGGAAGAAGTAGGAGCAGGGATTCTATCTTCAGAACAATTCCTCTCTGCTCCTAATTATCAGGTCTGTGATATTGCAGTTCTAAAATATAATGAATTGGCCCAACATTATGGAACAGTATTCAGGTTCACATTTCATGACTTCATAGACAAACAGTTTACTAAAACATAAGTAACTATTTAATGATCATGATGTACAAAAAGGGTCACATAACTAGCACAACGAGGTAAACCAAACAATGACACCAGTTAAGTTACTTCTATTTGCTTTGTATTTTGATCATTAAGCCATTCCTATTTAATCAGCTCTTTTTCCTGACATTTGAAGCAAGCATGTAGTTGTTTCAAGTTCTCTAATATGTTTTGTCATCAAGTCAGGTTGTACTGAATAGTCATGATATTCTACATTGTATGAGGCATTCCTATTATTTACCGGCAAATAAGTTTCGGCTTAGATTGACTAATTGCATGAGCTTCTGAATTGATTGTACTGCTAGAGGTATTCATCGATTCCGAAGGTCTCTTATACGAGCTATTTTTTATCAAACAGCTCCATTAAAATACTGATGGCACCTTGCTCATTCTACAAGTAGCAGGCTTGGTTAATTACTGCAAGAGTGATGCCAATTCACCAATTGCAACTAAAGGTACAGATGGAAGGCCCTTTGGTTTTTAATACTGTTGTTCCATCGCAAGTTGGTGAAATTGTTTGTCTAGGTACATGCAAAATTGCCCTAATTTATCAGCCTGAAGCAGTTCCGTATTTATGCGAGTTTATCTCAATTAGATTCATACATATTCAGCTGGGAAAGGGCAACAGTCAGTTTATTAGGCTCATGAGTGATCGAACCCTTGACACCGTTGAAGATCTTGAACGGCTACGTCCTCTCAGCTGAGAAGGTATTATTGTTTAATCATGTTTTTTCTTCCTTGAAAATCATCGACATTTTCTCCCTGTTTCTGTTCTTCTTTTGTAATTTATTTAATCCCAGTGGTAGACTCTTAATTGGGATCACATGCGCCAAAATATGATCATCCTAATATGAAAAGAAAAAACTCATGAATTGTAACAAAGCAAGACTTGAAGAGAATCCATATGCGCTGAAGTTTGTGAGAGTAACGAATACTGAAAACATTTAAATGCCTTAGTCCTTCATTGCTCAAAAGAATGGCTTAGTCTTGGTTCACTTCGTGTAACCTATTCTATGAGATGTTTCAGACCTTTCTCGGTTTGTAGTAATATTTATTGCGTTTTTTCTTGAGAATTAATTATACTGGAAAAAGATTATTGTGTCCTGATAAATAATCTTGCATAGTGTGGTTCATGTTCATTTGTTCCATGATTTCTCTCATATTTTGTATTCAGTTCCTTCCATGTAGGTTTTGAACTGCATGTTATTATTTCGATTTACTTCAGGGTATGCACTTTGATGGATATGATATCCGGGACAAGTCCATGTTTTTTTTGCTTATTTTCGTAGCTGTACTATAGGTTATGACATCGGTGCTCCCTGCACAACTCCATCAAGCTCTATTAGCTGCAATCTTACTGCATTTGCAGTAAAATGCTGAAACTAAACTTGACAGACGTTGCTTACGTTGTCAGGTTGTTTGTAGTCTACATTGATCAATATAACCTTAGTTCAAACCTGATATTTACTTTTCTTTCATGAATAAATTAGGGTTACTATTGGTTTATGTAATTCATGATTTTAGCCATGTATGACATTATTCTATACAAAATCATGTTTAATAGGTTATTGTGATACCATACAATATATGACGACAGGACATTTAATGTCCTACATGTATGAATGCGACATCATAATTTGGCGTACTATACTCTAGGTTAAAGAAACTTAGTTGCTCACGATCAAATTTACTGATTTTGTGTTCATTTTCCTATCCAAAGATGATAATTCTAACTAGATTTTGTTTTATGTACTAATATTCTCCAATATTTTGCACCCAAATAGATTCAAGTCATATTTGTGACCATTCGATACATATATTTTGGGGATGAAGATGGCCACACAATGGAGGCTGTGTGACGATGCTACTCCATAATTTGATGAAGTATAATTCTAGAAGTGTTCAAGTGAAATAACGTTTAATGGTAATATCTAAATATAGAAGTGATTGAGCAAAGAATGTAATTATAAACACGATGTGAATGATCATGGATCCTATTTTAGTCCATGTTGACATATTGTGATCATCGTCATGCTATTATGCTCAAAAGTTAGACCAGTTTGAGAACTAATTCATATATTGTGAAAGATATACTCTACATTTACTTAACAAGTGGATGTCTGTTGTTCCTCCACTGATAAGATTTAATTACACTATTTGTTTAAACATTGCCAAGGTATTCTTAACTGCGCAAATCCTCCTCTTGGTTCATGAATTTCTTTGTTACTTGCATTTGCTTTTGCTGTTTTTTATCGTTGGGGCTCTCATTCATTTAGTTTATAGTGTTATAGACATTGGATTTTTCATTCCAATCCTAGATTGCATAGATAGAATGTTTCTTATGCAAATTTGCTCCTTCAAAGAAATATATAGTGCATTTTACATTCTATTCACCAAAGGGGCGCGGCGTGTCGCCGCGCTAAATTGCCTAGTAAATCATAACACAGCGACCCTCGCATCTCTCATGCTAGTATATCGTCAGCTTTTCCTTGTTTCTTTTTTTTATGGTCTTCCTTGTTTCTTTAAGAAAGAAAATTTCATCAATTATATAACAAATGAACCTCTAGTGAAGAGGCAAATAATATCTGCACATTTCAATTTTCAAGATCCATTTTGAGGATAAACTAGGGGCCAGTCAGGTGTCAGCAGATTAACATCTCTTTCTTTACAGGAATCAATGTTTCTTGCTACTGAGGTCATCATCATTTCCTTCATCGAGCGCTACCCCGAACCGTGCTGCATCTTACACGGCGAAACGCCATGTAGCCAGCCTCACTGAAAGGCAATCATCATTGCTTAAACAGATACACTTCACACTGACCAGGCTGGTGTTCCCTTTGCAAGAGGAGGATTGCCAACACATTCTCCAAGCGCCTCTGCAAATTTAGAAGCACCGGCGATCAGCATTAAGCATCTGGAATACAAACTATGGGGCTACTAGCTGGGAAGTGGGCACGAACCTTCTCTGGTTATATTTTCTATCTGATTCCTGGTTTCAGCCTCTTTCTTATGTACATGGTAGGCTGGCAAGACGATGGTTCTGATTGCCAGCTTCTAGTACTATTCTCCTTTCCCGACGAATTTAACTAGTTCGGCTCTGGCGGCTTCTATGACCACTGGAAACTCAACCTCCATATAACGTCCCCTGTCAGCAGCATTTCAGTCTGAGATAAATAGGTGCGAAGGGCAGTAAATATAAATATAACAAATGCGTCCAGAGACAGAGAGAGACCAGAAGTGGTTTTTGGACCAAGTTGCGGCTGGAAAAGCTGGGCTCGAGATGCCGTGCATGATCCTCGCGACCGCCCTCGGGGTGAATTTTGCAAACGAATTGCTCTGGAGGAATACCTAGCAGTGCAGTGAAAGACGTTGTGAGGCAGGCCTATCACATCATACCAGATCACAAGGAAAATGCACCAAAGCATTAGCTCTTACCTTTATATCGGATTGCAAGAACGTGCTGCAGGAAGCAAGATCAAATGTTAGTTCAGATAAAACTTAGGTCGGAAAAGCATAAGAAACAAATGCAATGGCAAGTTCTGTGGGAAGAGAGCAAATAAACCTGCTCTTGCGGAGCGGAGTACAGTTATCATCTTCTGACGTGCCTTCATTTTTGCCGAAGTAGTCTATAATCCTCTTTTGAATGCACGGAGTGTGCTGAGAACCAGAACACCCACTGGTCCTTTTGCAACTTTTGACAGCATAGTTTGCAAGAGCGAACATGGCGTCCAGTTTTCTGATCTGTTTAAACAACAAGCATCAGCAATCGGTTAATACAAACAACTGAGACTACACTACCATGAATAAAAGCCTATTTGGTACACGATTCACTGTCCTCTAAAGGAGACAATGTATATACTGAAGATCTGCAGATACAATTTTAACGACAACATTGTACGAAGAGATTCTTATTTAGAAGAGCTTAAGAAACTGTTTACCACCTTTGAGTTTTCTACTTCAGAAAGCCATTTTGTGACATTTTCTGAAAGAGCATTGACGTTATCTGGCCTTTTTAAGATCATATAGCAGTAGGATGGATCTTTCAGTTCATATGATAGTTCTCCTGAAAACTGATTTACAGAGGGAGCATATGAGTAAATATTACATAACATAAGGAGTTTAGCATAGAATTGATGCAACAGGATAAAAAAAAACAGAGAATAGATGATGAATCATCCAATATGCGCAATATTGGTAAGTCAGCCTCGATTTATGCCAGGCTATAAGCCTGTCATGGCATGATCAAAGATCTTACACTCTTACATTAGAGCAGTAATAAGCAACAACCGGAAAAACTATCACAGCACAAGTGATAGTGAAAAAGTTTGCTAGGACATGAAAGTGTGATCATAAACAACATGGTATAAATAACATAAAAACTAGGCTATAGAAAGGTTAATGTGCCCATTTTCTGTAGCAACAGTATGTACTGTGTATACAGTGAGCTGTTGGTCTGCTACAAAATACAGGAGATGGTACGAAAATGCAGCTGATACAGAAGACAGAGGTACAAAGATCCAGGCATCCAGCTGGTACCTATTGAGCATTTGAGATTAAATCCTTATGCACAGCAAACAAAATATAGCAAGTGATTTGATTAAAAAAAGGTGAAATTAAGTGTAAAAAAAATCTGAAATCAGCTCAAATGCAATTCCGTTTCTCTGTGAGATAAGCTTAGCTCATCCTAGATTGTGGACACATATTTGAAACAGAAGTTACAGCTGACTGATAAATGATACCCATGGAATTCATGAACACCTAGAAAACACCACGTTCACTGGAAACATTACTGGGTTAGTTCAGGCAAACCTTTAGCTTCTGCAATCGATCAAACACTTCATTCATTGTGATCCTCATATCGTTAGCTATTTTTGGTATTTCAAAGACATAACTTCCATCCTTCATCTCTGACCTGCGTTTCCATGAATTCAGACACAACATCTTAAAGAAGTGCAGAAAGTTCCGATAAGCACTTCAAAACAAAAGGAGACAGTGTGCTTACTTCTTTAGAATTGATCTAAGTAGCATATCCTTGTCAGCGAGCAATTGTGGTGATGTCTGCAGCAATATAATTCAGCGAATCAAGATAAGAGAAAAGAAAAGGAAGAAAGTATAATAGCTTATCAAAAGAATAATGAACATACATGCACGACAATCATAAGCCTAGGTCACACTGCTATTGAACAATTAAGGGTGAAGCACTGATTACTGAACGCATACCATGGTCCTCAGCTGAGCACAGTCAGAAAACTTTTGGTTCAAAGAAAAGCTCAGATCACTGGAGGTACCTTGTGAAAATACAATGTGCAGGTAACGCTGAACTGAGGGAGTAAATGGAGATATTGCTCTTCACCAATTTCCAGCTGTGTGAGGACCGTCAAAAGAACCTGCGGTGATAACTTATTATGACATTTTCTTATCTTAAGATTAGCTGAATTATTCAAGAATTCATATGTTTCAAAAGTAACCAAATGCTTACAGGCAAGTTTAAGAGCAAAGCACGTGAAATATTCCTAAGAAACGATATTTTTCAAATAAATCCTGTCACTAATGTTCAAAAGTCAAAAGGAAATGGTATCTGAAACTAGCATGCCCAGTTTTTTCTTGTGATTCTATAATGTGTACACAAAGCGTTATAAAACTTTGACTATAAATATGCAGATATATGTAGACTTATCAAATTATACTACCATTCATCCCTCGCAAAAAAAATGTCAACAGGTAGTTTTCTTTTTGTAGCATACAGTTATAAAACATAATGGTCAAACAAGCATACTAGAGACCATGCCGATGTTCAAAAATGACAGGAAAAGAGCGCAAAGGTAGTAATTTGCTTCGCAGAAAAGGTTTACAATGACACTCATGGTTACAATTTTCTTTGAGACAACTTTCCTAGCCTCTAGAATCTAGATTAAGCCTTAAGATTTTCTTGGGACAGGAGATGAAGGAAAATTGTCTATGATGTTTTGATAGATAGCATATCTACTATACAAATATAAACCATCATTTAAGATAGCTAATAAAAGTTATTTATTATTTTATTTAATGAAAATAGTTAACTTTTGCAGGTCACATCAAACAGCCAGTAACCTGCATGGTACAGCTACCGAGTGCAGATATGTATTGAGCTATTTCGATAGAATATGTGTGACGCTGTGAGCGGACTTTCTGAGCACAGGTAGCATAAGCAAATGACAGAACAAACTAGGTGCAGTGGGCTGGTAAGACATGCACAAACCTCTTCTTTGATATCAAACTTGCGTGAAGTAGATTCTTTAACCAAGGAACAAATGCACCCTGTTGTGTCGCCAGAGGAGAATATTTGGTGAATAAATTTACTCATTGCATATTCATCAATGCCATCGCTGCCAAAAGAGGTTGTAGATTCATTTCATAATTCATAGGAAACATATGGAAGACAGGGCAAGTAAATTAGAAAAAACATTTTACCTGTGCGAAAGACTACGTATCTTATAGAATGTTGTTGAATCAAAAAGAAGGTGACAGTGTGATAAGCGTCCATCCCTTCCAGCACGGCCAGTTTCCTGGAAAGAGCATATCTAGACGTTCAAGAAGAGAGAGGAGAATGGAAAAGCATATACCACATCATGAAGTTAAATTACCTGTATGTATTCTTCCATGCTTTCCGGCAACCTATAGTGGATTACCTTTAAGTGAAAAATGCTTTAATCAGTACAAGTTAGCAGCAATTTAATTTTACTTTAGTTATGAGCTGCACATTTGAAAGATTATTGAATTGTTTTTTTAGGAAAATAAAAGAACAATCGCAATCTCTCATGTAGATCGAAAATAATTATGTGGATATATTCATACCCCTTCAACATCACTCTTATCAAGACCCATGCCAAATGCCACAGTTGCAACAACCTTCCTCAAGGGGGAAAGAAACAAATTAGACATCTGGACCTACATAATGCAACTTATGAATAGGAAATATCAAAGTACGTAAGCAAGAATATACCACTCTTATTTTGTTAGAGCAAAAAAGTTCCTGTACACGGCTCCTGTTTTTCATCGGAAGTCCACTATGGTAGCTCTACAAAAGATAGAAGATGTCATAAAAGCATGCGCAGCTAACTCATGTCAAGCAAAAGATGAATGCCAACCTTGGCAGTAATGTTGTTATCACACAAGTGCTTACAAACAAAGTCTGTTTCTGTCTGTTCAAAATAACAAGAAAGAGATTACATACGCAATATTGAATTGTATCGAAAGGACAGCTGGACAGATGTGTTAACAATCTTTAGGAAAGAGAAAGTTTAACCTGGAATTTGCAATAGACAATAATACTTCTCATGTCGACAAAAGGGGGAGCCTTTAGTAACAACATTAAATCCTTCAACCTGTGACACAAAAATAATGTGTCATGCCTTCTTTCAAATATGTGCCGTACTAAACAAACTCTGGTATCTTCATCCAGAGTAAGAGGATGTGTGATCTACCTGTTATCACTCATGCTGATAGATAGCTGTAGGTTTTCCCTTATTTGAGATATTTGGATGAGATTACCAGATGGTATTTCTAAGGTACTCACTATCTCCTGCAAGGTTTGGGTTGTTGCAGTTGCAGTCATTGCAAGAATACATTGAATATTAAGCTTTCTCCGAAGTAGTGATGCTCGAAGCCTTAGATATGAAGGTCTAAAATTATGAGACCTGTCCATTTGGGAAGAAATGAAGATCAGCTCACGAACTTAGCAACACCGAAAGTCTAACACTATAAAGTGCACAACAAATAGATAATACAGTAGGAAAACAAAGCAATGGTGAAACTAATTGACTATATCACAAAAAGTAAGTACAACAAACAATCACAGATAAAAAAGTGGCAGATCAGGAAAAAATCGCTATGCAAGCTAATGGTAGACCAAAAAGTATATATTTAAAATCATAAGCAATTTTTTTATTTTTGGGCAGGGAAAAATAAATTGTTGTTGGCATTTTCCTATATGCAAGCTAATGGAACTATCAATGCTAAAAAACATAAATCATATCAATAAAGTCCAATGAGATGATAGCTTTTCTTATTAGTGCATCCTTTGTCCCATCTGATTATGTGATTCCAATTTTATTGGGTATTTCTTATCTATAAAGTGATGCGTCAAGTATATTTGTGTGGTTATACAAAGTAGAGTTGGTATTGTCTTGTCTTGTCTCGATCATTTATGTCGAGCTTCCTGTAGTTTTTGAGTTATGGAACTGGTGTTATCTGAATAAGTTTTCTCCTCTTGCCTTCCCTGGATGTTTAGTAGTAGCTTTTGTGGACTGGTATAAGAAACAATGGGGCTTCCGCGTATGTTACTCAGTTTGGAGCGTGTGTGTTGTATGGGGACTCCGAACCCTGCTGCTGTTGCGGCTTTTCGTTAATGAAAAGCTGGGGGCGTCTGCCCTGTATTAAAAAAAAGTATCCAGACAGCTGGTAGGTGGTAACTGGCCAGTTATTTGAACAGTTTAAAACCGGTAACTGTTACCATCCTAGATCTGATATTTCCTCTGTTTCAGTTTTTCCTTTCGTATCGTGGTACCCAAGTACATAAAGAGATTGTAGTGACAACTGTAAACAAGTGTCTAGTGTTCTCAGCTGAACTAGGAGGAAACATAAACTCACCATTCAGAAATGCAATGAGCTTCATCAATCACCACAAGAGATATCGGCAGTGTGTCCCTGAATATCATAAGAAATTCTTCATTCAAGAATCTCTCAGGGGAAACAAAAAGAACCTGATAAAAAATGGAAGCTATGTTAGAATACTGTAGCAAAATACATGTGGACATCACATACTGCAAAACATATGAAGCACCATTGGGTTCATTTCCCGAATTTAAGAATAATTGTTATATCAAGAAGATATATTGTTTCGAAATAGCATTTGCAAGGTATGTAGGGACAATTCTTTAGATAAGGCAGAATCAAGGCAGTTACTCGTTGATGCTAGGCTGGCCATTGAGAAATGGGGCTTAAGAAAGTTGTACCTTTATTTCCCCTGCACGCAATCTTCGCAATGTTTCATGAAACTCATCGCTCGTCTGAATGAATTAAATAATATAACACCTATTTAAAATACAATGCTGAATAGGACTAGCAGGAAGCATATAAATTTTTGCAAGTACCTGACTACTCCCAAGAAGGCCTCCTGGGAGAAATGCAGGGAGCTTCCTCAATTGATCCACCATCAAGGAAAGAAGTGGGCTCACCACCAATGTCAGTCCAGGCAAAATCATAGCAGGCAACTGAAAATTAGCATCAACATCTTGTCAGAACTGTCCTACAAGAAACCAGCAACTAGAATTTGGCAGCACACCTGATAGCACAGTGACTTGCCCGCGCCGGTGGGCAGCACAAGCACCGTCGACTCCCCTGCAACTACATTCTGGATCGCCTGAAGCTGACCCTGGCGGAACGATTCATAGCCAAACACCTTCCTGAGCAAGCTCTCGAGATTCTGCTCCGACGGCTCCTCCCGCGCTACCTCAACAGCCTCAAGAACACCATCGCCACCTCCAGCCCCATTCTTCTCCCGCTCGAGCAGCGCCTCTGCCACGAAATCCCCTTCCTCATCGGCGCCTCCCCGGGGCTTTCCACCGCCGGGCTGCTGCCGCTTCCAGGAGCGGTATTTCGTCGGGCGCCTTGCCTGCGACTTGAACGATTTCTTCCGGCCGTACCCGTTGATGTTGAGCCGAACGAAGTTGCCCGCAGAGTCCCCTCTCGGTCGCTTCGGCTGCTCGGCCGCGGCCGTGGGGGCCTCCGACACCGAGTTGGGGTGCACCCGCTTGGGCCTGAGCTGCGGCGGCGGGTAGGTGGCTGCCGGGGGTGGGCATGGCTCGGCGCTTGGTATATCCGCTCGCTCGGGCTCTGGCTCGGGCGCGGGGTCGGCGGCGGGGGCAGGGATGGTGAATGCGGCGGCGGGTTCGACGGTGAGGTTGCGCGACTGGACGAGGCGGCGGAATGACGAGAAGGAGACTGCGCCGGCGTTGGCTGTGAGCGCGGACGCCGTGGGAGCGATGCGCGCGGTGAGGCCGTGCGGATCGGAGAGGGCGGCGGCACGGATTGGAGGCGCGGAAGCGGAGGCGGGTACTAGCTTGGGCTGGGGCTTGGGTTTGGGCTTGCGTTTGGGTTTTGAGGTGGGATCTGGCGTTGGACGGTGTTTGGGCGGAGGCGGGCGAGGTGGCGAGCAGCGGCGAGGCGGGGAGGCGGACACATCGGAGAGGAGGGAGCCGTCGGAATCGGAGTCGGCGGCGTGGAGCGAAGAGTACATTGCTGGATGAGGCGGAGGCCGTGGCCGGATTTGGTGGGTGCGGGGCGGTCAGTCCGGCGGAGAACGGAGTCGAGGAATTGGGGGGAGATTTTGAGCGTTCCCGCCAAACGCTGACGTGTATTTGGTCATGTACTTCTATAATCAGAAAGCCCAATTAATTCTGGTCCGTTACAGCATACGGAGTATATGTGATGTAAAATCGATATTAGGCCCAATTACGCACTAGACAAATCGTGTAGTATATCTCATCGCACCGAGATTCTCCGGACAATCCCAACCTCCAGTGATCTCTTTATTTATTTATTTTCAAAGTAATATTTACAATTTTGAAATTAAGAAACAATATCATGCATATTGTTAATCATGTATCCTAAAAACATGCAAAACTTTAATTTGAAATACTTGATATTCAAAACTATATAAAAATGACAAATGTGTGTATCTGAGTATACACAATTTCAAAACTTCAAAATATACAAGATTTTATCACTTTTGTATATCTCATGGTGCAAAGAATTCTGCATTTTGATTTTACATTCTTCTAGGATACATCACTGACTACATTAGAAAATCAGATTTTTTTTTACTTGTACATATAGTTTTTAATTTTTTTTAAAAAAATCACTCGACATCGGGAGCCGTAGTGATTTTTCAGAGATTCTCACTCTATAACCCAAGCTCTCATCCTCCTCTCGTCTTATGGATCCCATACATAACAAAGGCCATCCAAATTTTGTAAAACCCCTATAGCATAGGTAGGAACCGTCCAAGAACATTTTTATCAAAAATTCCTTGCCCCTCAAAGGAAAATATTTTCTATACAATAGGCAAGCCGCTTCAAGCATTTGTCTTTGATGCACTAAAATCTTCATACCTTCATTCCCGCCTCACGAGTTGGCGAACCCAAATATTAATAATCAAAACTACCGGCCACACTTGGAGCAACTATAAGCATGATTTGATCCTTAATATTGCAGTCACTTCCAAATAATATAGAGCATTTTGAGGGACTCAAAATATGAATTATACTTTTTTCTAACTAGCGGTAACATCTTTTTTTTAACTTGTAGCATAACATCTCTAACAACCAGAGCTTGATTCGGTGAGGCCTTAAAAAACATAAGGTAATCTTCTGTGAATAGCAACTCCTATAGCATAACTTGAGCAATTCCATCACGCACGACAATCGACAAAGTGTCAACCACAAAAAGGAACAAATACATAGATAGAGAATCACCTATTCACCTTGTCAAATGCCTCTATATGGTGTAAAAAATTGCAATGGTTAACCATTAAAGCAAACCTAATATTTTGCCATAATCAAAAATAAATAATCAGCCACACAGTAAGAAAACCATGTGCCAAAAGCATACCTTTGAGTAACACCGTTGCACCCTATCATACGCTTTACCGAGGTCCAACCTATAGGTACAAAAATTAGCACAATCATCTTTGGTCACATGCATAGCATGAAACATTCAAAAAAATGACAAAATTAGTATAAGTATCTTTATGACCGGAATAAGTGCACTTTGAGTCGGGAGATCATATCATCCAAATTAGGCCACACACGATTAGCAAGACACTCTAAAATAATCTTGTAAAGCACGTTGAATAAGTTGATAGTCCGGAAATCTTTTAGATCCACTAGGTTGCACCTGAGAGTAAAGCTTTGTATAATATTCATATCTTCATCAACTCTAGGTTGCCCCAGGCATGAGAGAGGGGTTCCTCTGCATCATGTGTGAAGAGGTTCCAAAGAAAAAAAATGGCATTGTCTGAAGCTCCTATATCGAGAAAATTGCACATCACACCAGATCAGCTAGGGGGTATTTTTGCGTAAAACCACAACCACGTGTATTTGTTTTGCGCAGAACACCATATTTTGATATAATTGTTGCAAAAACACTAAATCTATTGATTAACGTCCTAACATCGAATTAGGATGTTGGGCCCACTATCACCTCAACAGAATCGGGGGTATGGGATAAGTTGGAGTTTATTTTTCCTTGGGGATTAAGCGATGGAGTCAACTAGTGTTCCATTCCATCGAGCTGGCCGGTTTGGCATGTTCTCCATTTCCGGTTAGTTGATAGTGGATGCAACATCCTAATTCGATGTTAAAGCTGTTAATCAGGAGACTGGATGTTTTGTGAAACAATTACGGCAAATTATAGTGTTTTGCGAAAAATACCTGTGGTTGTGGTTTTGCGCAAAAAACGCAAACAAAAAAGCCCCCAACAAGTGGTGTGATATGCAATTCCTCACCGTTGGACCATTAGCTTCCTTGACTATTATGATCACCCTTTTTTAACCAAGAAGCTTTTCGGTGAAAAATTTCACCATTGAGCAACAATATATAAAAAACTGTTGGTGCATTTTCATTGCGAAGTTTGTAGCACTCCAAGAAGCTTTTCGATGAAAATATCCAATATGACGATCAATCTCTTTGAACGAATTGAACCCTGAACTTTGTTAAAAGAGGGTGACCACAATATTGTATATTTTGATAATGACTTGAGTAATTGCAAATACTTCATAACGACTTGAGCAGTAGTTCACTACTATTTACCTTTTAGGCCCCGTTTGGAGTAAAGGAAAATCGTAGGAATTTTGGAGGATAAGATTACTACAGGAAACTTTCCTATGGTACGGGTTGAAATAAAGGAATAGGAATCTCAGATTCTTTTGAAATTCCTATGGCATAAGCTACTTCATAGGAATTTTGGAGGAAAACAAACATGAGGTCTCACCTCATGTTTTCATCTTCCCGTGTCTACAATTGCTGTATTTTTCCTGCGTGACATCCAAACGACACTTTGGAAATTTTCCTGTGATTTTAGTTCCTGTAGGAATTTAGGAAACATGACACCTCAATTCATGCGTTTTTTCTATTCCTACGTTTTTATTTCCTGTATTCCAAACGGGGCCTTAGTCTATTAAATGTAACTCGTGGAATGCCCGTTCGTTGCCGCCCTCCTTCACCCTTGTTTACGAACCAATATTTTGACATTAGGTGATCTAGAGCATGTTTACTTTGTCGACAGGAGAATATACGCAAAAATTTCTTTCAATGTCGAAAAAAACTTCCATACAACTCATAAACAATCACTCTTTCCTGATCCTTTTGCACATATTGTTTTTTTCTAGCAAAAAGGCCCGTGCGTTGCAACGGGGAAATACATATTTTACAGTGGTTAAAAGTGCATAGCGTTAGCGGGAGGGCTCTTAGCGGGCTATTGAAAACTTTGATCAGCAGGCCTAGAGCGTGTATAGCATATCTAAATCTGGTCGTTTTTTTCATGCGCACTGATTTGGAGCAAATAAAAGAGGCAGCAGTGTCTGGGGAATAAGAAGAAGAATCGATAAGGATCGCCGGGTATGACCTTCGGCGAGAGTGCACAATGGCATGCCGGACAGGAGAAGTGCTGACTTCGCCGGTCGCTCTTCCATTGCCGTCTCCAACATACTGCAAAGAAAGCGGAGTACCGTCCGTGGCATGAAGAAAATGCAGGGACTGCACCGGTGTTTTGCAGGCGGCCGCGCGGGATCCCAGTCCGACGATGACGGGGAACTCATCAGAGCAAGCAAAATATTTTGCGAGCGAACCTGATGGTCTTTGTTAACTTGCTGGAAAAAAAATCACGTCTAGTTGGGTCTGTGTGAAGAACTGAACTGTCCCCTGTATGTGACTATGGTATTTTTTTTGAAACGAAGCAAACGATTTGCCTTTTATATTAATATAGGAGAAACAAACATGATACGGTCAAGGCCAAAAAAAGAAAAAGACATACATGTCAGGGCGTACTAAACAAAGTAGCCCCGTGAGGATACAGATCAACCTACTCCGTCTAATCTCTCAGAAAGATATATTGTCATTTCAGACGGCTTGATTAATTAACTGCACAATTCTTTTCTTTTAAATCATGTATGAAATGTAAATACAGTCTTACAGCGAAGTAGTACGTCCAAAGAAATATATTTTTTCCTTGGCATCTAGTACTGGTATGAAAGAAATAGATAGCACGTTACATTGCAGTACAGAGCAGTACAAAATAATCGCGACAGACACTAACAAAGCAGGGGCTCAGACATGGTTCGCGGATGCCTAGTTCTTGGCGCGGTCGGAGGCCGTCCTCACCGTCGTCCAGGCGCAGGGAGAAGGCCAGCGCGAGGGCTGCCATTTGGAGGACGAACATGGCGGTGTCGAGCCTGCCGACCATCTGGAGGATTATGGCGTCGTCCTTGTCGCGGATGTAGGACTGGAACTCGGTGAGGAAGTCGTCGGTGAGGGTATAGGCGAGGGGCGAAATGTGGTGTGCCACGGCGCCGGGCCGGCGGTGACGCCCAGGAAGATGGCCATGAGCACTGCCCCCGCGGTGTGCCACGGCGCCGGGCATCTAGCCTTGTTAGTCGTGAGCTCAGCGCGAGGGACGAGAACGATACAAAAGTATTGAGGGGGTCTGGTACTGGGCGAGCAGCACAGCAGGCCCCGGGGTAGGTGGCGGCGTCGAGGACAGGGGACGCCGGAGGCGGCAAGCAAGGCAGGCCGGGGGTGCCTCCTCGCTGGGGCAGATCTGGATGTCTGGATGGCCATGGCCCATGGAGCCATGGAGGAGAGATGTGTGGGTTTGACGTGGAGCCAGAAGGGAAAACGCGAGACAGCCGAGTGAAAGAAAAAACTGAAACGTTTTTTCCACTTACCGGTGGCAGTGGTGGGTAAGTTTTGTGAACTTTAATGGTATTTTAAACGACGTACCACAAGAAACCATCCTTCTTTTATTATTACTAGTAAACGTGCCCGTGCGTTGCCACGGGAGAGAAAAAATCTGCGTTGCGGAGGCATAAACTATCTCGTTGCTACATCCACTATCCATCGCTCATCACAAAACCAGCTAGGTTCAGCAAGCTCCGTGGTTAGGTGCCGCCAATGCCTTCTTTGCATGCTGATTCGCACGGGCCACCCGGTACATGTGCGCCAACGCCACCAGAGTGATGTGACACCATCGCCACCTCAGCCCATTCTGCGGTTAAGGTTGCGCCCTCACCGCTTCAGTTGGGCCACCCGGTATACATGCCGACTCAGTCCCCAGCCCAGAACAAATTTATGGTATGAGATTACTAAATATAACCAAGTGTCTTCAAATATTTTAGGATCTCACAAACAACTAAATCTTGCTGATTATCTACCTTTTTCATCGTATGATCAATAAAATATGTCATTACATATTGACAGTCTACAAAGTAGTACTACATGAAAGTACGGCCATTAAGAATTATGTGTGTGTATATGTGATTGTGCATTCACCTGATCGGTTTCAGGTTTTGCCAAATTAATTCCATTGATGTGCAGACCTCAAAGGTATTCTGAGAAACTTTGCCGGGCCGGTTCAGATCGAAAGTGCTAGAGGTCTGGTTCCAGCTACAGTTTCTCTGAGAGGATGCATTTTTTTTTTTTTTGAAGCCCAAAACAGTGAGGAAAAACCCCCACTGCTTCATTTTCTATTTTCTCATTCAATCATAAATATTTACAAACAGAGTTCAGTTCAAAAATAAATTACAACAGGTCTAGCCAATCCTGCATGCCTTCCTTTAGGCTGGGCTTAACCCTATGCCTAATATCCTCAATTGAGGATTTGAAGAAGCTATAACATACAAGAATATCTCTGTTCTCATTATCAAAAATAATCTTATTGCGATGATTCCAAATACTCCAGCATCCCGCAATCATGGCAACTTTGAAAAATTGGTTATTTGACCTGTTGTTTGCATCCATAATCATCTGATGGAGCTGCAAATTGGTATTCCACAACTCACCAATCCTATTCCAGAAATCTGTACTGAAGCTGTAGGAGAAGAACAAATGCGGCATGGTTTCTCGAATGGAATTATCACACAGTACACAATCAGTCGAATCCACATGGAATTTTTTTCGAGCAAGCAGATCTCTAGTATTAATCATGTCTTCTATCATAAGCCAAAAGAAAAACTTGTGTTTCGGGAGGCATGACGATTTCCAAATCCATTTGAAAATGTCAGGTGCATCAGGATGTTTATTGAGTTCCAAGTATACATTCCTTGTAGAATATCCTGTACTGTTCCATGGGAATTTCCATGTATCCTTTTCTTCCACATTCAGCAAATCACCCAGCATATTTTCTAATTGAATACTCTGATCATGTGCTATCATAGAAAGAGGCAAGAAGAAAAACTCATGTATCCTTTCATCTATCATGTCTCTGGCTTCCTGTATGGTGATCTGTTTGTTGTTGGCAAAAGAGTACAATTCAGGAAATTGTATCCGAAGTGGTTCTCCATGCCACTTGTCTTGCCAAAGCAGAATGTTGTTTCCTACAGCAGGGATGCAAGTGGTAATATTCTTATAATCCTCCAGGAAAGAAAGGCAGTTTCTCCACCAAAAAGACCCTTTCTGCCTTGTGCCACAGGTACTGTATTGTTGTCATAATATGCTTTCCATAGCAAATTAACCCAGGGTATATCCAGCTGGTTGTAGAATTTATACAGATTCTTCATCAGTAAAGCTTGGTCATGGTCTCTCAAATTAAGAACTTCAAGTCCTCCAGCCTCCTTCGGCCTGCAAACCTTGTCCCACTTTATAAGACAATTTCCTTTTCTATCTATATCTTTCCCATGCCAAAGAAAAACTCTCATGGACTTTTCCATATGATCTGTATGGGTATAATGGACCTTAAGAGCACACATAATATGGTTTGGCATTGCAGAAATAATAGATTTAATTACCACCAGCCTAGAGCAATATGGCAGGAGATTGGAAATTCCAGATAATCTTTTATCCATCTTACTAATCACTGGAGTAAGGTCCTCAATCCTAGGCCTTGTTGTTCCCATTGGTAAACCGAGGTATGTAAAAGGCATGGATTCAATTTTGCATCCCAGCATTTGTGCAAGCTCTTCTGCTTTTTCTGGAGGAGTGTTAATAGGCACCAGAGAGGTTTTGTGGAAATTAATTTTTAGTCCAGTGGACTTGGCAAATGACTGCAATATACCCTTGAGATTGCTGACTTGTAGCTGATCTGCTGGCATAATGATAAGTGTGTCGTCTGCATACTGTAATATTGGGTATTTTTGTCCATAGCTACTGTCCAATGGGAGATCAAGTAAGCCCTGTCTGAGAGGATGCATGGACAGCTGGGTTAAGCGTCGCCAAGCTCAGCATGCCATGCCTCGCTCCAGGCGCCTTTCCTGAGCCTCCTGCCCGGACTGAGCCTGTCGCTGCTGGAATCCACCTTGACGGCGGCCTCAAGTACACGCGACGGCTGCTAGTAATTGTCCCACGATGCATTAATATTAATTACTATGATTAGTGTATTTATCAGTGGCTACTCGCCAGACGAGTCCGGGCAGCCCCCGGATCACCGGGAGCTGGCTTCGCCACTGACGCATCTGGTCGTTCACCACGCGCTCCGCCGTCTGTGCCTTCACCGGCCTCGCTCCTCTGCAACTCCGACGCGAGTTTCGCGAGGATGGCTGCTCGCTAGGAACCGGGGCCATCATTTGGGCTACACACATGAACGCACTCTTTGTACGGACTTGCATGTTATGTGGATTTACGTGCGAAGAGGTTTTGGTCCCGCAACAAAACCGGAGGTCCTACCGCGCGGAGGTTGACGCTCGGCGCCATGGCTTCGAGTCCTCGCACCTGAAGTAGGCCACCAGGAGCATTGCTTTGCCCAGGCTCCATGAGCCGGCTGGCTCCGCCACTGAGATGCGTGGACGTGAGCTTCTCCGGCGACGGTGGGGACCACAGTGTAGATGCGCGTCTGGATACAGTAGCAACGGTCGCAGGCTCGCAGCTGGCATGCATGGCGGCGTCGTACCTGTACTGCTGTACATGGCGCGGACGTCGGCTGGGATCATATCCATGATTGTGAAGCTAGCGCAGACGGCCTGCCGGAACAAAAAGGAGTATGTGCAGCTTGCCGTCCGCGTTCGCATGATCTTGGACCTGCTGCCGTACTTGGAGGGTCCAGAGAAGGTAGCATGATCGGCCAGGTCCTCACGACCACCGTGTTCCAATGTTCCACGAGCCACGAGCGTACCACCCCCACGGCTAGTCGCCCAGCCGGTCGTTGCAGAGGCCTCATCTAGCGTGGATGGAAGCCACGCCGCGTCAACTGTTGCCGTGGTCAGCAAAGCCGTCGGACAGTAGAGTATAAGGCCAGGCTTTACGACGGGCGGCACGTGGCCATCATGAGCTTCGACGGTGGCGAGGCGGCGGTCCGCTCGGAGCTGGCCGTCCTCTCCGGTCTCCGCCTCCAGCACATCGTCTGCCTGCTCTGCTGGTGGGACGGCGACGGCAAGCGCCTTCTTGTCTACCAGTACATGGGCAACATCAACGTCGATTCGTTCAACATCTTTCTGGACGTCAGTCGGAAGCCGCGCGTGTCCGGCTTCGGCGCCTCGGTCGTAGACCCCATGGCGGAAGCCGCATCGGCCGTCTCGGGTTGGTCGCCGGCGACGTGAGTTGTTTCGCCGTCGTGAGGCGCGGTAGACTGAGTGCGTGCCTTTTCTATTCTGGCTTGTACGTGTTGGATCCGGAGCACACGATTTTGAATACGATCGGGACGACGGCGACGGACCAAACAAAACAAACATTGCTCATGACTTATGGGTGACAGTGGTGGGTAATTTTCGTGAACTTTAGAGGTAGTCCACTAGTAGGAAAAGCCAATTCTATGGAAGCTTATTCTGTGGCGCACCTTATAGCCGTGCGCCACAGAACTGTGGCGCACCTATAAAGATGCGCCACCGAATAAGCTTATTCTGTGGCGCATTACTTATTGGTGCGCCACAGAATCATCTTATTCTGTGGCGCAGCTATGCCCATGCGCCACAGAATAGGCGCGGGCCCCACACCCACGGAAGGGTCAGTCACTTTGGGCTTTATTCTGTGGCGCAGCCATGCCCATGCGCCACAGAATAAGCCCAGAGAGGACCCGCTCGCCGGAGCCAGCGACGGTGCCCGTCCGGATGGAAACCCCAGCCAACGCCGCCGCTCGCCCCACGGTGGGCGCCAACTGTCGTGGTGGTGTCACGGCAGATGCCATGGGGATGGCTTAAGTGTGGGCTCGCTTGGGCGTTGGGGGAACCGGGGAGGGTTTGCGCGCTCACGAAGCACGCATGAAGAAGAAGCAAGAACTCGCAAGAACCAACAAGAACAGAGCAAACCAAGAACAGCAAAGAACACCACGATGTACCCTGCTTCGGGGCCCTCTTGTGGAGGTAACACCCCTACTGCAGCTCTAGCCTACTCTCTTATATCTCAAGTGTTTACAAGTACAGAGCGCTCCTTGAGCTGTATGATGAACAATGGAGTGAGCTCCAGGTAGAAGATGAAGCTTGGGGGGAAATGATGCTCACAATGGTCGATCTCCCTCCTCTGTTGCTCGTCCCTCGCACTGGAGGATGTGGTAGCTCATTTATACACAAACCGAATTACTATTCTGCCCCTGGCTCCATGAGACAATGGCATTGCCAAGAGGAAAAGGACAAGCCTCTGCCTCCTGTCAATCCAACGGCTGGACTGTCAGGCCCTAGCAGGCCTATCTTGCTACTTTGGGCAATGGCAGGTGTAGCCCACCGGGTCTCGGTCATATCCTTTTTCCCGAATTGGCCGAGTCAGCTCCTAGGTTGCTGCGCTCCCAGGAATCCCGTGACCTGACCTGGCCGTCAAGTCCCTAACAGGCCTATCTTGCCACTTAGGGCAATGGCAGGCGTAGCCCCCGGGCCTCGGTCATATCCTCTTTCCCGAATTGGCCAAGTCAGCGCCTAGGGCCTTGCGACCCGGAAAACCTGCGACTTGACCCGGCTGTCTTCTCAGCCTCTGGCAGGAGACCTGCAGGATCCGTGAACCTTTCTGACATTACTTGGCCCTTGTGCAATATCCGGATTACCTTATCCGAGTCCTTCCTGGCCAACCCGGCTACCTTATCCGGGTCCTTCCTGGCCAACCCGGCTACTTTATCCGGATCCTTCCTGACCAACCCGGCTAACTTAGCCGACACTTCTTAATCTGATCCGGTTTGTCTTTACCGGATCCTCTCTGGCGTCTTATCGCACTAGCTTGATCATGCGCCAACCGACTCTCACGAGAGATCCGGCCCAAGTGACCCGGCTATATGTTGATCCGGCTAGCTCTTTGCAACACTTAACACCACATCTTTGCCCTACCCGGGGGCAGCCCCCCGACAGTAGTCCCCGAAGCTGGTGCGGTTCTACAGCCTCGGCTGAAGAGCCGTAGCAGGTTAAAAATTAACATCACTAACCGAATCATACATCATACAATCTTGTCTCAGGATTTCCCGGGATACTTGGCAGTGAATCTCTGCGTAAAGCCCCATAATCCGGATCTCTGATCTGACATGCCACTGACAGCACATCATCCGGATTCTCCGGGTACTCGAGTGCATTTGACCAAACGACCGCGTCTTCTCGTTTTCTCCGTTGACCGGCACACAGGATCCGTGCAATTGCTTCCAATTCTATGGCCCAACATGTGTTTGGAACACACGGCCACAGATGTGGCCACAGAGTTCCAGGGTTCAGTTACCGTGCGACGCTCCGAAAACCGCGCAGTAGTGCGCCCGTTACCGCTGGGCGCTATAAATAGGGGTGCGGTGGTTTCTCTTCTTCTCCGCTCGTTCCCCACCCCACGAACACCATCTGCGCCGCCGTCCTCGCCACAATCTCGACCTCCAAACTCGCCGCGCCGGGGACGCACAGCGCACCAGAGCAAGACCGCCGGAGCCGCGCCTCGCGCCCATCTCCGCCATTTCTCCGTCGAACTCCTCCTTCGAGGAACCAGCACTGTAAGTTCTTCCTCCTCTCGCCATAGCCACCGTGACAAGTTCATACTCTTGAAATACACATGCCTGTTCTTGCTAGATTGATGCATATCTAAGCCATGTTCATGCCATAGCATACTCCGTATACTTTCTCTCCAAGTTTTACATCAGACTAGCCTAGAAAGACTTGTCACCGTAGGAGCAGTTCAACGATGTTTTTACCCGTAATTTTCTTTCTTTTTTACCACCGCTGTAGATCTTCCAAACCCTAGAAACCCGCGGAAAGATGTTTGCGATTTCCAACCGCATCACCTTCCCCACTGGACCCGGTTAATCCTACCCGGGATAAGATTAGCCGAGTTACCTTAGATCTGATTCGGTTTCAATGTTATCCGACTCTTCTTTGGTGTCATGCATTCCGAATCTCCTAATCCGGTTATCTGCCTTTTTACTGCAGAACTGAGTCGGTTATGGCCAAACTTCCTCCCGGCAGATGGGAGGGATCTGATGTTACCCGGAATGATTTGGAATGGCTACGAGCCACCCGGCGTATAACGCCGCAAGTTATATGCCGCAGACCCGGAAAAGAACTCGCACCGGCCCCCGAACCCGGTGAGCGCGTGGTATTCATAGCGCATTTCGAGCGCGGGTTCGGATTGCCTGCTAGTGACTTCTTCCGGGCCTTTCTGGACTTTTTTGGACTACAACTTCACCACCTCCCGGCGAACGCCTTCGTCTCTTTATCAGCTTTCACTTCCTTCTGCGAAGGCTATCTCGGCCTCTGGCCGAGTGTGGATATATGGGCCAAATACTTCCACCTCCGCAAGCATACCATTCCAGGTACCAAGCCGAAACAACTGACTGCTTGCGGCTCGGTTAGCATCACGCCAAGGCAGGGATCCATCTTTCCCCGTGTCACTGGCCTAGACACGGTCAAGAAGTGGCAAAGGACCTTCCTTTATGTGAAGAGTGCTGAGGGCCATGATGCCCTCAATCTGCCCGAGTTCATGATGGAGCCGCCCACAGCCGAACTGAACTTCGGTTACAATCCGGCTGAAACAATTGCTGAACTTCAGACAGTGCATACCACTCTGGAGGATTTTTTGAAGAATGGTATGATCTCTGACGACCTCCTCCGGACCTTCATCTCTCGCCGGGTCAGCCCTCTTCAAAGGCGTGATCACAAGATATGTCACATGCGTGGCGCACTAGATCCTACCCGGATCAGCAAGCACGAGCTTGACAAAGCTTCCGTCTTCAGACGGGTAAACGCCATTGCTGCCAATGAGATGTCGGATAAATGGCGGTGGGGTGTAAAGCCATTCTACCGGGAAAAACTTCCTCCACAGGTTAGCTCACCACTCTCCGAATCCAATCTTACTTCATCTGAATAACCCCGGCCTGATCCGGATTCGCATTATCTTTTTTGCAGCTGTTTGATCGTCAACTTACTGAAGACGGAGATCTCTCCACCAAGGCATGGACACCGGATCTTAGCCCGCCGCGCGAGGGCGAAGAGGATCCGGATACGGATGACTATTTGCCAATTCCCCGTGCCAAGCCAGTCCGCAAGGGTAAGCAATCAAACATTCACCATATTTCCGACGAGGAAGATGAAGATTGCTGCCTCTTAGAACCCATCGACGCTATTCCGATTTCATGGAAACCACCTCCTTGTGTTCCAGCCAAACAAGATACTGAAGAGACCTCTCGGAAACGCGCTGAGGCGCCCGAAACAGATGCCCCACAGACAAAAAGAAGAAAGAAGTCCGGCGACAAGCCGAATCGCGTCAAGCCGATGCCTACCACCAAGGGGTAATACTGACTTCACTTTATTTGCTTTCTTCCTCTGTTAACCGAGTCATATATATCCGAGTTAACTGTCTGCTTTGCTTTATGCAGTGATGTCCTCGTCACCGCGCAGACTCATTCCTCCATTTCTTCTCCCATTCCTCCACTGGATACGGCCATGGAAACCCAGTCTCTGACCGAACTGCCACCTCACCGACGCGTGTCACAACTGCCAAATTCCTCAGCCGACTCCCATCTCAGAGCCGGTTATTGACTTGGAGAGTGAGGAAACCTCGGCTCCATCCGAGATTCAAGTTGGCCACGCCCTCTCAAGGAGCTGGAGAAGGAAAAGGCCAAGACATCGGCTACACCCTGCCTAAGCCGGATCCTCGCCCTACTCCCGCAGCGCAAACCCTGCTGAATCAAGAGCAGCAGAAGAAGAAAAAGCAGAAGCAGCAACAGCAACAGCAAGTTTCCGAGAAGCAGCACAAGGAGCCACATCCGAAGCAGACTCCGGGTGGTCACCGCAACCCAAGCCGACTCAAGGTGCCTCTGGCACAACTCCAACCACCTCGGATAAGCAGGTGGTTGCTAGCAAGAAGGTTTCTGCCGCCCCATCAGCGATTCGATTCGGCCAGTCCGTCGAATCCCGCCCTCCGAGCAGCGATAAGCTCGAGTCCGCCAAGCAATTCATTGAAGCTTGGAATGATGCTGACCTCGCCAAAGATTTTTCTCCTTCAGCGCCACATCCGGCTGGGCCTAGTCGGATGTTTCAATCATTACACTCTGTACAGACCTCGGTTACTGAAGCTAACCGGGTGTTTGAGGTAAACTTTTCCGAATCTTGCTTTTATTTTAACATGATCAAATAGTACTATACCCAGTCCCCGAGATTCGGGTCGAACGACTGATACTCCTCCGAGTAAGAAAGTCATTCGGCTTGAATCTCTAAAAAACTTAACATGAATGTTGCCTTAACCGAGGACACCGTGGGACTTCCAGTCCCCGAGTCTCTTTTCCAACTGATTCGGTTAATCTCGGGCCAGTCCCCGAGATTCTTTTGACGCCATTTGCCTGTTTTCTTTCAGGAAACCATGACCGCTCGCGGCAAGCTCTTTAAGCAGCTCGCCCATCAGCACCAGAAGCTCCAAACTTCCTTCGATGGGCTCTGTCTTGAAATGGACAAGAAAGAAGAAGAGCACAAGCGCGCTTTATCCGAGGAAAAATCAGAGGTAACTCGGCTCCAGCGAGAGCTTGACCGAGTTGAAAAAGTGAAGAACAAGGTTAAAGGAGAGCGGGATACGCTGAAGCGTGAAAAAGACATAATCCAGAAGGATCGGGATACTTTCAAAGCCGGACTTGAGAAGCGGGCCAGACTGGACCAGCAAATTCAAACGACCATTGCCGAATCTGAAGCCGAAGTCAAAGCGGCTAAAGAAGAACTGAGTGCTCACAAAGCGGCCAGTGCGAAATGGCTTGCTGCACTTGCTAGCCTTAACGATGACATGGATCGTAAGTTCACCGAATCCCCTTTTTTCTTTCTGCTCTTAACCGATACATATGCTTGTGTTCCTTCTCGCTGAACTCAGTATTAGCTTATTTGTTTGTAGGAGAGTTTACCAGCATCCGGCTTCAAGCCGCCAGGGCTGTGAGAGACGCCCGAGCTGAGAGAGCTAAATTAACCGAGGCTCCCTACCAGAGACATGGGACATCGAAGATCATATTACAGCACTTAAGGCTCGGATTGCTCCTCTGAAGGATTCCCATATTGGTCTGCTTAATGCCAGTCTCAAGGCTCACCGAATCTTGTTTCCTGAAGCGCGGCAAGTTGTGCCTGCGGAGGAGCTGATCAGAGACCTGGACCAAGCGATGACTCGGTTACAGCAGTGGAGGTCTTCATCCGCCCGCGCTGGTGCTGACGCAGCTTTACTATTCATCATGTCCTGGTATGAGCTAATTGACCTTGCCAAAGTGCGCTCATTTCGCGAAGGTTCTCCATGGGCTACAGACCCTACCCGGATCAAGATCCGTGAAGAAGCCGCCAACTTCATGGCCGAATTTGCACGCACCAAGCATCTTGATCTGGACGCTCCGGTCTATTCCGATGGGGAAGAGACTGAAGAAGAGGAATCGGACGATGCCTCCGCAGAAGAATATGCCGACTCTGAGGGCGAGTCTGATGAAGAAGAATCCAGCAAGGTACCAGCCTCCGACTCGGCCAAGCTCACCGAACAAACTCCAACCGAGTCTCCTGTGATTCCAGCCACTAACTTGACTGTGATTACTAAACAGGCTTCACCTGATCCGGATATTTCCGAATCCGCCCATCCTTCAAGCTCTCCAGTCAAGATTACTTCCGAAGTGCCACCATCTTCTGAGTCTGCTCCAGCAACAGAACCTCCCGTAACCGCGTCCACTTCAACCGAAGCACCCGTAGCTGAAGCCCGTGCCCCCGAAGCTCCGCTAACCGAGGCTCCTACCACAGAAGTTCCCGCAACCGAAACTCCTATGACCGAGTCTGCCGCGACCGAGTCCGCTGCACCCTGAAGTACTTAACAAAAACATTAAATCCCCGGTATGCCGGGAGCAGATGTAATAGACTATTTTAAGTTCTTTCGAGACTATGCTTATCATGCTTAACGCGATCCGGACAAGGTTTATGTTGGATCATCTTAAACCGAGTCCCCGAGTCTGTTTTCTTGTTTACTACTTTTGCCAAATCTTTGCTCTTGTCTACCTCTTTGGGTGTTTTGACAGTCGAGTCACAAGATAGGAATCATAGCATACAATACTTGAAACATGCGAGTTGTGGTTTAGAATCATTCAACATAAACGAAAAAATAAATAACAGGGGTTAGTAAACGACGTGTGCCGAATCGGTTTTGGACCGAGTCCCCGAGTCCATTTTCATGTTTCCCATATTCCTCATCTCTGCTCTTGACTACCATTTTGGTGTTTGTCAGTCGAGTCACGAGATCAACAACACAACATACATTACTTGAATTTTGGGACGGGGTTCAAAGCAATTCGGCACACGAACGGTAACAAAAACAGTAAAAAACACATGCATAACGAAGCAGTCCCCGAGTCCAGACTCGGATTGCTGCAATTTCATTTATGATAAACCGAAATACATACATTGCGCCCTTTAAGAGTAAAAGGGTCGAAGCAGAGCTACATTCCAGGTCGCTTGGTTTCTTGTCCGGGTCTGTCCAGGCCATCCTCCCTTGGTTCCTGTACATCTATAAGATAGTACGAGTCATTGTGCATAGCCCTGCTCACAATGAATGGTCCCTCCCATGGAGGTGACAATTTGTGTCGGCCTTTGCTGCGCTGCACCAGCCTCAGCACTAGATCACCCTCATGAAACACTCGAGGACTGATTTTTCGGCTATGATAACGCCTGAGATTTTGCTGGTATATTGCTGTCCGAGACAGGGCCAACTCTCTTGCTTCCTCTAGCAGATCCACTGCATCTTCCCGGGCCTCTTTTGCCTCGGTTTCAGTGTACATTGCCACCCTTGGTGCATCATATTCTATGTCAGTGGGTAGGACAGCTTCTGCCCCATAAACCAGAAAGAATGGCGTATAGCCTGTTGACCGATTCGGTGTAGTCCTTAGACCCCATAGAACTGATGGAATTTCATCTATCCAGCACCCCGGAGTTTTCAACAATGGTTCAATGAGACGAGCCTTGATGCCGGCTAACACTAGAGCATTTGATCTTTCCACTTGTCCATTGGACTCTGGATGTGCCACTGAGGCTATGTCTAACCGGATCCCCTTATTCATGCAGAATCGGGCAAACTCTCCGACAGCAAAGTTCGTGCCGTTATCCGAGATGATGCTATGAGGGTATCCGTATCTCAAAATGATTTCTTTCAAGAAGGTTACAGCCGAACGGCCATCCACTTTCCGGATTGGTTTCACCTCTATCCACTTGGTGAACTTATCCACCATCACCAGCATATGTGTCATGTTGCCCCTAGCCGGCTTGAAATCTCCCACCATATCCAAACACCACACAGCAAATGGCCAAGTAATAGGAATTGTCTTCAGTGCCGATGCGGGTAAGTGTGTTTGCTTAGCAAATCTCTGGCATCCTTCACATCTGCGGACTATGTCCTCCGCATCTGCATGAGCAGTGGGCCAATAAAATCCATGCCGGAACACTTTAGCCACCAGGGCTCTTGTACTGCAATGATGTCCACATTCACCTTGGTGTATCTCTAGGAGCATCTCCTTGCCCTCTGCTGGCTCCACGCAGCGCTGCAACACCTCGGTTACACTTCTTTTGTATAACTCCTTGTTGATGATGGTATAAGCCTTGGATCTCCTCTGGACACGCCTAGCCTTGGTTTCATCGCTTGGCAAGCTTCCTTCCTCGATGAATTTCATGATCTCTTCAGCCCACTCTGGTACTGGATGCAAAGGGAACAAGTGCTCATTTTCTTCCACAGGTTTGGCCGCCATTATTTCTTCTATCAGCTTCTGTCCATTCCCCACAATCCGGTTAGCATCATCTTCATCTCTGCTCCTCTTTCCCAAGACTCGGTTAGCATTTTCCGAATCTGTGTGAGCAGTCCCCGAGTCCGGGCATGCAGTCCCCGGGTCTTCCTCGATATACTCAACATCAACATTCATAGGAATAGCTTCGGATTCTTGCTTGGGAATAAAAATCGACTCGGAATCAGGCGAAGGTTTGATTGAAGGGACCCTTAGATGATTCAAGGATATTCCGGGTGGGATTGCCTCCCTAGACGACCCGAGTTTTGACAGAACATCTGCAGCTTGGTTTTCCAGCCGAGGTATATGCTTGTACTCACAGCCTTCAAAAAATCCCGAAATTTTCTGAACATGAAACCGATACAGTGCCATATTGGCATCAAGAGCATCCCAATTTCCAGAAGATTGCTGCACGACCAAATCCGAATCACCGAAACATTCAATCCGGCGAACGCCGATGTCCCGAGCCACATTAAGCCCATGGATCAGTGCCTCATACTCGGCTACATTGTTTGACGCTGAGAAATGAATCTGCAATACATATCGCAATTGATCCTGTTTTGGTGATGTGAGCACCACCCCAGCACCTAGCCCGATTTTGCATTTGGAACCGTCAAAGTGCAACCTCCAGTAATTGTAATCCGGTTTAGGTGGTTCATATTGCATCTCAGCCCAGTCACAAAGGAAATCCGGCAAAGCCTGAGACTTGATAGCATCTCTTCTCTCATAATGCGGTGTGTAAGGAGACACTTCTATCGCCCATTTGGCAACTCGGCCAGTTGCATCTTTGCACCCAATGATCTCCGCAATTGGAGCTTCACACACCACTGTAATCGGATGCTCTTGGAAGTAATGTTTCAACTTCTTGACCGCCAGGTACACACCATATGTCATCTTTTGGTAGTGAGGATAATTTTGCTTCGAAGTTGAGATCACCTCACTCAAATAGTACACCGGCCTCTGCACGGATTTGCCCTCTTCTTCTCTTTCTACCACAATAACCACACTTACGACCCGGTTAGTGGCCGCAATGTAAAGTAGCATTGGCTCATTCGGCAAAGGTGATGCCAAATTGGTGCAGTGGACAACATCTTTTTTAATTCGTTGAAAGCCGAATCTGCTTGCGGGGTCCACGTGAACCCGGTGCTCTTTTTCATCAACTGATACAAGGGCAAGGCTTTTTCTCCTAGCCGACTCACAAACCGACTCAACGAGGCTAAACACCCGGTGAATTTTTGTACATCTTTTAGACATTTGGCAATTTCATTCTTTCTATGGCTCGGATCTTAGCCGGATTCACCTCAATACCTCGGCTCGATACAAGGAAACCGAGCAACTTTCCAGCCGGGACACCAAAGGTGCATTTATCCGGATTCAATTTCAAACGATATTTTCTTAAGTTCACAAATGTTTCCTCGAGATCCTCGAGGAGAGTGTGTTTTCTTTAGTTTTGATGACGATATCATCGACATACACCTGCACATTTTTGCCCATTTGGGAGTGTAAGCATTTCTGCATACATCTCTGATAAGTTGCACCGGCATTTCTCAAACCGAAACACATGACACGATAGCAATACGCCCCGTACGGGGTAATAAAAGCAGTCTTTATTTGATCTTTAGGGTTCAGTGGTATCTGGTGAAAACCAGAGTACGCATCAATAAAAGACAACAACTCACACCCAGCAGTGGAATCGATCACTTGATCAATCCGAGGTAAAGGAAATGGATCCTTCGGGCATGCCTTGTTCAGATTGGTGAAGTCGATGCACATACGCCACACCTTGACCACAGCTGGTTCGTCCTTCTTCTTCTCTACCAGAACCGGATTGGATATCCAGTCTGGATGCAACACCTCCATAATAAATCCGGCTGCAAGCAGCTTAGCCAGCTCATCAAGCACCACTTTTCTTCGATCATCTGAGAGACGCCGAGTCGGTTGCCTAACCGGTTTTACATCCGGCCTGACAAATAAAGAGTGCTCTGCCAACTCCCTCGGAACACCAGGCAGGTCCTTAGCCGACCATGCAAAGATATCCCGATTCTCACGGAGGAAGTGACAGAGCGCGCTTTCCTATTTCTCATCCAGCCCGGCACCAATGATGGCCATGCGCTCCGGGTTCTCCGGGTCAATGGGGATCTTCTTCGTCTCCTTGGGCACCTCAAATGTTGCACCCGCATCCGGATTGGTCATGGCCAGCACGCCTAACTGAGCCGACTTCGCCATTGCCACCACCTCGTGCATCTTGCTCTTTTCAGCTTGTATCACCAGTGATTCGGCTAAGTTAGAACCAACTGTAGCACACTGTATGGCCTTCTTGTAGTCTCCCGCAACGGTGATAACACCATTCGGGCCAGGCATTTTCATCTTGAGGTAGGCCACATGAGTAGATATCATGAACTTGGCTAATGCTGGCCTGCCAAGCAGAGCATGGTATGGGCTTTCCAAATCCACCACCTCGAACTCGAGACTCTCAAGTCTGTGATTGTCCCTGGTACCAAACAACACATCCACCCAGATCTTACCCATGGGGGAACAAGACACCCCGGGTACTATGCCATGGAAAGTACAACTGCTCTGTTGCAACTGATTCGGCGAAATACCCAACTTGACCATTGTATCCCGATACATGATGTTTATGGCACTGCCATTGTCAACCAAGACTCGGCTAAACTTCACATTCAGCTTGGGCCCAACCAGAGTCGGATCCACGACTAGCGCATAGGTTCCTGGACTTGGCATGATTCGGGGATTATCCGCCCTGCTCCACGTGATTCCTGCTCAGACCAGTTCAAGTACTTTGGAACTGCTGGCATCACTGCATTCACCTCCTTTGCTCTTCTCAACTGACTTTTCTTGTCAGTTGGCTCGGTCACGAAAACCACATAACTCTGATGTGCTTCCTTGTAATCATTCCAGGGTATCCACCTTGCCTACTTGGGCCAACATCATTGTCATTGCCTCCCATGTTCACCAGGTTAACCGGCTTCGTTGCTGCTGGCCTCGGAGCTCCAGCGTTCACCGGGGTTGCATTGGCTCCGGTTAGCGGCATGTTTGGCCTGAAATTCGGTCTAGGAGCACCTCTCTGAGGTGGTCCTCTTTGACCTTCCGCCTGAATGCGGTGATGCCAACTACAGTTCCGGGTCGAATGATTAGCCGGTTTGCGCGGATCAGTGGTGTGATAACAGCAAGGCCCATCTAATCTGGACTCAAAAGTCAGAGGTGGACTTGGTCCCTCCCACACTTTCTTCGGCCAAGCACCTTGATTCGGCCTCCAAGCCGGACCATCAGTTTTTTGCCTCTGGCTATCTCCCGCTCCGGGTTGGTCCATGTTTACCGCAGCAACTTGATCAGAACCGTATCTGTAATCCGGATCTCTCTCTTGTAACCGAATTCATGTCGGTCACTGGGCCTTAATGGTCCAACTCGGTTATTAACCGGTTGCCTCCTGTTTGCTCCCACTGCATCCAATGCGGGCTGTGTTGGATCACCCAGTGCATACGTGTCTGCTATCCGGATCATATCTGCCAGGGTTTTTGGCATATCTCTTTGGAGTTTCTGCCAAAGTGGGTACCATGCCTGCATCCCTGCGCAAACCATGAAATGGCCTGCTCCTCTACTACACCTTCGCAAGAATTGCGCATGTTGCTCCACCGAGTCAAATACTCTCGGTCTGTCTCCCTCTCTTCCTGCTTGCACGCAGCCAGGAGCTGAGGTCGGTTTGGCCTCTTGTAGGTGCTGGAGAAGTTGCTGTTAAACGCCTGTTCCAAATCCATCCAACAATTGATACTACCCGGCGGCAAGTTATTCAACCAGATCCGGGCTGGACCTTCTAACATATGCGGGAGATACCGGACCGCCCATCGGCGATTGCCCCCCGCAATGTGCACTGATGATACATAGTCCGTCAGCCAATCCTGTGGCTTGGTGCTGCCATTATACGGCTTCGTGTTGCGGCCGAGCTGGAACAACGGCACACTTGGCTCATTCATTATCCGAGGTCCAAAGCATGGTGGACCCGGTGGGCCTTGCTCTTCCAGCTTCTCGGACTGGTAGATTCTGTCCAACTTGAGACGCTGATCATCCGGATCCAACATCCGAGGCCCCAGTCTCGACGCCAGTGCATTGTCATACGTCTGGTATCCGGCTCGCGCCATAGCCGAATTGCCATCGTCATAGCGGTAGCCCACCTGGCCACCACTTTGCTGCTGCACCTGTGCCATCATTTGCTGTCCGGGATGGCGTGGTGGTTGACCTCGGCCAGCCGAATTTCCCCTTCCGGCACCCAGATTGCCTTGACCACCACTGTTTCTGCTTTGTCCGCCTCTTCCTTGAGCTGCTAGCTGCTTGCCCGCATATACGGCATCATAGGTTTGCAGCTGCTTGCTCTTACCCGAGTTCACACTTGGGGATCGGTCAACTACAACATGCGGAGATGACGCCTGGCCCTTAGACTTCTGGCTAGCAGCCTTAACCGACACCACTACACGGGAACCACCAGCATCCGGATTAGCTTTCCGGTAGGCTTCATTCTGCCTGTTGCACACATCTACAAGCTCATTGACTCTCTCCGCCTGCTTGCGCCAAGCATCCCCGGTTAATGTACTTAATTCGGCTCGCGCTGCCGCTGCAGCCCTAAGATTCTTAGCCGGGGAGCTATACACCGGCTTGCCTGTGCCGGATCTATGACTAGTAGCCTTACTTGAGCTCGATCTGCAGCTCTGGCTAACTCGTCATTGAGGTCCTTACCCCTGTTACGCAACTCGGCTTTCTTGCGTGAGCGATGCACTACAGGAGTAAAGCCATCTGTGATACCATTGGCAGCATTGTACTCTCTCATATCTCTATCAAAGGCTTGCCTAGACTCCACCACTAACCGGGCTTCTTTTTGCAACCTCAGGCGCTCTGCCTCTAGCTGAGCTACAGTGAGTTCTACATCTGCCCCAGGTGCCACTGGCCGAGCTAATTTCTCCAAGACATCTCTAAGGAGCCTCCCTACTTGACATGCCAAGCGGGCCAACCGGATCTGGTCTCTCCTTTGGGAACTTAGCTGTCCGAGTCGGCTTGCCAACCGGATCAACTGGCGTGGCCAGCTCCTCGGGCATGCTTTTGCTGGCATCTCCTTTGCCAGCTGCTGCACTTGGCCCGGTCATCATCACCTCCACGCTACTCCCGGGGCGAGCGTTACGCCCTCCGCGAGCTGCGCGGAAAGAGGGAGGATCCGCAGCCACGAGCACCTGCGCCGGGTACTCGCGAACTGGCTCGGTGGCGACGTAGGTGACGAAGCTGCCGAGCGTCATGAGGAAACCGTCAGCGGGGAAGGGCTTGTTGGCGAAGCACCCCGCGTTGTCGCTGATGAAGTTGAACTCGCCGATCTTGCAAACGAGCCCAGAGAGGACCCGCTCGCCGGAGCCAGCGACGGTGCCCGTCCGGATGGAAACCCCAGCCAACGCCACCGCTGCCCCACGGTGGGCGCCAACTGTCGTGGTGGTGTCACGGCAGATGCCATGGGGATGGCTTAAGTGTGGGCTCGCTTGGGCGTTGGGGGAACCGGGGAGGGTTTGCGCGCTCACGAAGCACGCATGAAGAAGAAGCAAGAACTCGCAAGAACCAACAAGAACAGAGCAAACCAAGAACAGCAAAGAACACCACGATGTACCCTGCTTCGGGGCCCTCTTGTGGAGGTAACACCCCTACTGCAGCTCTAGCCTACTCTCTTATATCTCAAGTGTTTACAAGTACAGAGCGCTCCTTGAGCTGTATGATGAACAATGGAGTGAGCTCCAGGTAGAAGATGAAGCTTGGGGGGAAATGATGCTCACAATGGTCGATCTTCCCTCCTCTGTTGCTCGTCCCTCGCACTGGAGGATGTGGTAGCTCATTTATACACAAACCGAATTACTATTCTGCCCCTGGCTCCATGAGACAATGGCATTGCCAAGAGGAAAAGGACAAGCCTCTGCCTCCTGTCAATCCAACGGCTGGACTGTCAGGCCCTAGCAGGCCTATCTTGCTACTTTGGGCAATGGCAGGTGTAGCCCACCGGGTCTCGGTCATATCCTTTTTCCCGAATTGGCCGAGTCAGCTCCTAGGTTGCTGCGCTCCCAGGAATCCCGTGACCTGACCTGGCCGTCAAGTCCCTAACAGGCCTATCTTGCCACTTAGGGCAATGGCAGGCGTAGCCCCCGGGCCTCGGTCATATCCTCTTTCCCGAATTGGCCAAGTCAGCGCCTAGGGCCTTGCGACCCGGAAAACCTGCGACTTGACCCGGCTGTCTTCTCAGCCTCTGGCAGGAGACCTGCAGGATCCGTGAACCTTTCTGACATTACTTGGCCCTTGTGCAATATCCGGATTACCTTATCCGAGTCCTTCCTGGCCAACCCGGCTACCTTATCCGGGTCCTTCCTGGCCAACCCGGCTACTTTATCCGGATCCTTCCTGACCAACCCGGCTAACTTAGCCGACACTTCTTAATCTGATCCGGTTTGTCTTTACCGGATCCTCTCTGGCGTCTTATCGCACTAGCTTGATCATGCGCCAACCGACTCTCACGAGAGATCCGGCCCAAGTGACCCGGCTATATGTTGATCCGGCTAGCTCTTTGCAACACTTAACACCACATCTTTGCCCTACCCGGGGGCAGCCCCCCGACACCAGCTTCTCCGGCAGCAACTCCACCATGAACCGGTCGCCGAGCGACATCATCGTGACCCCGCCGCCCATGGCCCCTTTGGTCACACCGGCGCTGCCTACCGCACCGGGACGCGAGAAGAAAACTCCGGCCACCGCCGCTGGCACCGGCGCCCGTGTCTCGACGGAAGCCGAGCTGGACGTCGTCACCAAGGTTACTAATTAATTAGTCTGCGTCGTCTTCTGTATAACTATGTCCTTCTGTATAACTATGTCTGCTTCGATCGATGACTGTATTAATCACACAAATGCATATGTTGCTTAATTTCATTATAGGAAACGCCTTGCATGCTCCTGCATAGGGTAGGCGACGAGTTGAAGGAAGTTGCTACGGGCCTTATCCTAAAAACAGGCAGCGAACTAATGCACCACGCTCCAGTGGACAAGGGTTTTATGAAGGTCAAGGTAGTCACGGTGCCGAAAGTGTATCACAACATGGACCCCCCCGTTCAACCTCAAGGAGCCGATGAACACGTGGTCCTTGGAAAGTGCCCCGAATGGGTCTCGCTATGGCCGAAGACCCAGATTCGTCTTGGGGGGGGGGTATTATTGATGAGGGCCCAAGACGCAACACCGGCGCCACCTCAAAGTTCCGGCGGGACGCTCCGATCCGTCCCCCGAAGAAGCCTGCAGCCGTCGCCACCACCACCAACCGCCAGAAGCAACTGTTGGTAGGCTCTCAACCACAACCGGTGCAATTGGGCTCCGAACCACAACCGGTGCAATTAGCAGGCAACGCCTCTGCACCTCAACGTATTGGTGGCAACGACGACGACGACGATGATCTTATCGACGTCGGTGGCTTCCTCAACACTGGCGCCGAAGACGCCGACGGATTCATGCGTCCTGTGGATCTCGAACCACCCTTCCGTGCCCACGCCGATCAACCTGCTCGTCTCAATGCAGTCACGCAGCGCCTGGACTTCCAGGGTTTATCTCAAGAGACACCTCCAGCAGCCGGCGTTGCAGCTCAAGACAAACCGGCTACCGGCGTTTTCTCCCCTGGCACGATTGCGAAATCGGTTGCAGAGGGGTTTCGTGGGCAGCCATGGAACAATAAGCCCAGGAGGCCCCCCAAGAAGATGCCAAAGGGCGCCTCTGCGAGCCAGCCACCTAAGATGCCAAAGGGATCAAAGGGCGCCTCTGCGAGCCAGCCAACTCCTATGATTATCCAGGGTCGTGAAGACACCATACCACCCCCTCCGGACAAATCGGCGCACATGGTTCATGAAGCTGGAAAACCGATAGTGCCTCCGGAGATGATCCACCTCGCAACTCCATCAATGATCTCTTTGAGCGATTCTATCTCTATGCTAGAGGGCTTTCTTCTAAAAGACAGGGATCCAAATTACCCGGCGTTCACTGTCCAAGTGCCAAAGGAAGAAGGCGGGTTGGTGGTCGTCGGTGAACACCCCGCGGATCTGTTCTTAGTAGCATACGAGGACGTGTTCAATCTATTTAACCAGCAGCGGCTCAACTATAACTTGGTCCGCCTATACGCGCTCAATGAGGCCATGACTATCCACAGAGATAATCTCTCGCACGTCGCGGTAGCGGATCCCTACTACATGCGTGACAGCCAGCTGGTGCAAGGATCTGTGACACGGACCAGCGCAGTTGAGTACCTCGAGAGGTTCATGTTGCAAAACCAGCAAAAGAATTGCCTTCTTGTGCCTTTCTTTCCCGAGTAAGTACACATCCGCTCGCCGCCGTATCTTGTGCCTTTCCGAGTTCAATGCATGCATGTTTCTGATCATCATCTCATTTAAATTGTGTTGAGCAGGGACAAGTACTGCGTCCTCATCATCCTACACCCGAGCCATTACCATGCCACTTATTTTGACTCAGGTAGTAGTACTACGAAAAGGTATGCCAACATAATTGCTGTCCTCAATCAAGCTCTTCACGGCTACCACCAAAAGGGAGGCGTCTTCGAAAGCACCGTGCAACCACAATTAATTGATAATAAGTTGCGCCGGTTCAAGCATATCACCGAGTTCTCTTGCCTCAAGGAGCAGTCGGGCAGCGAGATGGATGCCTTCTACGCCCTCCGTCATATTAACATGATTATCCGAGATGGAGCGCAATGTGGTTTGCCATCTGCTTTACAAACATGGGTCGAATATGACAGACGCAAGTCCGATATGGATCTTAGAAAAGACTTCCAATGCATCAAGACCAAGTTATCGGAAGTCATCGTCGGAAATGTTATCACAGCAGGGGGGACCTTCCATTGCTCCCGACGAGGTAGATAGGATGTATTATAAAAGAAAACCTTACACATGCACACATACATACTCTATTTTATCCACTTAGATGAATAAATCATGCATGCATACTCTATTGATATTATTAACCAATATATATCTATCTCCATCTACAGGGTTGCATCAGAGAGAAATCGAAGAACGCCTAAAGTTGCAGAAGGACAACAGGGCGTGGATGACGAAGAAAGACGGCAAACCATTCCCGGCGCCGCTCGCACCGCTCGCTACATGAGATCGTCGTGCTCCCGCTTTTGCTCACCGTCAACGCCGAGATGTAATCTATTCGATCCTAGTGTAGGCGGTGAACACTTCATTTGTAACGTGTGCAACGATCGATTAACTTCTGTATATATCTCAACACTTGTGTAAAACTTCGGCACTTTTGTATCAACTTGTGATGAGACATATATTAGTAATGTGTTTGTTTTGATATATGTATCTGTGAAAATATATCCCTGTTTCTGTTATATCTGTGTAAATATGAAATATACATGTATTTTGGTATTATACTGGTATTTGTATTCTGGTAATATACGGGTACAATACGGCACAGTAATTCTGTGGCGCACCCAGAACTATTCTGTGGCGCACCCTATTCTGTGGCGCATGGTGAGTGGGGTGCGCCACAGAATAGCTTATTTAGTGGCGACTATTCTGTGGCGCACCACACATGCGCCACAGAATAGAAAAATGGTGCGCCACAGAATAGCTTTTCTGTACCAGTGGTCGTACCACAAGAAGCCTTCCTCCTTTTAATATTAACTAGAAAATATACCCGTGCGTTGCTACGGATTGATTTTCATTCAATATTGTTTAGGTAATGGTGAACTTCAGTACTGAATTTTTTTCCATGACAAGACAAAGTGTTCTTGACGGGGTCGCAACTACTTTCAATCAACAATTATGGTAAATTTCTTATCGGGTCGTGCTATCGTAAAAAAATGATAGTTCTCTCTTAACGTCTCACCATTAAGAGCACATGATGTTCTTTTCCCGTCACCGTGTAACTGACTTCGGGGAGATATATAATGTTGACTGACACTGGCGCGTGCTTGACGAAGTTAGACTGCTTCGTCCAAGTCTCCAAGATGAGCTCTGCTGGCTGATGCATCATTCTCTTTGTTAGTTGCTCCCTTTAAGTGCATAGAAGAGAGTGCATTTCTTCTAATCTGGTATTGTCTTGGATGAGTAAATGGCACTGGCGGTCACACAACTCGTCCGCTATGTGCACTTAAGTCACACAACTAGAAAACGGGATTTTTTGGTCACACAACTGGATTTTTGGTGCACGCAGGTCACAAACCCCACATGTCAGTCCGTTTTCCGTTGCAGGAGTGCTGCCGTGGACACGTAATTTTGCAGAAAACCCCCCTGTATTTTAGGATATTTAGCAAAAAACCCAAATTTGGGTCCAATTACAGGGAGTTTTCTGCAAAATGTCCAAAAATACAGGTTTTTTTTTGCAAAATTACCAACGGAAAACGGATTGACATGTGGGGTTTGTGACTTGCGTGCACCAAAAGTCCAGTTGTGTGACCAAAAAATCCCGTTTTCCAGTTGTGTGACCGCCAGTGCCATTTACTCGTCTTGGATCAAGGATGGAAATACCATGCCCTTGTACCTTTCTTCCTGCAATTCGCATTTTAATTTGTTTCTAGGGCTGTTACATGAAAAGCACAATACCTGGAGCACACAACAAACGCAGTTGTCCATCTCTGCCTTCACTGAATTGCACCAATTCCTTGTCGAAGTCATCTGACTGCAATAGTATAGCACTCATGTTAGATGACGCTAGTGTGTTACTGTGTTAGACTGGCATTAAACATACTGACAGATTACTTTTCGGCTTGGTCAGGGATTTGCATCGAGACTGTTGTTCCGGGCTTCCGGCCGTGACAAACGAATTTAGTTGGCCTTCCGATCACGCTCAGCAATTAACCAAAGAAAATCACCGCACCGGAGAAATAGACAAAGAACAGGACGTACGCATAACAAGCCAGCATCACGCTATCTCTGCCGCCGCTGTGGAGGCTCGTCGCGGGCGGAGGCGCGGAGCTGAGGCAAAACGTCGTGGTAAAATTCAACCTGTAGACAGAGAAAGTGGATCATTTATTGCACAGCACAAGGTGCCGCCAGCAGAAACTCTTGTCAAGAGAGCAGCAGGGGCTACGAGTATGACAACGCACACGGAAGTCATGCGCTCATGGCGATGGGGGACGGGCGGGGCTGGGCCCTCACGGCGCGGGACGGCGCGAGGATGGGAGACTCACGGCCGCACGGGGTTCCTACAAGCGTCGCGTGATGGTGTCCGGACCGGCGGCGTGTGAGCGTCGCGTGATGGTGTCCGGACCGGCGGCGTGTGAGGATGGCGGGCGGATGAGCACGGCCGGCGACGCGTGCAGCAACTGCGCGTGGTCGGGATGGAATTTCGCCGGGCGGCGCTGGGTGCTCGGGTCGGGGAAGATGCTTTGGCTTGTCCAAGCCGAATGGTTTTTTTCACTTATGCGTGGCATAGTGGGTAATTTTTATCAATTTCAAGGGCAGTTTCAATGACGTACCACAAGAAGCCTTAATGCCTTTATTATTACTAACAAAATGCCCGTGCGTTGCGACGGGCAACAAAATATAAACGAGTCTACGGTTCTGAAAATTCATACTTATTTTGGATGAAGACAATTAAAAATATGTTGGATTTTAATATAGTAGTATTCCAAGCAATTGTCTCCAAACAAAAACAAAAAGGAAAAAGAAATAATATATGTCATTTTCAATCTTCTCTACTTGCATCATGGATATGCAAGTGGAAACTTAAGAGTTTGAAGCACAACCAATGTGGTGGTGCTTCCTCTCGGCGGTTGGCGGTACGGCGTCACCGGCGGCGCTTAGGAGCTTTGGGCGCGGCTGTGGGTCTAATTGCGTTTCTCTCCGGCGGCTTAGGGTGCTTTCCGCACTTTTCTGGGTTTTCTGGTATTTTCGTGTTTGTTCGGGGACCTTTTTGTAAAAGTGTTGAGCCTCCTAGTATATGAATCAGACCCTTCCTAAAAAAAAAAACCACTCAACATTGAGTAAATTATGCGCCTCCAACCATTTCCTATTGAAGGATTTTTTTAAAAGATTAATCATGCACTGAAATATGTATAGAGACTCGGGCCATCAGAGAACACACAGTTTACTGAAACATCTTGCAACCATGGTCAACCTTGCAATAAACTATCGTAGTTGCATATATATGAGCTAACTTATATGTTCTGATTAGAGTTGTGTGGCAACTATAATGTTTCATGCATGTGCAGGAAGGCTCAAGGCTAGCTAACGCATGTTGAACACACAATTTCATTCGACGATGCAAACAAATTGACTACGTTTAGTTTGGACATGCGAATGGCTATAGGACAAATTCATTAGCAATAAATAATACAGAGTGATGCAAGTTTTGCAAATACAGTCAGAGTTGAGAAAAATGCAGAAATGAGGCAAGCTTCTATACAGCGCATGGTATAAAAGGCCAAACTCAAGAAAATATCTTGATGGCCAGAATTTTCCATCCGCGCATGTGGGAGGCTGGCAGGCGTTGATCTTTTCCTTTAAGTTGTCACACTTCCAGCTTGGCCAGCTGGACCTAGGCACGCAGGTAAGGCAGTGGCAGCAGCTGCAATGGTCGTTGCCGTTCATGTCGCCCATGAGAAGCTCCATGGTTGGACCTTCTTCGCCGCTGGAATTGATTTGAGGTTTTTTCTATCTAAGATTGAGAAATTACTCAAGTTACAAAATCAAATTTCTAAATCAACAATTGGACAAAGGATTCAGCTATAATTCTCCTAATGCCCTTAGTACACCACCAATGACTCTCATAATCCCATTGTGTGGGCAATCCACAGAGAGAAAAAGGCGACGACCTCTTTTTCTCCTGGCAGGACGACGCACGCAGCAGGGGAAGCACCGGATCGAGACTCAGCCGCTATGATGGAACGCGCGACGTTAACTGAATTTGACATAAAGGTGCAGACTTTCAGAAGCAGAGGGGTGTCGAACGGCAGCGGCGCTGCTGGTTCGCTTGCGTGTGTGCGCGAGCTCGTGGGTGGATGGGGAAGCTGGAGAGGGTGTGTGCGTGGTCGGGTGTGTGCGTGCACAGGAAGAGGGAGGAGCAGCAGCTCAAGATCGATCATCCTCCCATGGAAGCCATGGCGGATGGACACAGCGGGAGGCGGAACAACGTCTACAGCACGCGATTGATCCTAGAAAGCGCGGGAATCGAGAGGGGAGCTCTCGCAGGGGGTGCTTGTGTAGTTGTTCTCGCTCGAAGGAGACCGACGGTGCCGAATTTTCTGAAGAGCAGCGACGGCCGGGGAAAGAAGGAGTCCTTGTTGTCGATTGCGGGCTCCCCGGCTCGATATAGTCTTAGGGGAGGAAGAGGAGGCAGAGGCCTGAGCCACCGCGTGCCTCGCCGGTCCTCCGCTGGGATCTTGCCGGACAAGCACACACTCCAATCGCTGCCTCCTACTCTCGACGCGCCGTGTACGTACACATACCTGCTCCCATCATAGATCCGAGGCGAGCCGTGCGGCTAAGTGTGGATCCGTGGGTGTCCGGCAGGGATGCACCGGTGAACGCCGAGGCGAGGGTGTGGCCGGCCATCCACCGGCCGCGCAGAAAGGGGATCGCCGCCTGATGCGTGGCGGACCAAATCGAAAGACGCACGACATAACGCTTCAGCAGCATGGACCGTGGGTTGATTTCGTAGTTTTGGAGGGGCCAAATTACAAAATTAGCGTGACGTACCACGGTCGCTTAACAATATTATATAGTAGAGACTAGCTAAAAACCCGTGCGTTGCTACGGGTGGACCAAATTTTTGTCACATGTTTCTAATAAAGAATTACGATGACCGAAACAAATTTTCTCACACTCAAACTAAAACATGTTTAGTTCCTAGCTGTGTAAATAGTTTTCTGGCCGTCCCTAGCAAGGCACAACTGTGGTCCACCACGGGAGCTATACTTCAACAAAACATTTATTTTATACATGCCCGTGCGTAGGATAAAAAAGCGAAAATAAATTCTTAAAAGTCGTTTGACCCGTGTAATCCTAGATTCAATTTGCCTTTTCTTCTTAATTTTTGAAATTAAAGAAAATATACCTTTGTTCATTGTTATGAAAAAAATATGAAAACTTGTAACGGGGCTAGTTGATCGAATTTGATTAGACATGGGATGCCATGTGGCCACTTAAGCATAAATGGTTAAACCGCTTTCATGCACACACATGAAAAACATGCTCACACTAATATGTTATTGTATGATCCTTTGAGTCAAGATGACCATGCTGGTGCTTATTAAGACCTAAATTTATTTGTGCGTGAGAATCCTTCCATCTAAGTGTAACAAAGTGATGCAGTCCTATTATAGTTTACAAAATACAAAATAGATGATGTACTACAGCTTGCTAGCTAAGACCTGGAGATAAATGTTACATATACTGATTTTTCTTGAAAATGTTTTTAATGGTGTGTCATTTAACCAGGAATCCTTGAAATACAGGAAATAGAGATTTGAAACAGTAACAAAAATAGGCCCAGCCTTACCTGCCCCGAAAGTAGCCAGCCCAACTCCAGCTCTCCTTCATGCAGCACAGAAGCCGGCCCAACCAGCTATTATCTTCTTTCTTCTTCCCGGAAGTAGACTATGGCTCCTTGTCGAGCACAGGATAGCAGCGCCGATGCCATGTCGCTAGTCCTGCCATTTTTTTTTTTGAGGTATAATCCTGCCATTTTCCTTAACCCCCTTTGGACGTGATTCCATACGGAAGTTGTTCTCCGTGACACGATGAGTAGGACAGACTAATCCGTTGTACGATTCATCCACTTTGTCCACCGAATTCGTCCTCCGAAATCATGCCTTATATCAGCCGGCTTCACGAAATTCGGTCGCCGTGATCCATCCCATGAGCTCCGTTTGGTCTCCAAAACAGCGCCTCGTCAAGATCTCCTCTAACCCCTATTTCGCATCCTCTTGGCCGTCTTGGGGTACTCCAAAAGTTGGAGAATCTCTACCGATCATCTGCGCGTTCCCGAGCGTCCTCGCCCCGTATGTGTGCTTTGGCCATGCTTCCGATGACCATGACGTCGCACACGCGCCTCCTACGGCCAACACAAACTCGCCATATTCATCCTGGTTAGACGTTGGTTCTTCTTCCCCCAGTCCCCGGTCTGCCTCGTGCTCTCTAGGTGGCTCGCGCTATGCGCCGCTCGTCGCCACTCCTAGCTTCCGCGGCGAGTTCATGCGGGCGATTTGATTGGAATTTTTGTAGGTTTTCTTTAGGAATCGTACGCAGAGTAGAGGGGCCATATATGGGGGGATTTTTCTGAGGAGAGGCAAGAATCAGAGTTCGGTACGAACTGGTTTTCGTTTGACGGGAGGAAAGTTTTTTTACCGATCGGAGCGGCGTGTTTTTCTTCCGAACGTGCGAGCGGACATACCACGGCCACGGACGCGACATATGACGTACCACCGAACGGACGAAGGAAGAAACACTACTCGTATTATATAGTAGAGATTAGGTATAGATATAGATATTAATATTAGGTATAGAATAGATATAGATTACGGATAAATAATCATCCCGAACGGAACCACATAGCTCCATGGTTCCCGAACAGGCCGAACTATCCTGTTCCAGTAAAGGAAATCAAAACCACATCGATTTATGGCCGGATGCGTCTTCGATTTTCTTTAGCGGTAATACTCCTTAACCAGATTTGATTGGCAGTAAACCGCGCCCGGTGCGGTGGCCCACCCACAGGCGACCGTTGGGAGCGCCGGCCCGGTCCACTTTAAAACCCACCATCGTGCACATCCATCGATCCACTCCGAAAAGAACCGAGTTCCCAATCCCCCGTACCAGCGCAGCCGCCGCACGGAGCAATTTGTCCGTTGCTCTCCCCATCTTCTTCCATTCCCCGAGAGCGGACTCCTCGCACGCCGCACCAGCGCACGCAGCCGGAGAGAGAAGAGAGAAAGCAAGGAGGAGGAGGCGCCGCCGCGAGGAGGAGGAGCAGAGATGGCGTCGAGGACGGCGTCCAAGGACATCATCACGCTCAAGGGCTCCGCCGCCATCGTCAGCGAGTTCTTCGGTACGCACGCGCGCGCCGCCATCCCATCTCATCCCCCACCCCAGTCGTTCTCCCGCGCGCGTGTGTCTGATTGAAGTGATTCGGTGGCAGGTTACGCGGCGAACAGGTGCGCGAACGGGCCGGGGAACGGCGGCGTCGTCTCTGACCGACGATGCTCTGATTTGTTTGGGATGGAGTGTGTGGTAAGCGAAATATTTCGGATTTGGCGACTGATTCGCGGTGGTTTTTTGGTGGCTGCAGCATCCTGTACAATCGCGCGGTGTACCCGGAGGACAGCTTCGAGAGGGTGAAGAAGTACGGCCTCCCCATGCTGCTCACCAAGGACGCCGCCGTCAAGACCTTCCTCACCAACCTCACCTCCCAGCTCTCAGGTTCGTGGTTTCCCCCATCGAAACCCCTCTCGCAAACACGCGGATTGGCTAGGTGTCTCCGTTTTGCTAATCTGTATGTTGCTGCGGACTGCTGCAGAGTGGCTGGAGGCAGGGCAGCTGCAGAGGATCGTGTTGGTCATCATGAGCAAGGCCACCGGCGAGGTGCTCGAGCGCTGGAACTTCAACATTGTCACTGACGTCGAGGTCGTCGAGAAGGGGTATGTGTATAGGCCGGCCGCTCTGATAAGATTCCCCACAATTGTCTCTCTGGTTCGATTCAATCCTAATCGAGTTGAAATCCGCTGATGCTTCTCATGATGGTGTGCCAGGGTGGTCAAGGAGAAGAGCGACAAGGAGATCATGAGGGAGATCCAGGCTATCATGCGGCAGGTCAACTCCTGCATCTCCTTCCTCCCCTGCCTCGAAGAGCCATGTAAGAAGAACAGGCGAAGCCGCCATTGCTGAGCAGAGAACACTATTTTTCTCTCATTTTTTTGACAAGTACTGAGCAGAGAACACTCTGTTCCATCTTCGTGCTCAACTGAAACTCTTTTTGACTCTCGGGGTCCATGAATTTGAGCAGGCATATTCGACGTGCTGGCCTACACCGACACGGAGACCACGGTGCCCTTCACCTGGGTCGAGAGCGACGCCAAGCTCATCGACAACCCACAGATGGTGAAGCTGCATTCCTTCGACACCAAGGTAACAGTTTGTTCCCTCCCGGGGATCCATTGGTGATTGGTGATGAAATGCTAACGGTGGTGCGTTCTTCTTGCGACGGCAGATCCACAAGGTGGACACGCTGGTGTCCTACAAGATCGATGACTTGGACGATTAGTAACCTGTGGTGGCCTGGAGTGTCCGGGCATCCCCTGCTGGCGTGAAGTGACCTGTGTGAATCGTTCATTCACGTCTGGGCGTCCTACTGTTGTTAACCCCACTGCTGGAGAAATTCTCCTTTTTATGTTCCCCAAAACCTGTACTGAAGTCATCTCTGTATTGGATTGTAAAATTGCTTCACAGCCCTCACAAGCTTTGGATGCTTCATGTGATAGTTCCTGTGGCATCAGCACCAAGCATAAGCAATTCTATGTTTGTATCGAACTGGGAAAACAAGATAATTGTTGTCAGTACGCTGTCACGGTTCAGATAACAAAAGCAGTAAACAATTACAACCTGGTCATAGTTCCTGCATCAACAGCAGCACCAAGCATAAGCGATTCCATTTTAGGATCAAACTGGGATAACAAGATAATTGTTGGCAGCACGTTGTCATGGTTCTGATAACAGAAGCAGCAAGCAATCGAATCTAAAACAACCCAGTCATAGTTCCTCTAACAACAGCACCAAGCAAGACAAATGGGCAAGACAAATGGAAAGGTTGCTGAATGAATTTGCCGCTCCAGTTTTGGATCCAAATGGGAAAACAAGATAACTGTTGTTGGCACACTGTCATGGTTCCTATAACAAAAGCAGCAAGCAATCGAATCTCAATAATCCGGCTAGTTGGAACTCACATAACAACAGCACCAAGCAGGTTGGATTGCTGACTGAATTTGTTTCCAAGGCTATAGTTTCCTCGACAGCCACTTCTATATATAATACAGGAATACATTTACATATATAGCTGGGGGACGCCCAAGAGTTGCTTGCCTGGGTTTCGACTAGGTTAAACTGTATAGTCCACTTCTACCGTGGACATAAATTAGATGCCTTTTGTCAGGCAAATGATGCAAAATTAACCCACATGCAGGATCAATCTACAAGCGAGCGCATCCCCTGATAAACCATACCAGGGCGAAGATCGTCCAGAGTGTCAACGACTCTATACCCACTATACTCCCTGAGGAGTGTCCAACCACGCCGTGACAAGAAATCTCTGAAGTCATCTTCGGTGTAGAATGTTTTATCTTCTGTCCGGACTGTCATGCGCTCTGCATCATCGAATGCGCAGATTTTGACTGTTATCCCTGAAATGAATATACACCAGGGATGAGCTTGGATCGACGGCTTTCTGGGACTAACATCTTCAGTAATGGTTTTTTGATAACTTCAATAGTGATGATGAACCAATCAACTCTTTGGTTTATAAATTATGAAGTCAATTTCAACAAGGATGAGTACAGATCTTACCGGTCGCAGAATAGGTTCATTTAAGCAAGGGCACCATGATCATTACTGGAGGCATTAAAAAAATGAATGCCCATGAACATGCATAGCAAATTACTCCAAGATGGCCGCAAAGGTTTTCGCAAAATGAAAAAGATGGTGTAAAGGTTTTCTAAACCACAAAACCAATTAGCGACCAACATTAAGATAAATGCAAAATTCATCAAGTCGGGAAGGGAAAATTAACAATATATTATAGTATTAATGATCAATACAACTATACTAATGACATTTTTGGTTTTAAGAAAGTAACCAATCTTATCGTTGGAAGAGAAGTCATTTTACAATTACCGTTATCAAGGTGAAGAGCATATATTCCAACTGGCATATCCCTGTCCAAGGAACGAACAACCTCATCCTCATCTTCAAGCCAGAATGCTCGCTTTGTTCTTAATCCAAATGCAGATTTGATGGCCTCTTTAATTGCTTCAGCGGTACCATCAATCCCTATTCTTTTAGTGTAGTCACCCCACTTGACTAAAATGACTCTCCCACCATAAGTACCTTGATTATCTCCACCTGTATGAGGTTTATGCAGGTTTCTTAATTAATGCCACAGATTAAGAAAAGGAACTGAAGTAAATGAGTTGACCTGAGAACGTAATTGAACTAATTGGTGGTAAATTGTGTTGCTATAGGAGTTGGGCTTTTGTACCAACCGATAAGTTCATGCACCTTAAAATATAATAAAATGTGTAGGCTATCTATCAAGTAGAAACAAATTGAAACAATAGCAGCGAGTAAGAAGATAGATTATCCAGTGAGAGACAAAATTCAGTTCATCAACTAAACAGTTGGACATCAGCATTCCCAATCAAGTCCAGTTTCTTGGTGGTGAAAATCCACAAGATCTTGAAATGTATCTAAGTTACAATCTGTATGGGTCAGTACCGTTAGTTGAGGTGTCTCTCCAATTCCATGGGTTCACACCATTTGTTGCAGCTGCATCATCCGTCGTTAAGGCAAGTGGATGCCTCTCAGGCTCCAGATGATCGTCAACACTCAGCAATGGCCTACCACTCGCTATAAACAGAAACAGGCAAAACAAACCAACATTGATCTTGTCTTCAGAAATCCCAACAGTTATATGCAAACATTTATGATGGAAGTTGGATTACCAAACTACACGAATCGATAATAAAATAATTAGTGCAAATTTAGTTTATACTCAGTTAGTATCAAACTGGTCAAAATATCACGTTTACGCATGGCCCGTGTGACCTTCTCCTTAATTACTGAGCTATTTGGTTTAGATGCCAGGTTTGTTAACGAGTAGAGTGCAATGGAGGTCCTAAAAGCATATGGAGAGTGTCAAATTAGTCATAGTATTATGAAAGCAAGTATCTGAGTCCCGATAGTGCAATAAGTGAGTCACTACAGGTCAATCTGAGTCAAATCAGCGCTGGCCTGGCAGGCCTGGACACATGGCACGTCCAGCAAGGTAAGAGTTGCCAAATTGTGATCATAAATGCTCTCTCTCTCTCCACCTCTAGTCACACAATTTTCAGTTAGCCTATGTGTGCTGTCAGCCTACATGGCAGTGGTCAATCCACCACACTTGTTGCACTACTGGGACTCAGATATGCAGTCTGATACTATCAGGACTAATGTTGCACCCCGGGTATACCTATAGGACCTCCGATACAGTTTACTCTTTGGCAAATTATACATTAATATACTTTTCAATCAAGAATAATCAGTTTCCCTTCATTTCATGGTCAATTTTCCTTTTTAGAATTTTTGATCTCCTTGTTTCAGTCTAAGCAATTAAATTATAAACCTTTACCATCAGGTTAAAAGAATATTATAAACCAGATTTCCATTTTACAGTGAAGTGCATAACTAGTGAGTAAAGAGCGCCAAGAAACTCACTATTTTTAGAACACTTTATTTTGTGTTCAGACATTAAATGAAAATAACAACTGATCCACAGATGACACTATCTCAAGCTTGGTATGTTAACCTCTAGGCAAGTACGCTTGCGCGACTTCTTCTGACATAATTGAACCAAGTAGAAGATTATACATATAAACATGGAACATGCTGATAAAATGAGACGCAGAAAGAAATAGGCTGGAATTATTGCAGACGACAAATATATTATTACCTTCAAGAGGGCCAAATGGAATGTTAGCATCTTCAAAACCTAGATTGAAGGCCATGAACATGAGTTTATAAGCAAACAGAAAATATATAAGCACACAATCCTAATGTTCAATTAGTCAGCATGATATATTAAGTAAGCAGATGTACCAGACAAATAATCAAACAACATGCCCAATAGTGTCATATTATATGCACAAACCGACACACAACATACCCAAGCTGGAGACCCAAACCAATTGCAATATATACTATGATTAGCAAACCTACTTGTGCTCAGTATTAAATATTATCAGACCATGTAGAAAAGTAAGCTTTAAGTGTGAACCAACTTGATGCTACACAATTTTGTGGCAGTTATCAGTCAATGAACAAGACGGAAGATAAAACTGTAATATCTGAATTTCTGAGTACAGTACTTCTAAGTTCTAACAGCCTAAGTTGCTAGTAATTGGCGCTGCACAGACGATTGTTCATTTATGTATACCCAAAATTTACACTGATGTATGACGAGGGCAGGGCAGAGGCGATCAGACGCACAAGGCGATTAGGGTTTCCGCCCAGCCACCGGCGACGTGGCCGGTCTTCTGCGCCTCCGATGGCCTTCTAGGCCTTGGAGGGGCGGCGAACCTCGGTTTCTCGCCGGCGGGAGAGTTCTCGTTTACTGTTTTATGTAGTTTTTGTGTCTTCATCCGGGTGGTGAAGCGGCGGCTACTTCCTGGTGTCAGAATAAGGTACTCCCCGTCCTATCCCCCGCTTCGGTGGTGCGTCTAGCGCTGGCGGAGGGCGCGTGGAGTTGTGTGTCCGGCGGATCTCCTGGGATCTTTTCCGTTTTTGTGTTCGTCCGTATGGTTGCAGGTCAGATTATTCCGATCTATTGTTCTCATCTTTGGCGATGATTGTTGCTCTGATGCGCTGGCCCTTTGGGGTCTTAGCACGACGACTTCCCGTATGTCTACTACAACAAGCTCTCCTACCACAAGCTTTGCCTGACTCCTGTGATGGAGGGGCGAGTACAGCGGCGTGACTTCGGCTCGCTCTAGTGTTCGTAGTCGTCGCTAGGTGGTCGATTGACCTATTTGTAATTTTTATTATTTTTCGGGTATCTTGAAATGCTTTGGATGATTAATAGATCGGTGGTCTTTTTGCAAAAAACAATTCGGTGCTCTATGACCAAAATCCGAATTTGTCAAATACTAGTACTGAGATGAGATGAGGAATATTGAGATGCCTGTATCTCTACTATATAATACGAGTAACCATGGCGGTCGTAGGTCTTGCTTCGTACGTCATACGTCCCACATAAAAACAACCGGAAACGATCGTTGTTACACAATAGGAATCGAATACACACACCACGCCGGGTCAATATAAGCCACCTGTTTCGTTGCCTAGCATCGCAAAACGTCCAAGCGAATCGATCGCGACCGATCGAGTTGCAACGCGCCGCCACCGCTCCGAAACGTTGTCCCCTTTGCCCTCCCATGGGGTAGCTCCTTGCCTCCGTGGCAATGTCGCAAGCTGACGAGTCTCCAACGATGTGGCTGCCATCGTACGCTCCCTTCACGACCTCGACGATGGACCTCCCCTTCAATTGGGACGACCTCTATGCACACTTATCCTCCCGGCTCCCTCCACGCCTCCATCTCGCGCTGCAATTCCGCCAGCTGCAAGCCCTGTACTGTATGTGCTCCGCCCCACCATATGCGTCTCCACACCGCCCGCCATCCGCCCTCCACGCCTCCATCTCGCGCTGCAATTCCGCCAGCTGCAAGCCCTGTATTGTATGTGCTCCGCCCCACCATATGCGTCTCCACACCGCCCGCCATCCGTGACAACGATTCCATCTGATCGAGGAGGAAGAGAGTGCGTCTCCACTGGAAGAGAAGAAGGAAAATGAGGTGGACAAAGATAGGGATTCAATTGAGAACCTTGATTAGTGGCGGCGGCAGCCGTTGCCGTTAGTCTTCCTCGTCTAGGAAGGTGACGCCTTACTCTCCTTCTCCGGCGAGCAGTAGACTAAGTCTACCGCTTGGCCTGTTGCTAGGCTCCACGGCCACACCAGCGCTGGACGATAGACAAGGATTCGTCCGGGAGGCGCGTACGGGATCGGAAGGCCGACCTGGGTGCGGCCAGGAGGCGCACGTGGGGAAACTAACCAACTTGAACTTGTGTACCTCGGCGGAAAAACCATATGCCGTTGGCCGGTGATTTCCATGTGCTTGTTGGGTAAGGTGAAAGAGGAGGAGGCAATGAAGGTACGTAAGCGAGGTGGGCAGATCAGAGTATCAGACCATCTTGCATATGTTTATGATTCTTTACATAATTTAGAATTGTTCGTGATTCATGTAATTCAGCAAGGTTAAGTTTCAATTGTTTATAGATTGTTCGTTTACAAAAGTAATTGAGCTTTATTTTTCATGCAACTGGCCACTCAAAAGTATTCTAATTAGGATTAAAATTTACATTTTCCAGGGTAGGATGTAGAGCTTGCGAGTCATTCGTCATTTTTCCCCGTAGCAACGCACGGGTATTGTGCTAGTTCGTATAAAAACAGAGATGCCTGTATTTCATTTCATCGAGCAAACCAGCATAGTCAGGATGGCAGGAGAAGCATGATTCGTACCCTTATCCGCGAACTGCAGGAAGGAGTCGATCTTGGAGGTGGGCGTGGCGGTCTTGGCGGCCTTCACTCGGCGCTTGAGCATGTCGTCGATCTCCTTGTAGTAGGCCATCTTGGCGGAGCCGTTCCCGCCTCCGCCGGCGGCGGTGCTGCGGGCGTGGCTGCGCGCCTTCTTGAACTCCTTGAAGAGGTTCCGCCACTTGTCGGTGCACATGGTCGGGGAGCGGTCGAAGCCCTGCTCGCGCATCTTGGCGGAGATGGCCTCCCAGAGGTGCTTGTTGGACTTGGAGGTGTTGAAGTGGTTGTCCATCTCCCGGCGCAGCGCGATGAGGCTGAGCGTCTCGTCCTGGACCCAGGCCTCGGCGCGCTTCTTCGGGGCGGAGGCGCGCGAGGAGGAGTCGTGGTCGGGGCCGCCGCCGCCGTCCTCGCCGCTGCTCTCCGGGAGCAGCAGCGACGGGGTGGGCGTCTGTGGCCCGGAGAGGAGCATCGCCGGCCGGCCGGCCGGCCGCGGCGGAGGGGGCTTTGGAAGCGGCGAGAGGAGAGCGGTGGTGGTGGGGAACAGTGGAGACTCACTGGAGAGCGCAGCCGGGCCCCCTCTTCCGACGAGGACTGTCGGAGTGTCCGGGACGAGGGGAACCCGGCAAACTCTGCCCGGCCCGACTATGGCCCGTATGGCCGTATGGCTTAGCGAGCTAGTCCAGCCCAGTATTTTACAGGTACCCATGCCCTCAAAAAAAAGAAGGCTACCTATGCCCATCTTGATTCCGCCGCCGCAGTATATTATCGTATTAACTCGGTTCGTCACGATCTAACCTCCATTCCCTACTGCCATCCACGTTGAAGGCACAGAACTTAGCAGCAATGGATCCATTCTCAAGCGAGGAGTCGATGTACCGGCCGTCCTGGGCATATCGCCACCGGGGGTACGGCCACCGAGTGTGACGATCCTCACTAGTGGCAGCACACCAAATAGCGATTAATCATCCAGGATACATATCTCAGAGAAGAAGTCTGAGATCCAGGTTTGGAGGAGGGAGAGAGAGATGCAGTCGCCCGACTGTTTACAGTTTAATCAATACAATGAATGGTTCTCTACTACGTCATGCCCTCGTATACATAGCCTCACTTCCTCGTAGACGCCTTCAGCCACTCTCAATTACGCCTGGGCTTCACGTGGGCTTCTTCCTGGGCTGATGGTGGGCTTGGTCCGTGACGTGTCGGTGTGTCGTCCGTCACATTCCCTCCCCCTTGAGAGCCTGCTTGACCCCAAGCAGGTGCATTCGGGTACTCCATCAGCAACCGATTTTTGTTCTCCCATGTGCTCCATGAACTTGGCAAGCCTGCCCATTGAACCTGCACAAGAGTTACACTAGTGGTACCTGTTAGAACTTCTTTTGTATCCAAAACCTGAAGTGGAACAGCTTCCATGTTCATCAGAGTACACTGTGATGGCATATCTGGTTGAGCAATGACATTAGCTGGCAGGGCTTGTTTCAGCAGTGATACATGTACGACAGGATGGATTTTGCTTCCAGTTGGTAAGTCCAATTTATACGCCACAACACCCACTCGTTGCAGTATTGTATAAGGACCAAAGAACTTATAGCTCAGTTTCTGATTGGACCTTTTTGCAACCGACATTTGCACATAGGGTTGTAGTTTCAGGTATACCTTATCGCCCACGGCAAACTGACGTTCAATCCTGTTCTTGTCCGCTTGGCTTTTCATACGTTATTGAGTACGCAGTAAATTTTGTTGTATCAATCTCTGCATTTCTTCTTTCTCTTTCAACCATGTTGCCAGATCTGGAACAGTGCTTTCAGCCGATTCTTGAATGCCAAAGTGTTTTGGTGTATAACCATATAACACTTCAAAAGGAGATTTACCCAAAGCTGAATGAAACGTAGTGTTGTACCAGAATTCAGCTAAGGGAAGCCATTTGGACCATTTACTGGGACAAGCTTGAGTCATACACCTCAGATACGTCTCCAAACATTGATTAAGGCGCTCTGTTTGACCATCCGTCTAAGGATGATAACTTGAACTCATATTCAATGTGGTGTCAGTTAGTTTAAACAGTTGTTGCCATAAGGCACTCGTGAACACCTTGTCTCTGTCAGATATGAGGATATTGGGTAACCCATGGAGCTTCTACACTGAGTTGACATAGAGTTGAGCAACAGCTAGAGCATTGTAAGGATGTGACAAAGGGATAAAATGGCCATACTTGGTGTATTTATCAATTATCACCAGGATGGTATCATACTTGTTTGATTTGGGTAATCCCTCAACAAAATCCAGGCTCACAATCTCCCAAGCTCTAGTCGGAATGGGGAGGGGTTGAAGCAATCCTGGTTTACCAACATGTTCTGCTTTCGCTTGTTGACACACTTCACAATGTGCGACATAGGTTTTCACATCTTGCTTCATATTCGGCCAGGAAAACAGAGCTTTAATTTTGTGGTATGTGGCTGTTATTCCACTGTGTCCTCCCACACCACTATCATGTAACGCCAACAGAATTGCTTTCTTGGCCTCACTGTGATTTCCCAGCCAGATTCTGTTTTTGAATTTGATAACCCCATCATGAAGAGAAACCCCATGAGTATCTGGACTGGATACACTCAAACGTGCCAGTATTTCCTTGGCTTGCGGATCTGTTAAGTAACTTTCAACCACAATTTCCAGCCATTTAGGTTTGCTGACAGACATTGGGGATAACTCTGCTGTTTGAGGGCAACGAGATAAAGCATCAGCTGCAGTATTCAATGTTCCCTGTTTATATTTGACTTGATATTGTAATCCCAAGAGTTTACAGAAGGCTTTGTGTTGAATCGAATTCGTCAGTTGCTGACTTTCCAGATGAATGAGACTTTTATGATCAGTGAAAATTGTAAACTCACGGTTTTGCAGGTATTGTTTCCATTTCTCCACTGCCATGATCAAGGCCAAGCACTCTTTTTCATATGTCGACAATGCTTGCGCTCTCTTACTAAGAGCTTTGCTTAAATAAGCAATCGGGTGTCCTTTCTGGGATAATACTGCACCAATTCCTACACCTGAGGCATCAGTATGCACATCAAATTGATGATTAAAGTTTGGCAAGGCCAACACTGGCGCACTGACCAATGCCTGCTTCAGAGCTAAGAAGGCATCATTAGCAACAGAAGTCCAGACAAATTGTACTCCTTTCTTTAACAATTCAGTCAACGGTTTGCAAATGATGCCATATTGAGCTATGAATTTTCTGTAATATCCTGCAAACCCCAAGACAGAACGTACATTTTTTACTGATTTGGGTGTTGGCCATTGTACAATTGTCTCAATCTTACTTGGGTTTGTTGCCACACCTTCTGCACTGATAATGTGACCCAAGTATTCAAGCTTCGGTTGGGCAAATGAACATTTAGACTGTTTGACATACAAGTTATTATCCGACAGCAGTTTAAACACCTTAGACAATAGCTCCTGATGTTGCTCTAGAGTTGCCGTGTATATAAGGATATCATCCATAAAAATCAATACACCCTTGCGCAATAATGCTTGAAAAATGACATTCATCGCTGTTTGGAACGTCGCAGGGGCATTTGTCAAGCCAAAGGGCATAACCTTGAACTCCCAATGACCATGATGAGTTTTAAACGTTGTTTTATACTCTTCACCTGCTGCCAAACGTATTTGATGGTACCCACTTCTGAGATCTAATTTGGTGAAATATTTGGAACCAGAGAGCTCATCTAGTAACTCATCCACTATAGGTAATGGATATTTGTTCTTGACCGTTAACGCATTGAGATATCTGTAGTCTACACACATTCTCCACCCTCCATCCTTCTTTCTAACCAATATGACTGGTGAAGCATATGGACTGGTACTAGGCTGTATAACTCCACGCTTGAGCATATCAGCTATTTGTTGTTCAAGTTCATCTTTCTGTGTTGGCGCATATCGATATGGTCTCTTTTGAACTGGAACTGCTCCTGGAATGAGAGGAATTTGATGATCAAACTCACGCTGCGGTGGGAGCTCAGTGGGTTCCTTGAACAACTCTTCATGTTGCTTAATTGTCTGCTGCACCAACAGTGGAATAGATAGCTGATTTTCTTGGCCAACTTCTTCATTTGTTGCCAGAGTTACCAATTGTGCTACTGCACCTTGTTCAATCAACTGGTGCAATTCCATTGTGGGTATGGTTGGACAATGAGCATTGTTGCTGTTGATACCACGTAATGTGATCCTTTTACCATCATGCATGAACCTCATTTTTTTACGTTTCCAATCCACAAACATCTTGCCATTGTTGCAAGTTTCGAGCCATTCCATGCCAAGGATCAAGTCATAGCACTTAATAGGCAACACTCGAACTGGTGTTGTAAATTTTGAACCCTGCACACCCCACACTAATGCTTCCACACCTTGAGAACTCTGCATCTTTGTACCATCTGCAATTGTGACATGCACTTTGGGCATTTCAGTGACAGGTAGCTGCAATTTAGCCGCCAACTCGTTGTTAATGAAGTTTCCTGAACTTCCAGAATCAATTAACACCAGCACCTGCATTTTGCCAATATTACCAAGCAATCTCATTGTTTTCTTGCTGGTAGTTCCTTCAGCTGCTGCTAATGAAATGCTCATAGCTTGTCCTTCTGTTTCTGACTCACTGCTGCTAGAACCAGAAGCCTCATCTTCTCCACTGCTAGTGCTACTGTCAGTGTGCACTTCTAGAGCTGCACAGATTTCCTCCATCACTGCCAATGAAATTTGTTTCGGTCATTGGTGTGTAGGTACATATTTACCTCCACATTTAAAACATTCACCCTTTGCTTTTCGTTGAGCTCAAAGCGCATCAATTTTTGCATTGACTGTTGGCGCACTTGCTCTGGCATTATCAATAATTGGTTCAACTGGATGAACACCCAATTTACCCGCACCAGCATTATTGTGCCACTTCTTGTATTCATATCGACTGTTTCTTTCTTGTAATAACTGAGATTCCTGTAAGAGAGCCAAGGAAATAGCAGCATCAACCGTTCTTGGTTTATGCAAAATGATAGCTGATCGGATTTCTTTCTTGAGACCCTTAACAAACTTTGCTACAAAGAATGTATCATCTAAAGCATTGTTATGAGCCAAGAGCTGATGCATAAGGTGTTCAAACTCTCTCTGATATGTGTCTACATCACTAACTTGGCGAATATCTAAAGTTTTACTCATATCTGTATAGTACAAGTCCTTAGCAAATTTCTGACAAACTGCTACACAAAGATGAGCCCAACTATCTATATCATGTTGCGCCTCGTAAGTCTGCAACCATAAAGCTGCAGAACCTTTGAAATGCAACGTAGCATAATCTACTTTACAATCTTCAGGAACGTGAAACATATTAAAATATTTCTTGGCCTGCTCTTTCCACATTTTGGGATGACTGCCATCAAATTTTGGGAAGTTTGTTTTAGGCATTCGAAAATCTCTAAATTCTCTATTCCTATCATGATGAACAACATGTGCATGAGCAGTAGATGTGCTAAGTTGAAACTGAGTAGAAGCAGGTGGACACGCACCATTGCCCAGAGCACGCTCAGAAGCTGTGCCCTGGTTTGGTTGATCTTCACGGTGCCCAACTGGGCCTTGAGGGTGTGGTAGAGCCGTAGCAACAGTCCCCTCAATTGACTGCATTCGAGTGAGGAGAGTCTCGACATTGGATTCAATGGAATTAACCTTGTTAAGCACCACCTCTTGATTCTTCAGTAATTGTTCAGTAGTTACAGAGAGCACTCGACAGGATTCCGTATTCTTCACCGCTATTTCCGCCGCCTTGGTGAGACCCGCTACCACTTGACTTAGCTGGTTATTCAGATCAGCAACCTGCTGCTCCACCGCCACCATCCTGGTCGTAAGTGTTGGTGCCGTCGCGCCGACCTCGGTTCTACCGCCGCCGGGATCAACGAGTACTAGTCAAGGACTTTCCTCTGCAATCGATCCACAATTCCGCCGCCTGAACCACGCCGATACAGTCAACCAACAGGAATTTTACCACCTGCTAAAGGATAGCAACGCAACCTTCGATTTCAACTGAATCCGTGGCCGAATTTATCGCCGACACCCAAATTAACGCCACCCGCACAGCCAATTGACAAGCCGTCGCACCACTGCACCGCGAGATCCAACTAACTTGGGGATTTTACGAGAGATCCCAACCCAAGCTCATCAATCCCGATTCGCCTCCGATTCACCTCACAACTCTCAGCGGGAAAAAAATTTGTGGTAATTTTGTGGTTGTTTCCCTCGATCGAACTGCTACTGATACCAATTGTGACGATCCTCACTAGTGGCAGCACACCAAATAGCGATTAATCATCCAGGATACATATCTCAGAGAAGAAGTCTGAGATCCGGGTTTGGAGGAGGGAGAGAGAGATGCAGTCGCCCGACTGTTTACAGTTTAATCAATACAATGAATGGTTCTCTACTACGTCATGCCCTCGTATACATAGCCTCACTTCCTCGTAGACACCTTCAGCCACTCTCAATTACGCCTGGGCTTCACGTGGGCTTCTTCCTGGGATGATGGTGGGCTTGGTCCGTGACGTGTCGGTGTGACGGACTTGGGCTTGGTCCGTGACGTGTCGGTGTGTCGTCCGTCACACCGAGATGGTGATCTTTACGATTCATATGGCTACCGGCAGTACTACCATCCATCCCGATATGACCCTTGGGCACGTGGCTTCTACAGAGGCCAAGGGCCCGACAGCAATGGATCCCAAGGTCAGGGATCGACGGACGACGGCGATGAGGAGAAAGATGAAGAGCTTGGCAGCAATGGATCTCAAAGTGATGGGGGGTCGACGGACGACGGCGATGGCGCAGACATCCAACCCCTGAATCCTCCTCCGTATGGCTACCCCGACAACGACAGCAACGTCCCGAGACCAGAGTCCGTCCTCATCGAGCCGCACGCCTACTTCGCCGACCGCGTCAACGCCACGACGGCCTGCTGCGAGACGAGTGGCCTCGGTGCCCGGGGCACCATCAAGGTCACCTTCTGCGCCGCCCGCCCGCCGCTTGCCTCGTACCTCTGCGTCCACGCCACCGCCTTCGAACACACCAAGTTCGCCGTGGAGCCCCAGATCATCGCCACGGAGACCGACGGCGGCCTCCTCCTCCTCCACGTCGTCATCCGCAATCGCAACCGTCTGTCCCATATCAAACGACGACAGTACTTTGTCTACGACGCCCGCGGCCCCTCGCTCAGGCACCTCCCGCACACCGGCAAGCTCGTGTTCAACGAGCACTCATTCGCCATCGTGCGCAGGTGCGGCCAAGGAGGCCACGACTGCGGCGACTACGTCATCGTCGCGCAGCGCCGTGGGGGCTTCGGATACGAGGGAACTTCTGCACTCTGCTTGTACCACTCTGACACCAACACCTGGAGCGAGCAACCGGTGCCGGTGGTGAAGAAATACCAATCCCATCGCCACATCACATCCAAGACGATCACCATTGGAGGAGACAGAGGCACGGTGGCCTGGGTGGATCTCTCGCGTAACATGCTCTTATGCAACGTGTTGGACGAATGCCCCAAGCTTCGTGTCGTTCCCCTGCCGCGGCAGAGCGTTCACCTCGGCAGCCGGCCTGACATTGATCCAAGCTGTATTCAAGACGTAGCCTTCATTGGTGGCTTCGTCAAATACTTTGAGATGGAGTCTCGCGAGATGGACAGTGGCAAATATAGCTGGAATGCCGCCATATGGAGCATCAAGACCTCTAGGAAGTCGCGGTGGCACAAGGATTACGAGCTCGAATCCTCTGATGTATATGAACCGCTGCGGGCTACACCTCAGCCGACCTTGTTGACTCTCCACATAACCATGTCCAAACTGAGCTTGCAAGACGATGGCGTTGTCTACTTCCTTGCCAAGAATGCCTGCCGCCACAACGACCACACAACATGGGTGATTGCTGTGGACGTGAGGAGCAAGACTCTGCAGAAGATGGATGAGTTTAGCCCCTCGAGAACTGATGATTTGGCTAAGGGCTACGATGCAAGTAGGATCTCCAAGTATCTCAAAGCTGCTACAGTCTAGGTACAAAGTGACAATTTTGGATGGCGCAGGAGTAGAAGGAGGGAGCATGGAAGCTGATCGAAGGGGATTATATATGACTTCAATAAAAATTCGATCAGGTGGGGATTTTGTCCCCCCCGGTGACTTCTCAAAAAAAAAAGACTTCAATGCTAGCTTTCGGGTATCATGGAGGATAATGGATTATCATGTTTCCCTGTATGTATAGATTATTATCGTTTGCTTTTTGTAGTGCTTCTGTTTATTTCAGGCTTATGAGTTCTAAGGATTCCTCTAAATAATTTTTAAGGTGGATTTTGATGTAACTCTCATATATTTTGTCTCCCTACTTATTATATGAGTTGTAAGTTAGCACCTTTCACGAACTGCTATCATGTCAGATAAAAAAAACTGCTATCATGTCAGATAACGAACATATTTTCGGCTCCATACAAGTAAATTTAAAACATTAATTCCTCTTCGCAAAATTATATAGAATGCTACAACTCGAGCATTCACTCCGATGAAGCAACGGAAGCATGGATTTCACGAATGAGCATTGATATCTTTTTTATATAAAGAGAATATATATTAATATCGAAACGATACCAAATACATCGAGCCTCTACACCAACATGATATCAAGAGGATCAAGACATTGAGAATGCACACGGATGCAGCAACACATGAACCACCATCATTGACAGATCCCTACAAAAAAATAAGGCAAGCTAATTATTTTCAAACAGGGCTAGAAATCCGTTATAAATCAGCCGGTTAATTGTTAATCAAAGTGATATCCCCCATTTGGAGTTTAGCCAAGTGGTAAGGCATCAGTTTTTGCTTGACCTCCCTCTTTTCTAGATCAAATTGGGTATTCGGCTTATCGTAACATGTAAGGCACTACCAAAATCTCATGTGCTTGTCCACTTCTTCGCTTTTGCAACACATCTCTTAGTGCTTGGCGTGGGAATAGGATACTACTCCCTCTGTTTCATAATATAAGACTTTTTAGCTATATCATATGGTGGACTACATACAAAGCCAAATGAGTGAACCTACACACTAAAAGCAAATACTCGCCTGAACGGCCTTTGACAAGAAATCCTTCTAGCACATGTGGCTCTCGCTTCACATCCCCCTGTTTGATTGCAAGTTTGGTAGCGAATCGTGGATTATATCACCCTATGCTTAGATGTAGGCATATGGAAAGTTACACAAAGAAAACTTATCGGTTGGCCTAAGATTCCATACTTTTTCCCTTAATTACCACATTGTTTAAGTGGACTTTTAGCTAGAAGGTTTAAGTCAGGCGACAATTAGTAGAGCTCAATAATTTTCACTTATGACGTTTAGCTTCCCTTTCTTATTTTTGTTTTTATTAAATATTAATATTTCTCTTTTTTTTCAAAATATATATAACAAGCCGAAGCAAGGCCCAAAGACGGGGTTTGCAGTTTGCTTTGTCTTCTATTGTGTTTTTCCTTTTCTTTTTCATTTTTTGTTTGATGTTTTTTAACTAAAAAGGAACAAATTTCAAATCTGAACATTTTTAAAATCTGGTCAATTTTTAAATATGAATATTTTCTAAATATGAACATTTTTAATCTGAACATTTCTTAAATCTAAAGATTTTAAAATGAACTATTTCAGCTCTAAACATTTATCAAATTTGAAATATTTCACAACTAAACATTTTATCAGAATCATGAAAAAGGTTTAAAAAGAGAGAGATAAAAGAAATAAAATGAAAAAAGAAAACATACATAAAAAGGAAAAAATGAACATGCTTCATTGGGTCAGCACTGTGTGAAAACGCTTCAGGGGTGTGAGTAAGCCACGCAGCAGCGGCCGTTATATATGATTCGCGGCCAAGCTTTGTTGTCACAGACCACCCAAATATGACCTTCGGGGTGTTGCGAGCTAGTCCAACCCAGTAGTTTGTTGGTACCCATGATAATTTTGGCAACTCCAATTTGTCACCTTTAGTGGTGGAATGTGCGTGAAGCTCCAATTTTCAAGTTTTCCGAGTGGATTGCTTGCAGCACTATGAAAGGTTTTTTTGGTGTTTTGTTTCGCGCAGGTTATTCTACGAGCGGTTTTCTTTGGCTCTGATTTTATTTTTTATTTTTTCTCTTTATTTTCTTTTCCTTTCCGATTTCTTAATTCATGCCTTATACTTTATTTTTTGTTCTATGTCTGCTCTCCTTTATTATTTTCGTTTTTCTGTTTTATTTATTATTGTTTTTATTACTATTCTCAATACTTTTCCTTTTTGTCGTCCTTAAAAAATTGTTCATATGTTCAAAAACAATTCATGTACCTTGAAAAATGCTTAACAAATATACATGCATGGTCTGTACAAAGCTATTCATGACATCACATTTTTTTGTAAAGACAATGAATGTATTTTTTTAACTATCGAACAAGTTTTATCTTCTAAAAAATGTCCATGGTCCAAGATTAGTTCATTGGCTTCGGGGGAAATATGTTTCGAGGAACAATGTTCACATGGTTTGAAAATGTTCCTGGGATTTAAAATGGTGTATTTACGTATTTTAAACAGTGTCCACGTTTATGAAATATGTTCATGGGGTTCAAAAAAATCACGAGGTTTAGGAAATCATTAAATTTTGAAAAAATGTCTACGGAGCTTAAAAATGCTGATGAGGTATTATAAAAATATTCATGTATTTAAAAAATGTTCACCGGTTAATGAAATATGTTCACGGGGTTCAAAAAATGTTCACGTGTTGGGGGGGGTGGAGTTGCGTCGCCCAAGATGGTGTATAGTATCTTCTCCAAGTGGGCCCCATATTGACCTTTTGTTCAGTACTAGTAGAATAATAATAAAATTTTGAAGTTTTTGAATTTTTTTAACCGAAGTTAAAAATATTGTGAAGGAATTTAAATATGTTCATGCATTGAAAATATGTTCAATGGATTCAAAAAAAAAATCATGGGTTCGAAAATTAAGTTCATGCATTCTAAAAAATGTTCGAAGTTCAAAAGTTAGTCAGAATTTAAATTTTTTCATGTTTTTAAAACATAGTTTAAAATTAATACAAAAACATAAAAAAACAAACTGCTCTCACTATTCCAATGAATAAGACACCCTCGTTTTATGTGTTTTTTCTTTGACCAAGAATTACTCCAGATATATAAATATTATGGGTATAATATTAGCATCGTTAGAAAGTATTTTTCAATGTAAATTCAACGATACTAATTATGTAGAATATAATCAAGATATTTTTCACTCAAATTATTTGGTCAAAATTCGTCTTAATTGCGTGTGCGCCTTATTCATAGAAACGGAGGTAGCATTTTTTATAGAAAAATATTAGACGGTGATTACTATAAAGCTATAGCTTGTTACCGCATGTAGCTGGCATTTTTTTAAGGACGCGACTAGGGAGCAGGCTGCTGGCTAGCATAAATCGACACACAGCCGCACCGCGCACTGTCTCAAAGCCGGTCATCTCGCGTGTGCGTGTGAGAGAAACAACTATGTTTTGCATGCATGCATTAGAATCCGAAATTGCTGACATCATCCCGCATTAATTGCAAAATTCGAAAATTTAAAATGTTTTGTAGCCCAAACCGTTTATCCGATTTAGAATCCGTTTTCACCGCTGTGCTAGTCGCGACGAGATCTTCGAAACTAGATCCCATATTGACATATTTCGACAACTTTTTTTTCGGACCCAAAAGTTACCCACCTTTAACACATAAGTTATCTGGACTATTGTATGTAAGTTACCGACCATATTAACGATTAGTTTTCGGGTTGAAATAAAACCATTTTTTGCTGTTCTTTTCCATTTTTTCGAGTTTTGAAGTTTTTCATTAGTGAATATCGCTTTTGGATGGCCAATGTATCATGCACAAGTTGGTAACTATACACTAAAACACCATACAACTTCATAAGTATTAGGATGATAATTGTCGATTTTGTAATGACAACTATACCATAAAAAATGGACATTGGGATCATAACTATAATTTAGAGGACATGGTAACTACATCAGTACATGGTGGATAACTATATCAGTACTGGGTGGGTAACTATATCATAAACACATGGGCAATTTTATCAGTATTAGGTGGGTAACTTCATGAGTACTGGATGGGTAACTCCATCCATAATAGGTGGGTAACTTTATCAGTAATAGGTTGGTAATTTTATCAGTACTTGATGGGTAACTATTACCAACGGAGTAGGGTAATTATATCGATTTCCTGATGGATAACTATATCATGAGCACATGGGTAACTTTATCAGTATATGCTGGGTAAATATTACCGATGGAGTATGGTAACCATATGGATTTCGTGGTGGATAACTACATCACTCCACCCCGTCCGTGGAACCGTGACGAAGAATTCCCCACCCAATTCCTCGCCGGAATTATAGAGTAGGGTAACTACATCGATTTTGTTGTGTATAACTATATCATGAACACATCGTGAAATCTATTAGTACATGGTGGGTAACTCCATCAGTGGATGGTGGATAACTCCATCAGTAAATGGGTTGGTAACTTTATCAGTAATAGGTGGGTGTGCTCCGGTTGGTTCAGCTCGGGGGAGAGGCTTCTACAGCATCGGGACAAGCGGGGTCATCAGAGCATACGTGGAGGAAGCAGAGCTAGGGCCACATTAGCACGATGATCCAGTTCAGTAAGTGCATCCCCGCCTTCCACGGCGGTTGTGGAGTCCAATGCACTCCTGCCGTCACGCGGTACAACCGCAGCCAGTGTCGTGCCCCCACGACGAGAGTACTGGGTGGAAAACTTTATCAGTACTAGGCTGATAACTTTATCAGTACTAGGGTGGGTAACTTCAACAGTACTGGGTGGGTAACTTCATCAGTACTGGGTGGGTAACTTTATCACTACATGGTGGGTAACTTTATCAGTACTGGGTGGGTAACTTCATTAGTATTGGGTGGGTAACTAAATCAGTACTAAAGGGGTAATTAAATCAGTACTGGATGGGCAACTACATCAGTGCTGGGTGGGTAACTTTAGAAGTATTAGGTTGGTAACTTTATCAATACTGGGTGGGTAATTTCATTAGTAAATTGTTTGGTGACTTTATCAATACTAGGTGGGTGTCCTCCGGTTGTCTCATCGCCATCTTGTCGATGTCGTGGAAGTAGTCGACGTGGAACCACAACATCATCATCTTGTCGTTGTCGTGGACGTAGTCGAAGTAGTTGTACTAGGGTCGTCGTGCAAGATCTCGGCAAACAACATATTCGGAACGTTCTGTACAACGCCTAGAGTAGGTGACATGGAGGGGTTAATCGAGACGGCGGATCGGCCAACAACGTCCATGAAGCAAGATCTCTCTTGATTCGTTCATGATTCAAATTAAAAGATTAAAAGTGTTACCATTTCCAACAAAACAGCGATTGCAGCTAAAAAAAAGGAGTTAATCTACATGACTGCACAAAAGAACGAGAGCTGTACAACGAGAAGCTCTGCTGATACGAGATGTCTTCATAATGAAAGAAGTGTGTATTGACCTTTGAGTGTATTTCCTTAAGAATTGATACAGATTCCAATCCAGGTTAGGTTGTGAGAAAGTTCATAGTCCGTCAGACCATCTACAAAAGCTATTGACTGTCTACATGCCTTCTAACAAGGATGGCTGAACTGTCTACATAATTAACCATCAAATAAAGAAGCTTGAACAACGGTGCTCAGTCCCTCTCGAACACCTGAAAACCAAACGTGAATATGGTCTGAACAACTAACAACCTAAGAGTATATATGGCCTGTAGCTTCATGGAATCACCCTGGACCACGAAGAAGAGCAGCAGCGCACCGAGGAAGAACATGACGCTGAACTGCATGATGCACAACACCCTGTCCATCAGCTTCCGAACATTTCCGTTGCCCGCGGGACATCCTCTGACTCTGTACATGAACAGCGCCGACGGGAACCACGAGCGGAGGTACACGCCCCTGTAAGAGGTGTCCCTGTGGCTTCAAAAATCGTTGCCGACGGCTGGTCAGCTGCCCCGGTCGTGCAGGAACTCGTCGTCCATGGATTTGTACGGCCTGGTCTGCACGATCTTGCCGTCAGCTGCTTGGTTGGATTTGTGCTTTCCTCCTGAATCACAGCGCCGGATCGAGTCTGAAGGTCGCCGGAGACCATGACCCCATAGTCGCCGGTGTCCATCAAGAGGGCAGCTTGGAGGGCGTCGGCGCGGAGCTCGCAGGGAGGCGCGGACACGGAGGACACCGGCGCGGTCCTGGCGGAGGACGACGGCGCGGCCCTCGCAGGGAGGCCGATGGCGCGGACTCCGAGGACGTCGGCACGTGGAGGCCGACGGCGACGAGGGCGGCGGCGTCGTCTGGCTGGGGAGGGTTGAGCTTGCTGGGGAGGTCGTCGGTTGGACACCTCGTCGTTGGCCTCACAGCAGGTGGAGAGACGGGAGGCAGCGGGTGGAGTGGCAAGCGGCGGCGCGTGGAGAGACGGGGGAGGAGGTCGGAGCGGGCGGGGCGGAGGCGGATGAGAGGCGAGCCTGTCGCGCGGGGGAGACGCGATGGGCTTGTGGGGAAGACGACCTTATCCAAACGACGCGAGGGCGACGTGCGCGACGTGGGTGTCGCATGCAACGTCTCGTTCTGATTGAATTCGTCCGTCTGCGCGCGATCAAACGGCTCGCGGAGCCACGTCGACTTCCGCTATTCAGCAGGCGCCTGCTGAATAGAAATTCCTTTTTTTAAACGGAATGTAGCTAGCTCGTCGGCTCGTACTTTTATTCGTCCGCGCACGCGGGAGGTAGCTGCAGCCCAGTTGGTGGGCCGGCCCGTCCCGAGTATGCTTCAGGCGGTGGGATCTCCCATGCCGCAACCGCTGCATATAGGCCGCCCCGATCTAAAACCTCCCATGCCCTGCTTGGATCGACGTTGACGACGAAGAGCTTGAAAGTCAATTGATCGATCTTCTCAAGCGAGGGATCGATGTACCGGCCGTCCCGAGAGGATCGTTGTACACATTTTCGCTACCCGCCCTACGGCCATCCATCCCGGGATGATCCTTGGGCGAATCGCGATCTGCCGTACTTCCAAGGCCAAGGGCTAAAGCACGTTGCCGTGTACCTAAAGCACACGGTGAAGAGCCAAAAACACACGGCGAAGGCTTTGCCGTGTGCCGCACACGGCAACGAGTACACGGGAGAGAATTGCACGGGAAAGAGCTCTTTGCCGTGTGCCGGATATCGAGGACACGGCAAAGCTTAAGAGTGGGTCCACACCATTGCTCTTTCCCGTGCTATGTGTGGTGGCACACGGCAACGAAGGAGGATGTCAACAAAAAAAATCCCCGTCCCCGGCGGTGGCGCCGCCGTCGACGAGCAGGGAGCTAGGACCAACACGCCTGTGCAGGCTCCGCGTGCAAGGTGATGTGGCCGCCCCACTCCGTGCGGTAGAGCTTAGCGCCGAGACCCCCGAGGCTGGACTCCGGCACGAGCAGGGTGCGGCTCGGAAGCCGTCGTTGGTGAGGAGGAGGTCGACGGCAGCGGCCATGGCGCGGACGTAGGTCGTGGTTGCCTCGTTGGCGAGGCGGAGGTCGACGGCAGGGCGGCCATGGCTTGGACGGAAGTCGTCGTTGGCGAGGCGGAGGTCGACAGCAGGCTGCGCGTCGAAGAAGACGGCCTTGGGTTGGAGCGCGGCGAGCATGGACGGCGGTGGCAGTGATAGGGCAAAGGTGTCCGATCCTTCGATGAGATGAAGATACATCGATTCTGGTGGAGTTCGACCTTGGCGATCCGACTACTACGCATACGTACGCAGCGCCAATGCAATCGCTAAACCAATCTCCCGAGGTTACCGATCCTGCAGAAGCACGATCAGCCTGACCAAAAGGTCTAGTTCTACCTGCGATCGAGGAACAAGTAAGAACCAATAATGCAATCAAGAATTGCGGATAAAAGATGAAGTTTATTGATGAAAGTGGAATCTTGCAAGTGCGTAGTACAGGAGGTCTAGCCGACACTCGTGCCTATGGCGAAGACTAGCTAATAGCTGAGTTCTTTTTAACTAAACAAAATCCAAGTCTAAACCCTAACATATGCTATCTATTTATTGGCGGCCGGGGGCGAGTACGCGCGGCCGTTCACAGTCCTCCATCACGATCAGTAGCCATGGGCCTCTTGCATATTTACCTTATAAATGTCAACCACATCCTAGGCGTGTCCTCAGCCGGGCACTGTTCAATCCGGGGCAGACTATCCTGACCGTTCGTTCCACCGTCCATTGATTTACGGCCGTTGGATCGTCGTCGCTTTACGTTTTGTACATGGTATGTGACACAGACAGTGCATGACGTGTGGGGTCTTCACCGGCCCGGACCCACGCGCAGCACGTCGCCCGCGTCGCCCTTCTTTTTCCTGGGTTTTACTGTCGCGGTAGACAGCGACGGGCCTATCCGCTGCCTCCTCTCCTCCTCACCCAATCCACTGCCTCTCTCCCCGCTTCCTCTCCTCTCCTCCTCACCCAATCCGCTCCCTCCTCTTCCTGCTCCCGTGCTCGGTTTTGGCGGGCCCCAGCCCAGCGAGCGGCGGCGGCAGCGGATGGCAGTGGATGGCGGTGGCTGGGAGCGGCAACGGATGGCGACGGCAGAGAGCGGCGGGGCGGCAGCGGACGGCGACGGCAGAGAGCGGCGAGGGGGCAGCGGACGTCGGCGGCAGCGAGTGCCCGGGCGGCAGCGAGGTTGACGGACCTGGCGGAGTGGAGGACGGCAGGGGTCGCGGGAGGAGAAGGAGCAGGGCAGCGGCGGCGCGGGCAAAGAGGACGCAGGGGAGGCGTCCGCACACGGGGAGAGCCAAAAGTGACGCCGGCGACCAAGACCCCGAGGTAGTTCCTGTTCGTGCTTCACCTTCATGTCTTCTTTGTTCTTCCATATGGCTGGCCCGATTCTTCATCTGATTCCTCCCTCCCTATTTTAATTTTAATTTTAATTTTGCATCTAGGGTTTGGGTGTCCAGGAGACTCCATGGTTGTGGACTCCGTGCCTGGGAGGAAGAGACACATAGGAGAGGAGCATGTATAGAAGAGGAGCATCTATCGTGCATAGAAGAAGAGCAGCCATGGAGTCCACAGCAGCCACGGTTCCTATTAAGGTTGCTATGATCTTTTGTTGGTGGGGATTAAGTATTCTGGGTGGGGATTAAGTATTGTACTCATGTACTGAATTTATGTGTGCTTTAACTCATTTACTGCATGTTAATTTGCTCACTAAACCTTCCAAATTATGTAAGTTCCATTAGGTTCTCATGGCTGATTCTTTTTTTCCAGTTTGTAGGCATCATACATGTGTGCTTGCTGTTGTTGTAGCATGCTTTAGTATCTTCAAAGGTTAATTATGGTGTGTGTGGCACTGATTAATTATCAGCAAATAGTTTGGCCCTTTCAAGACATCCCACATGAACTGCTAATGATTCACTCCTGTTCAGATCCTTCATGTTGATACGTGTTTGCTGTCAGGTGCATTGTGGACCAAATGGTCAGTTTGGGATTTTTGGGAGCAGCTGATGCCAGCTAGGAGGCGGCTCAGCTTGGACTGGCCATGGCGCTGTCGACTCCCCACTGCATAGCCAGGGATCCGCTGCAGACTCTGGAAAATTCGGGCTGTGTTTGCAGCTATTAATTCTTGTTCAGCAATGTCTGTGTACATATTTCAGGTATGGCAACAAAACAGGACAGAAACATTTTGTGCTTTTCAGTAGTTGAAATTGTGGATCATAGTTTGTTCCCAGTAGAAACGACGGATAAAAGAAAAGGTCCTGTTGAGTACGAGTGCTGCATTCGAACCTAGCGGCAAGGGCAGAGCTGCTAATTGAACTTTACACGAAATAGAGCATGCTTATCTGGTCTTGAATTGTTTTCAGTTTGTTTCAAATCAGTAACAACCAAACTGTAGAAATAGAGTATGTACAGACTTTTAATTATTTCTAATGTGCAACTCTCGGTGTTATTGGCTGCTGTTATATTTCTAGCCACCCAAGGGTGTTTCTGTATTTCACTGCTTTTCAATATGAGTTTGATTCAATGCCCTGTATTTTAGAAACTTCTCATGGTGCTCTACAAACGACACTTCATCAGAGAAAGAAATTCAAGAGGTTCCTAATCATAGGAAGATGATTTCTATGGCCAACCCTTTTGTTATTTGGACGCAAGTTTTATTGAGAGCCGCTGCTGGTTTCTTTTATAGGGGACCCGAGGTTACACATCCGCGGGAGGTGCTCTTGATCCAAGAAACACTTCAGGTTTGTTTGATGATTCCTTCATCCATTTTAGTTTTAATCAATGTTCATGAAGTCCCAGCTTTTTGGGTACTTTTGTGCTCATGGTAACCTGAAACCATTCATGCATCAGGAATAATATATGGTTCTTGTATAATTGATCAGGAAGAGAGATGCAAGGGATTTGATTTTGCACGAGGTTGGTTGTGCATGTGTGTTTGGCTATGTCCTTTCTTCAAGCGGTTTAGGAGATGCTTGGACTAATTAAGGTGTGCTATTGTTCTTACTGATTTGACTCCTCTCTCTCATCTTTGTTTGTCACCATAATCTTTCATGTTTGTTTTTTCAGCTTCTTCTTGGTTTATGCCTACAGGGTGTTTGATGAAAAGACAACCAGGGAAGAATAATCAATGAAATATACTGATATTCATTCTACCCGATAGCTTCCTTTTTTCTTAAACATACCTATAGTCAACGATGACTTGCATGTACATTATATTACCTCTCTGAATCACGTGATTTGCATGTAGAATATATTGTCTCTCTTGGTTATGTAGCCTACATGTGCAATCTATTATTGCTAAATAGATGAGTGATTCATGGGATAATATATTTGTGCTAGATTATTTGAGCCACACATTAGATAATAATTCTCAGCTTTAATATCAGTTTATTACATATTCAACATTTGTATAGTATCATTTCTCAAATCAGTTTATATCCCAGGTTCTACAGATTCGCCTAATAGATGGATGAGGTCATGGAGCCCAGATGGGGCGCTGCAAGTTCATGTGCACTTCCTGCCGAGGAGGGACAGGAGGGCACGGTGGCGGAAGACTTGGTGCCGCGCCCATGAGTATTGTGGTTGTCAATGACAAGTCATCTCACCACATCCAGCTAATAGCCTCGAGCCAGAGTAAGCTCATTCCATTCGCCTCCAATTTTTCTACCAAGTTATTCTACTACTAACATGATATCTGCTATTTTATTAACATAAACTGACTGATATGGGTTAATGAGCGCTGCAATCTTCTGTTTGTAGCATATATTTACAGTCATCTCATAACCATCAGGTTCACTCCCAATCAGGAGTAGATGTTCTTTGCTGTGAGACCTAATTGTGTATTGAATGCAAGGCATTTCTTATAGAGTTGTCTATTCAGGAATGATTATAGTATGAAATAAAAGTTATGGGTACCATGTGCTTGTCAGGTTTATGAGTAGCCTGTACTGATTGTGGTTTCTCTATTCTTTGAGTTGTTAACTTGTATATCTCATGGGTTTTATTCATTGAGCTTTGTTAATGGCCTTGAGCCAATGAGGAATGTCCTCCATGGATGGAGCTTATATAGTTTCCTTGCTCAATGTTCCTCATTGGATGGATCTGCCCTTGTTGGATAGCTGACATTAGGGCTGAGCCAATGACAGAAGATTGCTGAGCTTTGTAGCTCACCTTCTTTTTGATAAATTTTGGGCTGAGCTCCTTCGAGTGCTAGCAGAATGCCCTGGGTTATCTATCAGCTTGCAGGTTCATCTGCTATTCGTAGGTAAAATGGAAGTAAGATGCAATGTAAAATCTTGGTCCATCTACTTTCTTGATTATGAATTGCAGCAATTATATGTGTAGCATTTAGTCATGATCCATTTTTCTCCTCAAATTATTTTCTAGAGGTCACAATCAAATTTTGCTATTTAATTGAGTTTTTGGTCCCAGTCATTTGTTTGTTACTGAAATTAAATGACTATGAAACTCCTTCCAGAGGTTGAATTCCTCTGGTTAATTTAGGCAATGATTTAGAGGTTCAGTATAGCGTGCTTGGTTATCTTTGGGGTATGTGTTTTACTTGCACAATCCTGAATTTTATATCGGGGATTATTTTGATTCAGTCGATATGTTTGAACAATGATGATAGTTAAAATAAATATGATGCTGATAAGAAATATTTTTTAAAATTCTCATTTTCATGTGTGTCCTTGTATTTCCCTTCAAACCTACTGATGATCCTCCGCACTTTACTTTGCAGATGGCTGGTACGATTACTCTGCCTACAGGGACGTAAGTCTCACTGAATCATCATCCTCTGTTCTTTCCATGAAGTAGCTTTCAGTAGCTGCAAATGCAAGGCAGTATAACTTCTTAAAACATGCTGACAATGTAGTATATTAAGCTGCTATTTAGGGTAACCGCATGTAAGCTGCTATTTAGATGAGTATGAAACAACGGAGTGGACGCGGATCCCTAGAGCCTTATTATGATTCTGAATTTCCTGGCAAGCTTAATTCCTATGTTACAGATTAGGTAATATAGGCACTGTGTTTAGTTGCTTTGGCATCCATAATTAATTCTTACCTGTGATTCTAATGCTGAAAGCGATTGAAACATATGATTTAGTCCATTGCTGTGTTGTGCACAACAATTCCTTGCCATTTTCCCATTATGATCTTCATTTTCCTTTGCAAGGAACCAATAGCTATTGGCGGAGGCAGGGGAGGAATATACATGAAGATGGGACCTATGAAGCCTGGGTGTGCGCGGAGAGCAGCATGACGACGGCTCGGAGTGGGAGGAGGAGGTCGGTGGGCTCGGGCTCCAGTTATAGAGCACCGAGGTTGGCTCCGACGACTTTCCGTGGCTCGTGGACGTGCTTCGTCGTCCTCCTTTGTGGTGTGCCATGGTCGCCCGCGTCTTCATCAAGTGCAAGTGAACTTCTTTCCGGCTTTCTTCTCCTCTCCCCATCTTCCCATCGCGTGTAATTTTGTTCCGCGTTTTTTTTTTCAAAATTTCAGTGTATGCTATAGGTTTCAGATTACTTTAGTGGTATAGAGGATAATCTGATGGATATTTGTAATTATGCATGTGTGTGAAGCAGGATAGGGGCACATGAGAAACTGGAACAGAGGCTAGAGGGCACAAGATATGCAACATCTGCATTTTATCTATAAGAATGGGCTGCTATGATGCGGACAGAGCCCGTTTAATTTAAATGGAATATAAATACATGCAAATGGAGTATGAGGCTTGGATGTTAAGGGTGGATTGAATTCTTTCAGCATATTGCAGCATCACAAATCAATAAGTTTTGTGTTAAATGTCAGGTAAAAATGTCTTTACGTGTCACCTATTTCATGCAAAGCAACCCCAGATTGACTTTGCACGGTAATGATAGATTGTTAACCCCTAATTATCTCAACTACATCATGTTAAACAAGTGGACCTCACCCTACTTTTTTCTGTCTAAGCATGATATAATTTGATCCATCCTTAGCCTCATTTTTATCTTCTCTCTGTTTGACTACCTGTCATGCTCTGTTTATCTCATTTCTTGTTTTTCTAGCTGCACTTCTCTGCTTGTGATATTGTTTCAAACAACACACTTAGAAGAATGGCATTAATCATATGCAGCTGTGTGTTTTGTTACAGATGGCCGCATTCATTTCAAGAGTACGCAGCCTAGCTAACAACTCAAGATTACTGCTACAACAGCTGCTGCCTACTGCCATTGGGAGGTATAAATCCCTATGTCAAAGTCTTCTTTATGTGTTCCAACTGTCACACCCTACCCGGCGTGTCCATACAATTGTCTGTGTTCTGTCCAAAAGAGCAGGAGCAAACTTGATAGGTTTCAGCCTTTTTTTATGATTGCAGAGAGAGGACAAGGTTTAGTTGTCACTTACGCTGATCTCTGTAGTTTCTTGATTCTCATATCTCCTTATACATTGATTTCTGGAGGCATAAGAAATAGGGATAAAGGGGGATCCAGGTTGTTAATGCCACTATTATTTTCCTTTTCTAGCCGTCTCCTAATCCAACAAAACAAATTAGTAGGCTCCCAACAAGATATTTCTCAATATTTGTTGAGCCTATTTATAGCAATGCCTCTAAATTTCCTTTTAGATATGCCACTCTAACCGTAGCTTCTTGACAGGATGGCAGCTCGAGGCCGTGCCACTGTTGGAGGTGTTCCACAGGCACGCTGCATCCAGCGAAGCTGAGAGATCGCAGACAAGAAAAGGTACAAACGTATATGATTTTGCTGTAGATTATCACAACACCTGAATGTGAGTTGTTCTTGTACCTAACCAGGTCATGATTAAATTGTGCATGCATGCATATATGTGTGGCTTACAGGAAAAACTCAGCTGGATGAGATAAGCAGCTATGTTCAATCGCTGCAGAGCCAAGTCGACCTAAGAAATATATAAATTTTGCATGAGCGCTCGATTTTTGTAATGGTGTTTGAAGCTTAAGCTGAATTAAAAACTGTTTTTATTCAGTTTCTGTCGATAAAGCTCTTCACTCTGAACCCAATGATGGTGTATGAGCTTGGGCTAGACTTTCCATGTCCTTCTCTTGGTTTCGTTCTGTGCTGCAGTCTTCATGTTTTATACTGCACCATTTTAATATTTGTGATGTTTCAGAAATATGGGAGCTCAACTAGAAAAAGGAGAGTTTCAAGTAATGAAGGATTTCATCGATGGGTCATTCTCTTCGTTAAGGTAAGTAATTCATTTGATGGGTTATTCCTCTTCAGTTTCAAAATTTTGAGTCGTCTGCATTTGGTTACCAGTATTTCATTGGTTATTCTAATGTACAAACATGGGATAAGATAAGTGTTTTTTAAATATTGGACTGTATATGCCTAAATCTGTAGATAAAAAAGTAAATTATGAGAAGGTGGAATTCTATGATAATGATAAATGGATACATGTGATTTTTTGAGTGCTTACACATGTGATTTCCATGGGTGATTACAGGTCATTAGAATAGTACTGCAGTATAGTCTACTGATTATTATGAGTTTTTCTTCTCTCCATGCTTTAATGCTACAGTTTTCAAGTTGATGACACTAATCCTCTATTTCTTCTGAAGGTTCCTGTTGCTATTTCAGTCCTTTCAGTTTGCATTGTTATTCTGGAGCAAAACACTGATTGTCGCTCTGTTTGTTGCATTTCTATTTTTTTTTGGATTGAGTTAGTGTGTAATCACTCCATTTGTTTCCATGCAAAACTATCTGACCGATCAACATGATCAGCATCAGTACTACCAGGCTAGCAGCAGGCCTGGGTCATGAGCTTGAAGTGCTTTCTCCTTGCAACTAGCATGAGGTCTGGTTAGAGAAACACAAGGAGATGAGCAACCAGACATTGCCACTGTTATTGCCGTAATTTCCGCCTCGCCCTCTCTATTTTTTTTTGTTAAAAGAGGACTGCCAGATCTGTCTTAGCGGAGAAACAACATTTGTGTAGGAAAGTTAAATCCCACCTGATGGAGAAAGTTTCAGAAAAACCACCTCATCCCCGACTCCATGGTGAGCAGCAGCGGTGGCATTTGTTCCAGATCTAACTCACTATCTGTACACAAATAACATGTCATGTTTATTGAAGGCTATTTACTGAAATTAGGTAATCCTATAACTTAATGTTATTTTAGTATGGTTATTTTCATATGTTGAGTGTATGGATGTTTTTTCACTTTGTATGGTTTGTAGGTGAACCTGGGAAATGCTCTGTTGATAGTGCGGCAGCTATTTATGATGAGTGCCCTGAAAATTTCATTGAGGGTTTGATTTTATCTGTTCGATCTCTCCTCAATTTTGAGGAGTATCAAATTTATCATTCAGGTATATATAAGCTGTAACATTACTCTTCTCTTTTCAAGCAAAGCTTTATGATCAGGAATACAAAGTAGCCAGGTTTCTCTAATAAGAAGACACTGTGTCCAAGTTTGCTAGCTCACTGTACGTATATGTATATTGTATATACTCTGCAGCAAGTGGTGATCAGATCTTGTTCCTCTCTTCATTTCTTACGATTCAAGTAGCTTCATTGTTACCTGGCTGTCTATACTTACAACCGAAATATGAGGCATATCGATTTTTTATGAACTGTCTGCTGGAACTTTATTCCCTTTATGTTCAGAAATCAGATGAAAGGGCAGTAGTTTCCTTGGGAGAGCTGAGTGTTATTCTTAGTGTTCGCTCTAATGCATGCTCATATAAGGTGCTTTTCTCTGGCTATCGTAAAGCAGATCATATAGTGTCCTATATTCTTCTTTCTCATGATTAATTACAACTGAAAGCATTTGTTGCGGGTGAAACACTGAAACTCAGTGGTTCTGTACCCTAGCATTGCTATAAGAAAATTTACATCCTGAGTTGCCATCAATCACCATGGCTATTTTGATTTAACTTCCAACTTGCTGAAATGAGTTATTTTTTTCTTGGAAGAAAAAGTGTGACTTATATTGCTCTCAAAGAAAAAGCAGAAATAGAAGCATAGAACTGTTAGGTAGCATACTGCTCTCAAAGAAGTTTTGACTCGGTGTTTTGATTCTGTAGGATTGCCTTTTAGATAATATAGGAGACTGGGAGGTTCCATTCATTGGTCTTTGAGTGGCATTTCCTAGAGAGTGAACTGCAGTAAATTTCACAAGTTGATTCAGAAGCCCCAATCTTTCCAAGGTGATTCTCCCCTCCCTGCCCCCTCCATAGAACAACTCTCCTATATTTATTTATTTATTTATTACAGATTTGCTGAACCGCTTAGTTTTAAACAACACTCGATACTATAATTGTTTAGTTCTCTAATGGTAACTCTCTTAAGAGAATTTCATGTGTATAATTTTAATTTAGTTTAACGAGCGTGTTTATATTTAATCTATCATCCCCTACGCAATATCCCTGGAAGATTTAGACAGGAATGCTGCAAATAAACTACATTACAGAGATAATTTGAAGGACAATTCTCTAGGACCAGTGTATAATTTTTTATGTACAATGATGAGACTTGATATTTTTCATGTGGTCTTCCTCTTGTGAAGAGTAACCCGAATGTGTTGAGCTTCCTAAGACCATTAGAGTGCATGGAAGCTCTGTTTGCGAGTTAGCATTTGTTATTTAGTGTGAGGCATTTTCTCTCCGTGTGAGCCATTTTGTCAAGATGTATATTAAAATATCCAAATAGAGGGTTCTCACAAATAAACCTTATGGCTGAAATACTACTCCCTCCGTTCCTTAATATAAGGTGTCTAAGCTTTGGCACGGATATTAAGCACCAGTATTTTGCATGCGGTGGACTAAGTATCTACTGATAAAAATCGAGAGAAAGGAGTCCCTATTAGCCACAAACTGAAAACAATCCATCAAATTTCTCCAATCCAGATTGTGACTCATTTTTTATGGGTAAATTGTCCATAAATCGTAATACACCTTATATTTTGAATTTTTTCTTAAAAACTTAGACACCTTATATTAAGGAACGGAGGGAAGTATCTCGCTTCTGGCATATACACCGCTGGCGCAACGGGTAGCAGAGCAGTCCAAAAGAAGGATAGATAGGTGACTGATTGTTGTTATTTCCTTCCAGAAGAACATAATTTCTATTTAGATCCTTTGAGTGTATGCCGATGTGATAGTTAATCAATTTGGATCATGACAAGGCCGTTGAGAACAAGTCGTCGTCTCCAAGAGGGCCTTCTCTAGAGGTGTTGTGACAACTGCGTATTTTCTGAGCTTGATTGGGGGCAGCAAATCCAAAGGTTTCGGATTGTTTCTGTCATTTGGGAGATGACAACCTGAATTTTGGTGCTATGGTTCAGTCGATTGGGGCGAAAAGAAATTGCAGAGGTTAGGTGCTGGATTTTTGGGGTTTACTTCTATTTTGTACATTTTTTAACATATTAGATGTACTGTTCGGAAATGATTTGGGATAAGTGTCTGTCTTTGTATTTATGGATTTGGCTGATAGCCTTCCATAATGTGCCTCCATGGATAGAGCTTTCTTGGTTGCCTTGGTAATTAAATTTGCATCATCGCTTATTTCATTGGCTAAAATCACAGACACATTTACAGGAGCATGCATGAGCTGCAGACATGATGTGTTTTGCTCTTCAACCTTTTATACTTCTTTAGTGGTTGTTTGAACTGCTTACAATAAGTATGCTGAATTTATTTATGTTGAACTCTTTTGTACATAGCAAAAGAATTGAAACTATACTGAACTTTTGAATCTTTGACAAGGTTTGTAAACTATCTTTGAATTGTAGGCTAAGGTTTGTTTTTGTGGTAATCGCTAATTATTTCCTTTTCTATGAGATAATTCTGTAGAATAGGATTCTCTTCTCAACTGTAAGCGCAATATTAGTATGTTATTAGCATTGTGACAATCGTACGATTTGAAACTTTCATACTCCTCTGTATTGGAGTAGGTCATCTATTATCAAGTAATTTATGTTTGTCTACATTCACCAATTTAAATCCACTTTTACTTTATAGATGTTTCATACAGACAACTTCGCCATTTTCATATTATTATCCGTATAAAATTGAGCTAAACAAGCGTCGACATAATGATAGTTTTAACCAATATACCATTCATTTTTCATTACTCATATGTGTGTTAGCAAAATTAGCGATGATAGCCACATGATAGCCGCGGGAATTTGAAGCACAAACAACAATATATGCAAAATATGAAAACTTAAGGCCACATTACAGTTTTGAGTTCGGCACCTGCGCCAGGGGCGCAACCGGTCATCTAGTTCTCCCTATAAATGTCGAACCCAACCAAGGCGTGTCCTCAACCCAGCCTCTGCATCCAAGGCACACTATCCTGACCATTCGTTTTCACCGTCCATTGATTTACGGCCGTTAGATCCTCGTCGTTTTACGTTGTGTACATGATTTGTCACAAAAGCAGTGCATGGCGTGTGGGCCAACAGGAGGGAGAGTCCCACGCGCACCACAGCCGCTGCGTCGCTCTCTTATTTTCCCAGTTTACCGTACCGGTAAACAACGATGGACGGCCCGTCCCTGCGCTGGCCCACAGAGCCGACGACGCACGTCGCCCCGACAGGACCACGCGGTCCACGCCTCGCACCGTCGCACGTCCGCACCGGCCTCCTTTTTCCTCGTCCTCGGCCTCAGCTCCTTTCCTCTCCCTCACTTTCTCCACTTCCAGTTACTGTTCGCGCACGCTCTGCCCTTCTCGCATCCCCTTGTTCCGCCCGGATCTGCTCCGATCTGCTCGGGCCTGCATGCTTTTAGGATGAAGTTCTCCGTGGATAGTGCTGGTTGAGGTCTGTTCCTACGCGATAAATTTTTTGTTCGTTCTCCTGCGTTCTTGCTTCTATTGTGTTCTTCGTCGGCTTGTTCTAAGATTCCTCCTTTTGCTTACTTGCAGATCTACGGTGTCGCTGTTTCTTGGACGTGCGAGGGATTCTGGAGTACGTGCATGTCCCTCTCTTTGTTCCAGCGCTGGTGGGAGTTGTTGCTGCCCTTGCCTCGCCTTTAGAAGCCTCGGCCTTATCTTCTCGTCGTCCTCCCACCTCATTTTCCCCTTGCACAGCACCGCCTGCCCCTCGCCGAGCTCATCCCCTTCGCCGTCTCATCTCCGCCTTCACAGCACTCTGCTCGTGCCTTGCCGACCTCCTCAGCCGCGACTTCCTGCAATGGTTGTTGCCGGGTTTGAGGCTGGCTGAGGTTCGTTCAAAGAGATTTTCCTCATCCCCTTTGTAAATATGAATCGCTACTGTTCTAGATCCCGTGAAGCTGCGGTTCTTTGCTATTTTTTCTGATTTGTGCTCGCGTTGTGTGTTCGTTCTGCAGGTCTGGGCTGGCGTCTGTTTCTCGGGTAGGGGAGCCGTGCTGCTCGTGTTCTCCTCGACAGGTAAGATCCCCTTCTATGCATTCTGTATGCAAAGTCTGAACTCTCTTTATTTCCGAATCATAAGCCTGAACTCTTATCGTTGCTGCTCTCGATGATTAATGGTTGGGCTGGATGCTTCTGTCACTAGCAACATGTGCAGAGGTCTTTGCACTCTGAAGACTGTCTGAAGCTATATAATAGACTGCCTCCTGTAGCAATTCCATATTTGTTCTGATCCTAGATTGAGCTGTCTTAGCCCTGTATTTCCATCGACCAACGACCTGCATATTATGAGTGCTCCCACTGTGGCAAAATAAATGGTGTTCCATTTATCAATTACTTTCAGATTTCGAGTTTTTCAATAGTCATAAGTGTTGTTTTTTGTCGTTTGGTTTTAGGTTTAAAATTACTGCCGATCTTTTTTTGCAGCGTGATCTACCAGCTTACTTGAACTTTTTCTTGCTGCAGGTGTAGGGATTGCTTCGCGCTCGTGCTTGCTGGCATCCCGGTCTGTCTCCTAGGTAGCTATCTTTGCTACCGTCGTGGTTACAAATATGCTACTTAGTAATTTTCTGCTAGGCTTCTTAAGTTCTTATTCATGTTTTCTCCATAGGTTTTGCTGGCCGTTTACTCACCGCTGCTAGCTGCTCTGCCGTGCTGTTCGTGCTCTGCTGCTGCTAGATTCTGGAGTATGTGCCCGTCTCTCTCTTTGTTGTTTAGCATTTTCGTTCGTTTGATGAAATGTCTTGAGTCTTACGTGTTTGACGAAATGCCTGCTTGCTAACTCGTGTGTGCTCCAGGTTTTGCTGGCCGTTCACTCACCGTTGCTGCTCTGCCGTGTTGTACGTGCTCTGCTGCTGCTAGATCGTCTACTCCTTCTTCTCCACCGGCTTGCTGCTGCTTACTCCAAGGTTTGTCTCTCTCTTTTGGGCCATGTTTTGCCTGTGTAGGTGATCCCTGCTCTGTTTTCAGTCCAAGGATTAATTAGTTCTTGTTGATTTGCTCTGGCAGTGAGTAAATTGGCGCAAATTCGTGCTTTATTAATAGTAAAAAGTGAGAACATGGAATGCTGGGTTAGGTCAATGATGGTGTTTTTTTTTCTTCTAGGCATTAGATTACTTAGATCCTCGGAGCAATCTTATGGTGAACCTTTTCGCTAGCAGGTTTCTTTTTTATAGATCTGTGTTCTTTACTCTTTGCCTTTTGTACGAATCTTTTGTTCTGCCTTTTCACTGTCAAGTTTGTTTCTAGAGATCTTTCTGTTCTTTACAGATCTTGGACGCCATTTTTTCTGTGGGTTATTTAGCGGTTTAGGAATCTTTGACCATGTTTTGTAGAGGCTCTTGTTCAGTCTTTCAGCTCTCTTGCTTTGGAAGGTTCTATTTTGCATTTTGGATAAACAGGTGAATATTGCACGTGGCCTTTCTGTCTGAGACGCATCTTCTTTGTGGTTTTTGTTTGGGGTTTTCCCAATATATTACTTCTATTTTTTGCCTTCTGTACTTGTCGTTCGGACATAGCAGACGTTTGTTCTTTGTAGATTTTGTGTGCCGTTTTCCTAACATTCCTTCTGCACTTGCAGGTCCAGGGTATTTCCTAGGCTCGATCTTGCCCCGTTCTGTGGTCGCTGCTATCTCCAGGTCAGTTACTTCCCTATAGAATATATACTATGTGCTATGTGCGTATGTTTGGTCGTGTTATTGTACTTACACTTGTTTTCGACCTGCGGATTATCTCCGTGCGTTGTGTTTGTGTATTCTATTTTTCTTATCGTTTTGCACTTTTGCTACGATGCTCTATGGGATGTGTGCTGTTGTTTCGTTCGTCATCCCTATTTTAGAGACTCCTGCAGTTCGTTGTGCTTTGCCGGCGTTGTTTTACTTGTGTGAGGTCACTGAAGATGGTTCGGTTTTAGCTGGTGTAGAGATTGAGCTTCCGTCGGAAGGCACCGGCGCAATGCCGCGGAGGCAATTCTTCTGGAGCAACGGTTGGCGTAGCTGCGCCGGTGCTTATGATCACGCTGCTATGCAGGCGATAAGGTTTTTACAGGGATATATGGGTTCGTTGTAACATCCCAAGTTTTTCAAAAAGTTAAAAAAATCAGAAAAATTTAAAACTTTTGAAAACTATTATGTATTTTGCTTTGAAAAGAAAAATCATGCATGCATTCATCAACTCATATAGCATTGTTTGCTTTTGGTTGTTCAAAAGTGGGAAATAAATTTCCACTTGAAAACATATTTAAGAAAATGTATTAGTAGAGCAAAGAATGCTCCAAGTTTTCTTCTGATTTGTATGAATGTTTTGTTCTGATAATGTTGCTTGTGAAATTGTTTGAATCTGTTGCAAAATAAATAATTGTAAATGTTTATCTTGTGGTATTTAAGATCTACTTAAGCCACAATTGTTTGTTCTAAAACCTATTTTAAATTTTGACATCAAGTGTCATATTATTTGTTAAAAACCTAGTTTGGAAATCAAAATGATTTCTATTTGAAAAAGTGTGTTTGGTTGTAAATAGTTTATAGGTATTGAGAAGTATTCTATTACTTACCTATTCTCTATTTTCAAGTTTTATAGTTTTACTTTTGAAAGAAAATAGTTATTTGGATTTTAAAATGAGTTCTGAAATCATTTCGATTTATCAAACCCTTTTAAACTATTTGAGTTTTATACAAAATTATTTTATTGAGTGATATTAATTATATTACTCATATTCTGCTTGGTTTAAAGTATAAGTTCAAAAAGAATTTATAAAAACCCTCTAGTTTTTAAAATGACATTATAAAGTCCAAAACTCCATTGAAACACTTTTCAAAAAGTTTGTTTATAAAATGTTTTGGAAAATGTGTTTTGAGAGTTCCAAAATCAAGTGTTTGATTTTACAAAACTATAGGTTTTGGTTTGAATCCAAAAGGATTCATATTTTAAAAGTTATGGATTTTAGAAAATTTTCGGAAAAAGAAAAAGGAAAAGAGTTTGAACAAAAAAAATGCGAACCCTAGCTATCTGGGCCAAGCCCACCTAACTAACTACCGCTCAGCGCAGCAAGTAGCAGCCTAGCAGCCCAACCCCGGTCCCTCTCCTTCTGTCACTGACGTGTGGGACCCATCCATGACGTCAGCAATGACGTCACTCGTCTCCAACCTCCTGCGCACGAAAACGAGTCCATGTCGAGCATGAAATCATCTCCGCGATTCGGGGATTCCAAACCGCTTTGAGCAAATCCTTTTGCCCCTATATATAGGCCACGACCCCCTCCTCGAAAACCCCCGAAAACCCTAGCTCCTCCGCCACCAGGCTGCGCGCACTAAGCCCCGCCGTGCCACCATTGCCGCCGCCATCCATCGAGGTTTCCGGTGAGCCTCGACTTCCTCAGCTTCTCTCGTTTCCTCCCCTCTCTTACCCACACCCCGGCGCACCTCCTCATATGTTTCTTTGACTTTTTCGAGCTCTAGAACGACGGGGAGATCATCGACTTGGAAGCACCTCCGCGGAAGCAGGACAATACCTGGAGGAGAAGGAAGACCGCGACCTCCTCGACCCCACCATCAGATTCGCCTTGAAGCTCTGCACACCACGGTATGCACCAAGCCCGCTTGATCGCCTTTTGTGCTTTTCCGGCGAACTTCCGGCATGGCGCCGCCGCAGAACTCGGTCGCTGGAGAAAATATGGCCGGTGCGCCGCAACGCTTCGGTCGCATAGATCTAGGCCGTTAGATCACAGGTGGACGCCCCAGATTAGATCGACGCCGCGAAGAGGTATCAACCAATGAGGAGCCGCCACGTCACGAAGTCGCCCGCATCGCCCACGTCCGCGTCCGTCCGCCCGCGCCCGCATCTGCCCGCGAAGGAAACGCGCACCAATCAGGAAGCGCCACGTCGCCTGGGGACTTCAGAGCGAGGAATCTTTTAGTTTCTTTACAGTTTAGCCCCTGCGCATCACAGATTAGTCCCTGCGATTTAGATCTATTATTAATTTTTACTCGTTTATCCAAATTTTATGAAAATTATATTTTTGGAAAGCTTATGATGTGCAGAAACTTTTGGCATGCTTAATCTTAGGTTTTGTCGAATTAAATTTGTTTAATTTAAAAAGTGGCTTAATTAATGTTTTAAACATAACTCTAAATTAAAATTTGATAATTGAGTAAATTCTTTTGCTATAATTTTTGTATGCCTAAGTATGGGCTGTAGGTTTACTCTACTATTTTTGAAAAAGTATTTTTCTATGTTTTTCGTAATTAATATGAAATAAATGCTTTTAGGTGGTTTTTTTTATAATTAAAAATGATTAAAATTAATTTTCTTCATATATTCGATTAATAAAATGACTTAGTCATATTTTGGTCACTTTAGTGACAAAAGTACTTAGAAATATTTTTGCCTCTCCAAACAAAGTAAATTCTTTCCTTAGAAAATATTTGATAAAATTTTAACAACACTTTTTCCTTAGAAAAATTTCTATATCTTAAATGTGTTAAATCTTTTCCTTAGAAATTTAGCATCTTGAAAACTTAGTTGTTTTCCTTAGAAAATATTCTAAGTACTTGCTTTGACAAATGTTTGTCCTTAGAAAATTATCAACTATCGTTTTAAAGTATTTTCCTTAGAAAATTTAGCAGCTATGTTTTGTTTACATTCCTTAGAAATTATTTGGACTCATTGTTGGACCTTTGGTCCTTAATGAATTTTGGACCATCTTGCTTGCTTGCACTTCCTTGGAGCATCTTGCATAACATGGCATGCATATTAAGTCCTTAGTATTATTTAGCACTTCTTACATGACTCTTCTCCTTAGCAAATTTAAGGATGTATGTTAGCTCTTATGACTCTTCTAGTCAAAAACCACTAACTTAGAAATTAGTGGAAACAATGAAGGACCAATGAAGATTGCATTGTTATTCTTGAAGAATTCAACATGAAGTTAGAAGACCAATGAAAACTTGGCCAAGAAAACAAGACTCCACAAGTATCTCCAAAGGAGAAAGGACTTAGAAGAAATCAAGAGGAAATTCATGAAGACCAACCAGCTACAATTTCTAAGTCTTTCTTCCCATTCTCTCTTCCTTCTCCCTATCTTGAATTAGAATGGGAAGAAAGACTTAGAAATTGTAGCTGGTTGGTCTTCATGAATTTCCTCTTGATTTCTTCTAAGTCCTTTCTCCTTTGGAGATACTTGTGGAGTCTTGTTTTCTTGGCCAAGTTTTCATTGGTCTTCTAACTTCATGTTGAATTCTTCAAGAATAACAATGCAATCTTCATTGGTCCTTCATTGTTTCCACTAATTTCTAAGTTAGTGGTTTTTGACTAGAAGAGTCATAAGAGCTAACATACATCCTTAAATTTGCTAAGGAGAAGAGTCATGTAAGAAGTGCTAAATAATACTAAGGACTTAATATGCATGCCATGTTATGCAAGATGCTCCAAGGAAGTGCAAGCAAGCAAGATGGTCCAAAATTCATTAAGGACCAAAGGTCCAACAATGAGTCCAAATAATTTCTAAGGAATGTAAACAAAACATAGCTGCTAAATTTTCTAAGGAAAATACTTTAAAACGATAGTTGATAATTTTCTAAGGACAAACATTTGTCAAAGCAAGTACTTAGAATATTTTCTAAGGAAAACAACTAAGTTTTCAAGATGCTAAATTTCTAAGGAAAAGATTTAACACATTTAGGATATAGAAATTTTTCTAAGGAAAAAGTGTTGTTAAAATTTTATCAAATATTTTCTAAGGAAAGAATTTACTTTGTTTGGAGAGGCAAAAATATTTCTAAGTACTTTTGTCACTAAAGTGACCAAAATATGACTAAGTCATTTTATTAATCGAATATATGAAGAAAATTAATTTTAATCATTTTTAATTATAAAAAAACCACTTAAAAGCATTTATTTCATATTAATTACGAAAAACATAGAAAAATACTTTTTCAAAAATAGTAGAGTAAACCTACAGCCCATACTTAGGCATACAAAAATTATAGCAAAAGAATTTACTCAATTATCAAATTTTAATTTAGAGTTATGTTTAAAACATTAATTAAGCCACTTTTTAAATTAAACAAATTTAATTCGACAAAACCTAAGATTAAGCATGCCAAAAGTTTCTGCACATCATAAGCTTTCCAAAAATATAATTTTCATAAAATTTGGATAAACGAGTAAAAATTAATAATAGATCTAAATCGCAGGGACTAATCTGTGATGCGCAGGGGCTAAACTGTAAAGAAACTAAAAGATTCCTCGCTCTGAAGTCCCCAGGCGACGTGGCGCTTCCTGATTGGTGCGCGTTTCCTTCGCGGGAAGATGCGGGCGCGGGCGGACGGACGCGGACGTGGGCGATGCGGGCGACTTCGTGACGTGGCGGCTCCTCATTGGTTGATACCTCTTCGCGGCGTCGATCTAATCTGGGGCGTCCACCTGTGATCTAACGGCCTAGATCTATGCGACCGAAGCGTTGCGGCGCACCGGCCATATTTTCTCCAGCGACCGAGTTCTGCGGCGGCGCCATGCCGGAAGTTCGCCGGAAAAGCACAAAAGGCGATCAAGCGGGCTTGGTGCATACCGTGGTGTGCAGAGCTTCAAGGCGAATCTGATGGTGGGGTCGAGGAGGTCGCGGTCTTCCTTCTCCTCCAGGTATTGTCCTGCTTCCTCGGAGGTGCTTCCAAGTCGATGATCTCCCCGTTGTTCTAGAGCTCGAAAAAGTCAAAGAAAAATATGAGGAGGTGCGCCGGGGTGTGGGTAAGAGAGGGGAGGAAACGAGAGAAGCTGAGGAAGTCGAGGCTCACCAGAAACCTCGATGGATGGCGGCGGCAATGGTGGCACGGCGGGGCTTAGTGCGCGCAGCCTGGTGGCGGAGGAGCTAGGGTTTTCGGGGGTTTTCGAGGAGGGGGTCGTGGCCTATATATAGGGGCAAAAGGATTTGCTCAAAGCGGTTTGGAATCCCCGAATCGCGGAGATGATTTCGTGCTCGACATGGACTCGTTTTCGTGCGCAGGAGGTTGGAGACGAGTGACGTCATTGCTGACGTCATGGATGGGTCCCACACGTCAGTGACAGAAGGAGAGGGACCGGGGTTGGGCTGCTGGGCTGCTACTTGCTGCGTTGAGCGGTAGTTAGTTAGGTGGGCTTGGCCCAGATAGCTAGGGTTCGCATTTTTTTTGTTCAAACTCTTTTCCTTTTTCTTTTTCCGAAAATTTTCTAAAATCCATAACTTTTAAAATATGAATCCTTTTGGATTCAAACCAAAACCTATAGTTTTGTAAAATCAAACACTTGATTTTGGAACTCTCAAAACACATTTTCCAAAACATTTTATAAACAAACTTTTTGAAAAGTGTTTCAATGGAGTTTTGGACTTTATAATGTCATTTTAAAAACTAGAGGGTTTTTATAAATTCTTTTTGAACTTATACTTTAAACCAAGCAAAATATGAGTAATATAATTAATATCACTCAATAAAATAATTTTGTATAAAACTCAAATAGTTTAAAAGGGTTTGATAAATCGAAATGATTTCAGAATTCATTTTAAAAATCCAAATAACTATTTTCTTTCAAAAGTAAAACTATAAAACTTGAAAATAGAGAATAGGTAAGTAATAGAATACTTCTCAATACCTATAAACTATTTACAACCAAACACACTTTTTCAAATAGAAATCATTTTGATTTCCAAACTAGGTTTTTAACAAATAATATGACACTTGATGTCAAAATTTAAAATAGGTTTTAGAACAAACAATTGTGGCTTAAGTAGATCTTAAATACCACAAGATAAACATTTACAATTATTTATTTTGCAACAGATTCAAACAATTTCACAAGCAACATTATCAGAACAAAACATTCATACAAATCAGAAGAAAACTTGGAGCATTCTTTGCTCTACTAATACATTTTCTTAAATATGTTTTCAAGTGGAAATTTATTTCCCACTTTTGAACAACCAAAAGCAAACAATGCTATATGAGTTGATGAATGCATGCATGATTTTTCTTTTCAAAGCAAAATACATAATAGTTTTCAAAAGTTTTAAATTTTTCTGATTTTTTTAACTTTTTGAAAAACTTGGGATGTTACATTCGTTCTCCGAGACTACAATTATGCAAGTATGACGGCCTATAGAGAGGCTGCGCGTTCGGCTATTCTTGTTGCTGTGTGTGCTGCTAGATACGCCGAGAGATTGGAGAGAGAGGCCTCTGTAGGACCTATTAGCCAGGGTACGTTAGACTGGAATTTATTATGCTCTTGCCTCATGGCATCTATGAGTAATGTAGTCTCTGTAATTGTTTCTTGTATTCATTCAAAACGGTTTGCTTGCTTTTAGACTGGAATTTATTATGCTCTTGCCTCATGGCATCCATAAGTAGTGTGTAGTCTCTGTAATTGGGTCTTGTATTCATTCAAAACGGTTTGCTTGCTTTTTGAAGTATCTGTATAATAACGGCTGGGCTATGGTGAAGTGATCACCTGCCAGGCATTATCTTCTGTTGTGTTGTCTGCGTTGCTTCTCTGTGTATAATATATTATTTGGCATCGTGCCTGCAACCATTCTTTCCCTCACATGTTCCTTCCGAAGCTTGCCTGTGAGCTTTGTGTTCTTCTTGGGCTTACTTGGCTTTGTAATTGGGTCTCTATGTTTTACATAAATGTTGGGTCTCTATGTTTTATATAAATGTTTTTTCTTCCTTGGCTTTAAACAAAACAAAATTCCTGATGAAGCTTGCCTGTGATCTTTGTTTTCTTCTTGGATTTTTCAAAACATACTGGATAGGCTTGTGCTTCTTGCTAGCTGAGCATTGTCCTTTAAAAAGGCTTGTGAGCTTTGTTTTCTTCTTGGGCTTTTAAAAAACAAGTTAGATAGGCTTCTGCTTCTTCTTAGCTGAACTCTGTTCTTTCACTGCTTTTGTTTGTTTCAGTTAAGGGTGTTTCCATGCTTTGTTACTGAATCTTTCTTAGTAAGGTCATTTGAGAAAAGTTTTGTGCTACAGAGTTAGTATTCTTATATTTTCCTTTTCTATGTTTTACATAATTTTTTCTTCTTGCTTGGCTTTGAAAAATAATATATTCCTGCTGAAGCTTTTTTGTAGGGTCATGTGAGATTGGTTTCCTGCTCCAGAATTAGTACTCTTATCTTTCAAACTTTTGTTTTTAATAGAACTGTTTTAGCAAACAGGCTTAATAGAGTGGATAGGCTTTTATAGAACTGTTTTAGCAAACAGGCTTAATAGAGTGGATAGGCTTCTGGTTTTAGTTCATGTTTGCTACTCTGATGTGTCTTTCTAGGGTCTTTTCTTGTTATTGGATGGTTTTAGATTTCTCAATTCTTCAACGTTCTATGATGTAGGTGCAAAGCTTTTTTTTGTCTTTCCTTTTCTATGTTTCAATTTTATTTTGTTTCTTACTTGCCTTTGAAAAGACTTATTTCTGGTGCCTTGGGTATTTCTATGGCGCAGCCTGTTAGAGTGGGCAATGAACTTGTCGGTGGTTTTTAAGTTTGTTCAATCTTTAGATATGGTGGTTCTTTAAATTTGTTTAGTCTTTATCGTCCTATGATGTAGGTGTCTATTCCAGTGCTTTGGATATGAGTTCTGCCACGCCTATAACCTAGAGTAAGCGCTATGGATGGCACTCGTGCTGTCAGTCGCCGGCGCAGGGAGACTCCTGCGGTGCCTGTTGTGCGTTCGCCTCGTGCTTCTCGCCCTAAGAAACATGTGGAGTCACCGGAACGACCTCATGCTATTCCTCGTCCGCGGAAGCCGGCTGCTGGGGTGCCTCTTCTGCCTTCGCCTCGTGCTTCTTGCTCTAAGAAACCTGTGGAATCACCAGGACGCCTTCCTGTTATCCCTCATCGGCCCAAAGCGACTGCTGGGGTCCGTCTTGTGCCTCGAAGGGGGGGGGGGGTGCTAGGGTGCCTGTTGGAAGTTCCTTTCCCTGTGAGAAACCTTTGGTGCCACCACTGCCGGACTTTGTTGGGTACATTGCTTCAGGTCTTCCCAAGAGAAAATGTATGACCCTGCTGCCTTTCACCTTTGCGGTGTGCCGGTGTTTTTATATACTACCTTATTGATGCGTCTGCTTGTCTGCTCTATTTTTTACTGCTGTAGACGATGGTTTCTTGCCTGTTTTTAGCTCGAAGTTACAGCCATGAATCGAAAAAAACGCAAGCTCATACATGATAGATGGTGTGGTCGTACACCAGGTGCTTATTTAGTTCTGTTTAGTTCCTTTGCTTTTGTTTGTTTTCTTAGGCTTATCTTATGTTCACGACACCGTTTGTGGCTTTGGGTTGCTTTTTTCGTACAGATCCACTGTTTAGCTCGCCCTTACAACCTTCATGGGTTGGTTTCACAGACGAGGAGGTTGATATTTTAAAAGGTAATACAAGTGATAGTTTGTTTGCTTGTCTCATCTTAGGAGACCCTGTCTTATGTGTAAATCTAAGAACAAACTTTGCTCTAGCTGGCTATGTAGGAAGGTCTTTCTATGGAGGACAAGATAATAGGTGCCGTCACTGTAAGTCAGGCTATTGGGACGGTGAAAGGGTGCGGTCCAAGTCTCGGCTAGGAGGGACGATTTGTTTACAATCTTTGTTGCAAGGGTGGGAAAGTGTTCATTGAGCCTTTCAAAAAACCTCCTCAGTTTCTTCTTGACCTCCTAAAATTTGATGGCCCCCCACAGGCCAAAGCATTCATTGAAAAAATTCGTCAGTATAAATGTCTATTTGCTTTTACTTCGATGGGGGCAACCATAGATCGATCATAAATAATGGTGGTGGTCCAAACATTTTTAAAATTTCTGGCGCTATATGTCATCGGATGGGATCTCTTTTGCCTCTCGAAGGGGATACTCCAAAATTCGCTGAGCTTTATTGTTTTCATGGTGGAGATGAAATTGACAATCGAATTCAGGCTTTGAGCAGGGAAGATAGAATTCTGGGTGCATTAGATAGAGATATTGTTGATGGTCTGATGCAGATGCTAGACGCTCATAATTCTCTTGTAAAAAATTTCGCATGGCTAAGGAGATTTTGCTTGAAAATGAATTTGCTGAAGTTTCTATTCGTTTAGTTGCTCCTGGCAAAGATGATGGCCCACAGTTTAGTCTTCTACAGATGAGCTTGCATGCTTAGTTGTTGGCGAGTTAACATTGGAGAAACCTTGTCGTGATATAATAATCCGTGGTAGGGAACTCGTTTGCAGCGAATTTCATCATTACACCCTGCTTATATGGCTTTACAATACCCTACTCTTTCCGTTTGGTGAGCGTGGGTTTCAGCTTGGTGTACCTTACAGGGCGTAGATCCTTCGGACCCTAAAAAAAGAAAGAACATGACAATGCAGGATTATTATTGTTTTTGTTCACACTATAAAGAAGGCCAGCATAATCCATATTTGTCTTGTGGTCTGTTGTCTGATCAAGCGATTGTAGATTCTCGTGTATGCATAGATGAGGCAAGATTAAATTTTATTTTGCTATCGAACAATGATTTGAGGGCTGAGAATTTGCAAGGACTTGTAGATGCGGTTGGAGCAGGCCGTATGGATGGAAGTTCAGTTGGTAGAAAAATATATTGCCCTCTTCTTTTACTGGTGGCCGCCGTTATATGATCGAAAATTTTCAAGATGCGGTGGCTATCCCGTGTGCATGGCTGTCCTGATATTTTTTCTACATTCACGTGTAATCCTAAGTGGCCTGAGATAATAGAGGCCCTTTCTGTTGAACCTGGACAAAAACCACACAATAGGCTGATATTTCAGTTAGGGTCTACCATATGAAGCTTAACGAGTACCTTCGTGACATTAGATCTGGAAAGGCATACGGCAAGGTTGTTGCAGGTAATACAGCTTGCGCTTCCTTTCTTTTAGAGTCCTATCTGCTCTTTGTTTTTTAACTTGGCTTCCCTTTCCAGTGTTGCACACTGTGGAATTTCAGAAAAGGGGGTTGCCGCATGCGCATATACTTACTTGGCAGGACAAAGAGGAGCGGGCCGAGATTAGCCCTGCTTTGATTGATTCGTTCGTGTGTGCTGAAATACCTGACCCCGTGCTAGATCCTCTTGGGTATGCCCTTGTTGCTGAGTTCATGATGCATGGACCATGTGGGGAGGAAAACCCTAAGTGTCCATGCATGAAAGATGGTTTGTGTTCAAAAAAATTCCCTAAAGAATTTCAGGAAGAAACATCCATTGATGAAAAGGGTTTCCCTGTCTATAGGCGTCCAGATAATGGCCGATTTATCATGAAAAACAAAGTTAGGCTTGATAACAGGCATGTTGTACCCTATAACATGGCAATGCTGAAGAAATATCAAGCTCATTTAAATGTTGAGTGGTGTAACAAAACACATGTCATAAAATATCTTTATAAGTATGTTACCAAGGGCCCTGACTTTTCAAAGGCTCTCTTTGATAGGATTAGAAATTCTGATGATCCAAATGATGAGGAATAGATGAAATTGAAGAGTATAGAGCATGTCGTTATGTATGTTCCCATGACTCTTTCTGGAGATGTTATGGGTATGACATACACAGCAAAACACCTTCTGTAGAAAGGCTTGCTGTTCATTTGCTAAATAAACATGTTATTCGATTTCGTGCAAAGACCAAACTTAAGAATATTTTAATGATCCCCTGCTAAGAAAACCATGCTAACATAATGGTTTGTTGCTAATAGAAGATACGAAAGTGCCAGGTCCTTGACCTACTGTGATTTTCCCACCGATGGTCTTGGAATGCACAGGGTAAGAAGTGGAAGAAAGAAAACGTAGAAAGAAGATTGGTAGAATTTACTATGTGCATCCTTCCACTGAACTTTATTATCTTCGACTGCTGCTAATGATTGTGAAAGGCGCGAAGTCTTATGCTGATGTTAGGACTTATAGTGGTGTTGTGTATGAGACATTTAAAGATGCATGTGGTGCCAGGGGTTTACTTGGTGACGATAATGAGTGGTTTCAGGCATTTGACGAGGCTTTGAATTGGGGTATGGGAAACCAGCTGCGTCAGCTATTTGTTACTATGATTCTTTTTTGTGGAGTTATCGATGAAAATGGTTTTTTTGAAAAATACTGGAGTCATATGGCTGATGACATCCAGTATAGGATTTGTCATGATCGTCATGATCCTTTGTATCGTGTTCCTGATGATCAGCTCAGAAACTTGCTGTTAGATGAGCTGGGTCTTGTTTTTGCTAAAAATGGTTCTAATATTCTGGATCATAACTTGCCTCGAAAGTCTGTGTACGATAGCAGTTCACGGACAGCAACATGATTAGTGATGAGCTTTGTCAGATTTTGAAGCACTTATTCAAACTGCTGAATGTATGCTGAAAAAACTTAACAAAGACCAGGAAAAAGCTTTTAAATCGATAATAGACCGTGTGAGGGAGGACAAACCTGGGCTATTTTTTGTTTCTGGACATGGTGGTACCGGAAAAACTTTCCTTTGGAATGCTCTTGTTGCATACCTTCGAGGGTTCAAAAGAATTGTTTTGACTGTCGCATCTTCGGGGGTTGCATCGCTGCTTCTCCCTGGAGGTAGGACGGCACATTCTAGATTTAAAATTCCTATTGATCTGGATGATAACGGGGTATGTGATATTCGGAGGTCTACTATGCTAGCATCTTTGATTCAGTCAGCTTCTCTTATTATTTGGGATGAAGCTTTAATGACACATAGGAAATGTTTTGAGGCGCTTGATCGAAGCTTGCGTGATGTCTTATCTGATCGTAATCCTTCTCTAGCTGATGTTCCGTTCGGTGGTAAGATAGTGGTATTGGGTGGTGATCTTAGGCAAATTTTGCCTATTATTGAGGAGGGGGGGGGGGGGGGGGGGGGGGGGGGGGGGGGGGGGGGGGGGGGGACCCGATCTCAGGTTGTCAATTCTGCCATTACAAATTCTCCTCTGTGGAATCATGTGACGGTTCTTCACCTTACTATTAACATGCGTCTAGCTGGTGATACTGAGGATCCTAATGTGCAGGCTGAGGCAAAGGCTTTTGATCAGTGGGTCCTAAGCATTGGCAATGGCACCGTTCCCGCTGTTGCAAGGGAAGGGGAGTCTGATCCTACTTGGATAAGCATTCCCAGCGAACATTTGGTTCACACCGATGGCCCCACAATTCCAGCTATTGTCAACGCTGTTTATGTAGATTTCTTAAAGCATTTCTCTGATCCAAAGAATTTGAAAGAGAGGCTATTTTAACACCGACGAATGATCAAGCTATTACCATCAATGATCATGTTCTTTCTCTGGTGCCTGGTGAGGAAAGGGAATACTTAAGTTGTGACTCAACGGGAAGGTCATCAGATGGGCCTCGTAACATAGATATTTTTATCCAGTTGAGGTTTTAAATACCATCAAAGTAAATAACTTTCCTTATCATAAACTGGTTCTTAAAAAAGGTGCCAATTATGCTCCTTAGGAACATAAGCCAGCGGCTGGTTTATGTAATGGCACAAGGCTTATCGTTACTAGACTTGCTGAGAAGCTCATTGAGGCTGTTGTTATGACTGGTTCCAATATTGGAGATGTAGTTTATATACCAAGGATATGCCTTACTGTTAGAGATCCTAAATGGCCGTTTACTTTGCATCGTCGTCAGTTTCCCATCAGAGTTTCATATGCGATGACAATTAACAAAAGCCAGGGACAAACTCTTACATCTGTTGGTCTTTATCTGAAAACTCCTGTGTTCACCCATGGCCAGGTTTATGTCGCAGTGTCGCGCGTCACCTCTAAAAAAGCACTTCATATATTGATTAGAACGAGGATGGTACCTGTGGTTCCGAGACTAAAATATTGTGTTCTCTGAGATTTTCGAATCTCTTGTCGATAAGTAATGATGGCGGCAGTTCTGATTACATAGCTATGTACATTTACTTTTTATGTGCTGCAGGCTTTTAAGCTATGTGCTTTTGTTATTTCAGCCTAAGTACACAAAGTAATATTAGCACCTGTTCTTATTACCTGGCTATGAATACTCCATCCTTTTTTGAGCTGAAGCCTTTGGAGCTATGTCTTTTGGACTGTTACTTTTGGGTGCATATTGCCTTCCTGCTATATGTTTTTGCTCTCTTGCGTTTGTTTATTAAATCTAAACGTTCTCATCTCTTCACAGGTATAAATCTATGTTTTTTCCTATGATTTCATTTGCTTGGAACTAATTTCCCTCTGTATTGAGTTTGGCTACCCATTGCACTATTCTTGCTGTGTTTTTTTTCAGATGGCGTGTAGCAAGCTTTCTGAGATCAACATGACAGTGACCAGTGGACCATTTGTGTCCTTGTTTCTCGGCTGTGGCATTTCCGTGGCGGAACTGATGAGGGTCCGATCAAGCATACTGACCTTGTCCTGCTTGATAGTGAGGTGAGCACTACAGCTTACCACCGCACTACCCGCCTATTGTTTTATTATACCTAGGTTTGTTTACTTGTTTTTTGCTCAATCTAACGCAAGTGATTTTTCTTCAGGGAACACACATGTATGGTCAGATCCCTTCGACTAAAGGCACGGCAGATCGGATGAAAGGTCTGTTGGAGAAGGAAAGGTGTACGTCATTAAGAAGTTCTTCTGCAATGAATCAAGGACATCCTAAAGGCCTGTGGAGAGCCCTTTCATGGTTCAGTTCACAAGATATACCACCGTTGAACCAAGGCCTGGAGTGGAAGAATCTTTTCCATTCTGCACATACAACCTAACTGCTTTCGCCGATATTCCAAAGCCCAGCACAAACCCTGATCATTTCGTCGGTAAGTTATACATTGTGCTTTCGAGCCATTCGATTGAATAGTCCATTCTCACTCTGTGTCCATCTTAACTATGATCTATATAGCTAACTTTCAGCTTACGTGCTTGACTCGTGTTTTATCTGTTTTGTTTCAGATGTTATCGGCAAGATTACTATGGTCTCTGATATCACGCCTGTTCAGTCCATGTACCAGACAACGGCCTCCAACACAAGGACAATTGTGTTGAATGACCTGCTGTGGGTTATTCTGTTTCTTATGTCTGCTTTATTTCATGCTCAATGTAAATGTCGCCGATTCGCATTTCTTAGCACTACTATGGATGTCTTGTGCAGAGGCAATGAGCTTAAGGTTCTTCTCTGGGGTGACCGTGCCGTCGAATTTGATGGAGAGGCAGTTCGTGTGATGGGTGCTAAAGAGCCAGTAATTGCTATTTTCGTGGGACTGCTCCCTAAAATGGCTCGTGGTAATTGCTATGACTTTTCCTTCTTTATGGTCTTTCAATTACTACTGAGGTGCATTGTTATTCTTTGTTTGTTGCCTGTACTGAAGTGCGTTTTGATACTATCTGCAAGCCTCAGTCATCTCTCATTTTATGATGTTGCTGTAGGTGTTAAAATTCTCAGTGGGAGTGCTGCCTGCCGTTGGTATGTCGATGAGGATATCCCTGACATTAATTCCTTCCGTGAGAGGTCTGTTCTAAATGACCATGTTGCTTTTATCTTGTTTTTATGTTTACATTGAATACTTTCTGCTTACGTGTCATGTTTCTTTCTGCATTATTGGAGGGCAGTTTATTCCTCTGGCTCCCTATGTGCCTACAGGACCAGATGCTATTAGGTCTAGGGCACATGAACAGCCAACTGATAAAACTGTAAAGGAGCTTGCTGATCTTGATCCTTTTGTTGACATGGTTAGTTCTTCCTGTTTCTTGGATTCAGCACGTGATCCTTTGTAGACCAGCGCCTCATTCATATTATCTTTTTATATTCTGCAGGACAAGCGGTTTTTCTGTACTGTCACTGTTGACAGGCTTGGCCTTGACCAGCGTTGGTGGTTCCCTTCATGTGCCACGTGCCGCAAGTCCTCTAAACGTAATGGATTTCAGTATAGATGCTCGGATGATAGTTGCTCCTCTGTTGATGCGGATCCAACGTGAGTAGCTTTAGCCTTTTTTTCAGCTCTTATTTACCACTTACTACTACATGTGATCTAGACTTAGTACTACCTGTGAGTTAAAACCTTTTTTTTCATTTCCAGGTATTGTATTTCTGTCTTTGCATCTGATGGTACGGCAGAGAATGAATTTGTGATGTTTGACAAAGTCGCGGCAGGTGCCGTGGGAAAACCATTGCTTGCTATACTTCGTCAGAAGTATCCTGGCTGTGCTACTGTGGATGAGATGGCTAACCTTGCCAGGCATGACGTCAATATTCCAGCGCAGATAACTCGTCTCGTTGGCCAGAAGTACAAGTTTATGGTCTCCATATCCAAAAAATGGAAGCTCAAAAATGGTGAGGACTTGTCTTTCCAAGTCAACAGGATTGACGAGACCTACAAACCTGAGTTGCCTCCCTCTGTTGATGCTGTTCCTTCTGGGTCTGGCAAGGATACATCGGTAACCAGTGTTTGTGGTGAAAAGCTCCCTGTCTTAGGACTGCTTACCTTGCCTGGATCAACCACACCTTCTCTGACAGTTTCTGCGCTTGGTTCACCTGCAGCGCAGGTATAACCTACAAAATACATTCTTATCTGTTTGGTTGTTTCACAGATTTTTTACCCTCTTTCTAAATGCTGATTTTCCTTTCTTAGAAACACACGCCTGCTTCTATTGGCAAGATCGCTCCCTCAACTCCATCTCCAGGGTACTGAATTCCGAAGTGTTATGAAAGTGTCTAGTCTTGGTTCTTTGGTTCATTCATTTTATGTTTGGTTGTTTCACAGATTTTTTACCCTCTTTCTAAATGCTGATTTTCCTTTCTTAGAAACACACGCCTGCATCTATTGGCAAGATCGCTCCCTCAACTCCATCTCCAGGGTACTGAATTCCGAAGTGTTATGAAAGTGTCTACCGAGAAAAACTGATCTGTTCATGGAGCCCTTGAAAGATTTCTTAGTTGGGCTTCCAAGCTCGACTGTCCCAGCAGCTCTTCACCACGCCGGCGTGCTCGTGGTGGTCACCTGGAACTGATGTGAAAATACATGGTGTACTATCTGGAGGAGCATAAGTGGGTGACGGCTGAGTTGCACAGTTCGTCTCTGTTCTCTGCTTTCTTTTGCTTTATTTCCTGCTTGTTCCTTTTGGATAATCCTTCTCCTTATTGTTTCTTACAGGTCTATATTGCTCGAGAAGCCTTCTTATTTCCTCTGCGACCGGCCTAGGAAATGTTTGTCTCTACCGCTTCCCTGTATATCAGTAGTTCTTTCTTTCCTAGCAGGTTTTTTTTGGTAGCAGAGCTTGTAGAATGCCTTTTTTTAGCAGAGCATTGTGGTGCTTTTAGAGTGTGTATGATAGCTAGCAAGTTTCTTTGTAGCAGATTATGGTAAATGCCTTTTTTAGCAGAGCATGGTGTTATTTTTGGAGTGCCATTATTTATGATGGCCAGCAAGTTTCTTTGTAGCAGGTTATGGTGGCCGTTGTAAAGTGGCATTTTGCTATGTAGTGTTTTTTCTTATATGCCCTTTGTCATTCTACAGATCTGAGGTCATTTTCTAGGATTTAGCCTCACCGTGTTGTGCTTCCTGGTCCTATCAAGGTTTTCTTCTTCCGTCTTGTGTATATATATTCAGATTTTTGTTGATATCCAAGATTCAGATTTGTTGTGTTTTGCACTGCAGTTCACATGCTCTCGTCTGTGGTGAGAATTTATATGGAGCTAGGCCAAGATTCAGATATTGATATCTAGGTATTCTAGAGTTATTAGCTCTAGAAGCATAATTGTTCTACATTTTTAATTGTATTGTTCACACCACTGTTTTTTACTGTCTTTCTAGCTGAAGGATTGTTGAGGTTGATTGGACTGAATTTTGAATATGTAATATTGTTTCTGTCTAAGAGAAATTGCATATTGATTAATGAGCTAAACCTTGAGCTAGGAGATTTCCAGCGAGAAAAACCTGAAGTATCTCCCCTTGATGGAGTGCTATATAAGAATTACACTTCCTTTAATTTTATTGCTCCTGTGGATAACAAATGAATAATGTTTACTTGTGCATAAGCCAGTTAGTTATTCGTGCACAGGCCTGCGATTTAGTGTGTAACAGCATGATTAAATCGGAGTGATATGAGGATAGCAAAAGGAAAGGCCCTTCCATCTGTAGCTGCTTGACCCACTACTTTTTTCTAATGAAGTTAGGACACTGACCTTTACTGCTTGTTGCCTTTGTTGTATTGATCTACAAAAGGAGGAATTTTAGCCTATCATTCATGTGTACATTTATTTTGTTGCAGGTTTTACCCTCTCGACAAAGTGCAGAAAAGAAGGAACCGAAGACGGTGGTTATAAGGTGGAATGTATTAGTGTCATGCAGTTTTGTTGTCAAAGAAATGGGTACTTTTTCAGCTTTCTTCTATCCTTTCTGTTCCTGTTCTCATGTGTTGGGAGCTTTTCACCGAGCCTTGTTCTGCCATATTAATTAAACGGTTAGGTACATGTCTCATGATACGTTTAGAGGTGGAAGCTAGGAATTTTGAGTGAACCCACAATTTATGATTCACATACCGAAGTGGATGTTTCAGTGTTATTTTGTTTCTGCCATTTATTTATGTAAAGACGAGCAACATCTTTTTTTGTATGATCTCAGTTTTTATATCCGACTCCATGGTAACAGTCCCGGAGTACCTATGCGGATAAGTAATTAGGGTGAGCAAGTCTGAAAGTTAGCTCGGTGTGATAGCTGATAAGTAATCCAGTTATGTGAAATATTTACAGACATATCTGCAATCTGCATAATGTATATAGGCTGGTGTTATGTGATTTAGACAGGGACTAGGAGCTGTCCATAAAACTGATGTAAAGAGTGTTTATCATTCACCTGCTCTCATGGAGATTTCATGCATTTTTCACTATGTAGTTATAACTTATATTTCTATTTATATAAGCAAGTCCAGTTACAGATCATTGGAAGTTTGGTAATCAGATTTGTTGGTGATGCAAAAACGCTGGCATGAGCTTAGATGTTTTTTTATTGTTACAGAACTTCCTCTTATGTAGTACATTAAGTGCAATCAGCTTTGTTTGTGATGTAAAAACTCTGGCATGAGACTGATGTATCCTTTTGATTTGAGTACCCATTCATCTTAAATCTGAACATTTTTTTCTTTATCAGGAGATAAAGGAACTTAGAAAAGAGATCCGAGAGGCTAGACGAATGAAACTGTGCCTACAGGCTACAGCAGCCAAGCAAGGTTTGTTTTCCATCTTAGTTTCATTGTTCCGTGTATTCCTTTTGCCTTTTCTCTACCAAGTTCAAATAGAGTAACCTCCTTTTTTTGGCCATACTTCATAGTTTTACAGTTTGGCATGTCAAGATGTGAAAAACGAAAACTACCCGATCCAACGGCCGCGATGAAAAGGGCGGCTGGGAAAAAGTACTGTGCACAGGTGAATGAACGATCAGGATAAGCTGCCTTCGGGTGTTGATGAAACGAAGGAGAGGCCCATCTTCTGGCCATTTTATCATGTATTCACTAACGCTTGTCATGCAAAAAATTATAGGAGTTTCAGGGTCTGTGGACACTTATATCAGAAAAAACTCAGCTTTGCAAATTGCAATCAATTAAAGAAAGAGGTAATTCCTCGTAGAACATGCTTCAGATTTTTGTGAAGGTATTGTGGTTTGAGTAATGTTGAGCCATGTCAATGACCACACTTACTTTTATCTTCAGGAATATGTACTGTTTTCTTTGATTTTGATTGGATGTGTTGATACTTTGGTTTCTTGCAGACTCCGGCCAGGAGAGCGAGGTCGCAAGGACGGCGTCAAACATGCTCCTGGCATTAAACATTCAGTAGTTAATCAAGTCCCCGCGCCAGTGAGTGTTCTACTTTTATTCGATTCGTTTCTTGGCTTGCAATTTGTTTCTTGGACTGAAATTTTTCCTTGTCTGAGCGCAGAATCAGAGGAGCTTGCAGCTGCGGTGGCACTGGCGCATTCACCGCCGGTGGAATATCAGCCCGCGGCGGTGGAGGTGGCCCATCAGTCCATCGCAGCGGCGCGCCCACGCCAGGGATGGTGATGTCGGCCGCCGGATTTGCACTGTGCTTGGGTTGCGGACATGATCCGGTAAAGCATGCCTCCCTCTGCCTGCCTTTCGCCCCAGCCTGTCCAGCAGGCCACACATCAAGTTTTGGGACGTTGAATCAGATTCAAGGGGCGCACCACTTGATGTACATATGCTGAGTGAGTTGTTCTCAGTTCCCCGTTATGGAGCTGGTACTGTCGTAGTTGATGGGACTTCAGACGTTGAGCAGTTATTGTTCTCAATTCTGATTCTTCTTTTGTACACGCCAGCTCTCAACATAGCCAACGACCGGTGCGAGCATCAGGATGAGTGTTGCCGGTGGCCAGCGTCGAGCGAAGCCCCACCGGAAGTGGCTGCGCTGGGTTCTCCACGTGTGGTCCCACTCCTCGCGCAATTGGGCGATGACAACACTCTTCTTCTCGCAATGGTGGTGCTGGTGCCTGGTACAACAGCTACAGCTTCATGGTAGACAACCTTTCTGTATATGATATTTCCTGTTTAAGTGTTGACAAGGATGTGTGGAAGTTTCATAGCTAAGAGGATCGGTGCTGATCTCTTAATTTGGTTGATGCTAAATTATTCACAAGTTTTTTTTAGATACAAGGCACAAAGTGCCCAGCTTTAAATTAATAAAGCCAGAAACGGCAAGTATTACAAGTGCTGAAAGACAGCGTACAGGCACCGATACATCAAGAAAAAGAAAACACATGGAAGAACAGCTTGATCATCAGCACCCTCGACCGGCTCCATGATCTGTCCTGAGCAGGCACACAAGAGCTACGCCATGAAAGGGCACCATCGTCGCCTTCCGAAGGTCCTCGCTGTTGCACAGCCATCCGTTCCACCTCTGAAGAAGGCCCCTGCCTTCTCGCCCTGGCTCGAAGGGCGCCGTACCGTCGAGAGGTGGAGCTGCTCCCCTGAGCACGCATGGACAAGACAGACAGGAAGCAAAGAAGGACAATGAGCACCGCCTCACCAGGCAGCAGCACGAGCATTGCCGTCAGCACATAGCACAACACCGAACATGCAAACTGTCGGACAGGAACGCCAAAGAAGTGCGGCGAGAAGATGAGTGGCGACACCGGAACACGGCCAAGCCTTCGGCTCAACCTACCGTCAGGGAAACATTGCTGCCGCAGAGGGGACCCTTCCCCTCTCGCCCAGGCTCGAGGGCGCCGACCCGCAGGCGAGCAAGGTCACTGAGAAGGGAGCAACTAAGCTGGGCCAACTACCAGCAACGCCACCGAGGAGAAAAACCGCTACAACTGCCCACCACCTGTCGCCGAACTCGCCCACCACCCTCGCTGTCCCAAGACGCTGCCTCCAAGGAGGGTGCGACGCAGGAGCGCCGCCGGCGCCCAATCTGAAAGATTTGGGCTTTCACCCGTGACAGAGAGGAGGGAGAGGGGAAAAGACCTCGATGGTGCCTTCAGGAAGTAAGACGCCGACCGGAGCCGCCGTCAACATCGTGGCCACCACCGGTGGCCAAGGGTTTCCCCTGGTCCAGCGCCCCATCTCCGGCCACCCCCACCAACAGCAAGGCGCACCAGGGCTGGTGGGGTGGAGCAAGAGGCAAAGGGGAGGGCAGTACCTTCAGATCTTGCTTGGAGACCGCCGGGGAAGCCTCCACGCCGCGAATCCACGTCCGCCGCCACCTCGCTGCCCACGCGGCCGAGGGGAGCGGCCTGCAGCACCAACGCGCGTCACCCGCCGCCAGGTCGACGCCGCCCTCTCCGCGCGAGGCCGCCGCCTCAGATCCAGAAGCTCCCCACCACCCAGGCGAGAGATGGAGCAGCGACAGCCCCGCCGCCACCTTCCTCGGCGGCCGCGCGGGTTTTCCCGCCGGCTACCTCTGGCGGCGGCGAGACGAAGGAGGAGAGGGGCGAGGAAGTGGCGGTGCTAGGGTTTGCGCCCCCGGTGTCGCCCGAGAGCGACACGGGAGGCAGGGGGAAAAGAAACTCCTATTCATTCACAAGTTTTTACAGTATTGAATATATTTTCTCCTTTAAAAACGTGTCAAGCAAAAAGACACGCCTAACAATTAATACTAACTTGAGAACTACAATATAGGTCGTTTACCCCTATACGTGGTACAAGGCGTTATCTTTCTACTACCCATCCAAACTTTTGGTCAATTATTCCATACGCAAAGCTACAAATGATTCAACGTTCTTTTCAGTTTTGGTGTATTATTCCTTATGCAAAGCTACAAATGGTTTAAACTTTAAAGTACTATCTATTGTTAAACATTTATTTGCAAATAACTCTAGCTCTGTATCGGGATGTTGCGCCATTGTCTAACTGGGTTTATTATGCTTTTTTTCCTTCTTTGTGTGAGCCATTTTCTTGAGATGGGTACTAAAAAAATCTAAAGAAAGGATTCTCATAGATAAACCTTATGGCTCAAATACAGGTTGCTGGCATTTGCACCAGTGGCGCAGGAACACCTGTTGCTTATTTCCTAATTAGTCTTGCGAGAAAGAACATACAATTAATAGAAGATCAAATGCATGCCCAATAATCAAGATTTTCTATAATCAGTGCCTCGGTGTTTCTTAATATATGTACAGACAGGCTAAGATAGATGCATGCATAATTGTACTGTTGAAGTAATTATTAGTCCAGTTCCTGAATTGTGCAGCTTGGTATATATTTGTCCTGTAAAAAAACTCCATTCATTATAGGATGTGTCATATTCCTATCCATTTTTGTATTTAGTACTCTTTTTAGATGATTATCCTGTGGAAGCTTATACTCACCATGATGTTTATGACAGGAGCATGTATGATTCTTTGTTTAGCCTGATATGGGTTCGTTTGATTTTCGTTTTATGTGCTGCACTAAGATGACATCATCATGGCTGAAACCGCGATGTCTGTTCCGAATAGCCAGCAACATAGGTGAAGAGGCGAACTCAAAAGAGTGATCCTCGTAACCATGTTCCGCAATAAAGCAAGACAGAAGTAACTCTATTCCTTAGTCTGAAGTAGGTTGTTTTCGATCAGAAACACAACCGATGACATTGGCAAAGATGCTGAGAGTAGAGTATTTCAGCGAGAAGCCAAATGAATACAAATGATGAAATAACTACTTCCTAATCTCAAAGCAAAGCAAGCAAGAAAGTAAACAAGAGTGGTGATGCCTTTGATGGGGCGTGTTGCTCCCTCCTAAGGTAAATGCTTTTACGTTCTCATCGACTATCCTACTCATGATATTTATATGTGGCACCATGATTATCGACCTTCTAATCAGAATCATATCATATTTTTGTTCTTCAAGTTATGATTTATCTGCCCATCATCGTCATAGGTTTCTCTGTAGTTTCTTCAATGCATACCACTTGTGATAAGACATCAAAGGTTCATATATACTATCCCCGCATAGGCTGGAAGGATCATTTGCAAATTTGCTTAGTTCCTCACTATTCCTATTTTCAGCGGTCCTTTTGCAGATTTCTTTATTCCTCATTGTTCCTTTGTTTTCTTTGTTTTTGATAGGATCAGTATTATCGCTTTTGTTTCTAAAGCTATTTAGTAGGTCAGTACCATAGTGCCAGTCATGCTCGAGTGTTCTTACACCAAGAGAATTATATATTTGCGTGATCGTACAGATCTCTTTCTTCTGAAATGGTTTTTCTCCTTACAGAATTCATGTACTTATCAGTTGATTGCTCAGAGTGTTTGTTCTCTTTATAAATACTGGAAAGGATGATGAAAATGAAGTTTTAGGGCATGCAGTTTTTAGTTTTTTAGCTTGACAACTTAGAATGATAAAAGTAGTTGGCTGTAGGTCTCACAGGTCAAAAGATTGTCGGAAGTTGGAGAGTAGTTTCTGGTCAAAAGATTTGGATTTCAGGCACAGTTGTTTGGATGGACTATGGTTGAAGGAATCCAAAGAAAACGTGAATTTCAGTAGACCAATCATTGAGATGAATTTAGGAGCCGAATTACTCTAACCTTTGGAAATAACATTATATCCATCATTATATTTTTATAGTGATATTATACAAATTTAGTATTCTTATTGTCAACTACATGTTGGTAACGAAATAAATAGTATTAGAATGGGAAGGAATCTCCTTAGTTCAAATGAATTACCATTTACTTAATTAAGCACCATATGCACCCATTCTTCTCAGATCTAATACTTGATTATGTGAGTTAGTGACTATACACACGCACACAACACATATGCACACATGTACACTGACATAGTTTTTAGAGTGCATAAAACAGGGTTGCATCATTACTTTATGCTCATTAGAGAGAGAGAGAGAGAGAGAGAGAGAGAGAGAGAGAGTATTCAGGTTTTGGTAGTCGAACTGATTGCACTCCTGTTCTGAATGAACCTCCCCAGGTTATGGCGACTATCAAGAACCCATTTGTTCATCCAAAGGGCAAGAAATCCATGCTCCCTGTTGAGAATATGATGGCTATCGGAGACATGACGTTGAAAAATACCAGTTGGACAAAGATGAACCAATGCTGCATAAAGATCGACCGTAGATGCAATCTACCTCCATGAGACATGCGATGCTTCTTGGGGTGCTATAGCCCGTGACCATGTTGGCCTCATCAAATGGTTTTACTGGGGCACTATTCGTCGATTATTACGCTGAAACTTTGGAGCCAATGGCTTGCCTCGGAGGTCTGAAGACAGGGCTAACTGACAATGCCAAAAAAAACTGATTCTGGAATGTGACTGCTATGGTTGTCTCCTCTCAACTGTCGTGAGCCCAACAGAGCTGGAATCAGCAACATCGTCAATGACTTTAGACGTCTCATTCCTCTTGCTCAGAGTGGTGCAGAAGGCTGCACATCTTTTGGCTTTGTTTAGGTGTAATGAGAGCTCAGTTTGAAAAGGGAAAACATTATAATGGAGTGTTGATTGGATAGGTCCTGTCGTGCATGTCGGGTGCGACCTCTCGTGATTGTAATGAATCCTGCTATGATTAATAATACACAACACGTTTTTTTCAAAAAGATGTATGCATGTCAGTATGTCACTAGCAATATCACTAGGAGGTTCGATTGATTTATTATTAACACTAGAGTTAACTCATGTATATTCCTTCTGGCCATAAATTAGCAATTTTTGTGTCCAAATAAGTCCAAGTGGTATTTCTTATTGCTATAGCTTGCTGCTTTTGTTTACCTTTTACAATATGTTTTTCTTAGATAAGTTTCTTGCTGGGTAGTTGATAGCCAACATCTTATTTTCCTTTTGGGTAACATTTCCCTTATTATCTTCATTTCCGATCTTAGTTTACATTTAGCGGTTTTGAACACAGCTATCATGTGACATCTTTATCTCAACCGCCATCGGAGGGCAAAGTATTTTTTAGAGCATTTTTTTATAAGATCGCTTTAACCTTCTTAGGAAGAGCTCAACACATTCTAATCATAAAGTCACGGAAACTCTAACAAGTAGCTTCAATACCTTATCGTGGTCGTGCACTTGATTGAGATATTTCACAGATAATGGATTGCTCCTAGCACTTTAGGATGCCGTAGTAAGGAAGGACCTGCTTACTACCTTACCAGCTGGATACATGGGTGGACTTTGTAGATGTAGATTAGTAGGCAATACTTTTAGATGCCCTTCTATTTGGCTGCAGTTATTGCAGAACCATGTAATCTCACCTATATTAAGTAATGGACCTTGGATTCAACATCTCATTTGACATCGGAAATCCATACTGGGTCATGGGTGTATATGCACCCACTGATTAAAAAATAATTTTCAAAATGTTAAAAAATTCAACATAATTTTTTTGGATATACTTCAAGACATTTTATATTAGCACAAAAAGTTTAGCGATAAAAAGACATTATTTGTGGGCTCTGTAAAAAAGACAAATCCTGGCGCTAAAAAATGACATTGTACGAGACATTTTTTGTCTTTTTTCACAGGACACAAAAAATATCTTTTCTCCGCGAAACATTTTGTGCTAACACAAAATGTTCTGATGTATATTCAGATTGATTTTTGCAATTTTTTGAAATTCTAAACAGCTTTTAATTTTTTTTACACAATAGGTGCATCTGCACCAGTGACCCGAAACGCCATGCCCCATTTGACATGAGCTAAAAAAAATTACACAATGGGTGCATATGCACCCGTGACCCGAAACGCCATGTCCCATTTGACATGAGCTAATTTATTTTATTACCACCTCATTGCCATCGATAGAGTATATGCTATAGCTTGCTGCTTTTGTTTACCATTTATAGTATTTTTTCTTTGATAAGTTTCTTGCTGGTTGGTTGATAGCCATTATCTTATTTTCCTTTTTTTAGAAACACTATCTTATTTTCATTTTGGGTAACATTTCCCTTATTATCTTCATCTATGATCTTAATTTACATTTAGTGATTTTGAACACATGACATATGTTTAACTCAACGCCATTGGAGGGCAAAGTATTTTTTAGCACAATTTTTATAAGATTGCTTCAACCATCTTAGAAAGATTTCAACACATTCTAATCATAGACCCATAGAAACTCTAACGAGTAGCTTCAATATACAAAAAACTTAAGGCCGCATTACAATCTTGCTTTCGGTATTTGCGTCTGGGCGCAACCGGTCATCTACTGAATATCATCCATGATAAAGCTGAATCCTTGGGGCTTACTGGAAATATGTAGAAGCTATGCTAAATGTATTCTTAATTATTTTTTATTGATATATTTGATTTCCATGACAATTCCCATAACATGCCTACATGTACCATGTTTTAATGGGTACAGTGTGCAATGAGGGAACAATGTTCATTCTGAAATGAGGCTCTTACTATGGTGTGTGGTACTTCAAGATAATACAACTTGATATTGCACAAAATATTTATTGTCAAGTTTAAATCCACTATTTCTTCACAAATTATCGATGATACCGCATGATAGCCGCAACAACAATATACATAAAATATATAAGACTTAAGGCTGCATTCCAGTATTCCTTTCGGCCTCTGCGCCAGGGGCGCAACCGGTCATCTAGTACGTATTTAATCCTGGCCCAAACCATGTACGCATGCATGCATAACCGGGGCCCACTCCTTTAGGTAATTTGATGCATGATTCGTGCATGCATACGAGGCTATCTTGAGCTCCTTCCAATAATCCAATGATCGATCGGCCGCATGCGCCTAATCCTCTTGCGTCCTACTCTTGCTGGAATTGACCTCGCATTTTAACTCGCGGCTTGTACATGTCCATCATAATTCTGCATATTAAACATATAAATGTAGTAAGTTTGTTCATAATATAAGAATAATATATTTTATAATTACTACTAGAATTCACCTGAAAAGTATGTCTATTTAACATATATTTGGACGTATCCGGGCTAATCATGTCCTCGTCATCCTCCCTTTCTTGAAAAGTAAGCCGTCCTCGGCGCTGTTTCTTCTGAAACAGGGATAACAAAAGAAACAAGGTGTACGCATGATATATGTATATGTCATCCATTTTTAGTTCCCTCAGCTGCTGCAGCACATATGACATATTTATCCAGAGGTGATTGTGATGCATTTCATGCATTGTGAAATATGAAGCAAAATAATCATCACAATAATTTAACCACATGAAACTATTGCAACTCAGTTTGCACATATAAGTGATGCATTTATTCACAACATTGATACTGCAATGCTCATCATTAAACCATCCCAACATAGGTAAAAAACCCGAGGTATAAAAAATTCTAACCACAACTTGCTTAGATAAGTAATCAGTCAACAAGCTATTTGGTGTAAAATAATTACCATAGTTGAAGGTCATATCAAAACGAGTGAACATATGCAACAAAATATTTTCTTTCAGAATAGCAAGGTCATCACACGTGATACAAATGCTATGCACCCAAAATTCATCATTAATATCGTAATCACCAATTAACTGGAAGAAAAAATCTGGGGCATAAGTGCTTTGCAACATACTCAAGCATGTGATTTCAGCAATTTTATTCCTAGCATCGGACAAAGAAATATGTGGATCCATTGGAACAGAAAACAAAGTATTATCATGAGAAATTCGAGCTAACGCTTCGTCCCTCCTAATCAATATTATATGATCCAAAACATATTTAAGTGTCAATTCACAAGGTTCATTCTCATCAGCAATTATTTCAACCGGTGCACTCATATCAATAGATGAATTAAAATCAGCCATATGCCCACTCAAAACAGTAGGCATCACAGGTTTTTGATCACATGGTAAATCCATATCGACAACGAAATCCTCTAAAACAGGAGATATGATCAAAGAAACATGTGACTCAACACATGACGTACGTGGGGCATGGTGGCATATATCATCCTCATGTGGAAAAGTAACATCAGTACCTTTATTATTACCGTATATGCCCAGCTCAGATGATTTATGTATCGTCAAAAGTGACATGTCAGAGTCTTGTGGTGGTGTGTCTCTTGCTAATGCATGGGTTGATGCCATAGTAGGTGTAGCTGCCGACGAGAGAACTTTCGGTGAAGTAGATGATAGTGTTTCCATTGCACACTTGTTTGTCTTATGGACCCGCCGTTGTATTTCCTGTTCAGCTTTACAAGCAAGATGAAACAAACGATGCATAGGATAGCACTTTTCATGCAATAGTAGCTCCTGAATATCATAGTTTAAACCTCCCCAAAACCTATCCATGAAATCTTCATCACTTTCCTTCAAGAAAGAATGTAACAACGTAGTTTCTAAATCATCATAATACTCTCTTACGGTGTTACTACCTTGTTTTAAATTCTGATATTTCTTAACCATGTCACGTGTGTAGTATGATGGAACAAATTTATACCACATAGCAAGTTTTAAATCATGCCAAGTAGTAGGTATAATCAGGATATAAGCGACAATATTCATTCCACCAAATGGAAGCAAGTTCAGTGAATGTTCTAATTGCAGTTTTTACTTTCGTGCGCTCAGAAAAATGATGGGAATCAAATATATCATTTATCTCAAATTCCCAGTTAATATATAACTCAGGTTTGTAACGACCCGCAAAAGGTGGCATAGGAACAATAACCTGATCATGTGCATGGGTACGTTTTTGTATCTCTCGTTGTGGCTGTTGTGTTGTTGTTGGTGGTGGCAAATCTCCAACTATAGACGAAGCCCAAGAAGTTCTATTTCCGGAACCTGCCATGATTAGTAGAAACCAAGAAACAAATCACAAGTGTATGTTCCTATCATCTACTAGAATGTGGTGGCACGTCGCATAATCTGTCAAGCAAAATATAAAGCTCTTATAAATTCCTTACCACGCAGTAGGGCGTCACGGCAACCACAAGGATCAGTACTCCAAGATTGGATAAAGCGATTGCCAGGCGAGCTCACAATGCACGGGTAGAAATATTTGAGCTGTAGGTAGGCTTATATATATGTGGAGAATTACCAAAATCACGTAAGTCAATGTAAAGCTGAAAATCCGCTTAAAGTAGTCAAGTGCTAGTACTAGGCTAGACCGTGCTAGAGACGCGAGCCTAAGACACAGGTAAAGTTCACGAATTTCCAGGAAAGAATTTTTTTTTTTGCGATGACAAACACAGCAGTACAGCGACAATTACACAAAGGCCCTCATAAGAAACAAAATTACGCCCCAGCCCTTATGCACCTCGACCACGCCGGAGACGAAGAGCGATGTCGGTGGCGCGCCGCTGCTCGAACTCCGCTTGATGCCTTGGATCCGGAGCCCCCCCAAGCAAACGGGAAGTCGCCGATCAACGATCCCAAAGGATCTACACTTGACGTCGCCGCCGTCGTCACGCCGCTGCACCACTGCATCTGTCGGAAGTTCCTGGACCGGATCCGCCGTCACACGGACACCGGCGAGGGGGAGACGAGCCTAGCAGACCCGCAGAGCCACGGACTCGCCGTAGGTGGCAGGTCGACGCCGAAGCTCCTCGGAGCACCACCGTCGAGGGGAAGGACCGCCACCTGCAAAAACACCGCCGACCACGCCTCCTCCGCCATAGCGCCGCCAGCAGATACCCAACTCACACCTACGTAGCACATATGCACAGATCCGTCGATTCCCCGTCCTCCCGCCGCCGGAGCGGCCGCCGGAGGGCGGGGAATCGAACGGATCAACGGCGATGTGGTGACGCGAGCCGGAGTTCCAAAAGTCGCCTTCCTCTACAGTAGACGGGGGAAGGAGACGTCCAAGGTGCGTCTGTGTCTCTTTAAAGAATATATGAGATAGATCCTAAAATAACACAGATGACAAGTGATTATGTGGGTTATGTCCGAGAATCAAAGCTGATAGTATTTCTCTGTCAACCGAACACGAGTACCAACGGAAAGACCGGTTTGACTTTATTTGTGCAGCTGGTCGTATCAAGTTACGATGCGAAAAGACCACAGATTAAGATATTGCATGCAACACGTAACGTGCACCACTAGGTCTCTATCTCCACAATGGATAACGAGGAATCAAAGGACGAACCGATCAGCTCAACTATCGGTACTTTTTCTTTTCCTCTTTTTTTTTTAATAGATCAGATCGACCGATCTGCAACAAACTGTTTTTCTTTTCTTCTTTCCGGCCGATCAAATCAAACCTGATCGAAACTCTCGGTTCGGATTCCAAAACAAAGAATGACCGAATCAAACTTGCCAGCAAAAAGATACGTGCATGAAATCGGCAACGGATCTGACTTTCCTTGTTAATTTAGCACCGGATCAAGTTCCAAGAACAAACGAGGATAGGACCTTGGAGCATCTCCAAGCGGAGCCCCCAAATCAACCCCAAACGTCAGGGCGGACAACCCGGACGGGGTTTGGCCCAAAAACCGCAACCCAATAACGGCCCCTATAGCGGCCCCAAACGACCGGACGGTCCGGCACACCCCAAACCCAGCACAAAACTGGGGCGGGTTTGGGGGCGCCCGGACGCGTCCGCGCCCTCACTCGCTGACAGTGGGACCCTCCCTTGACCGGCCTACCGGAGCCTACCGGAGGGAGGATCTAGCCTTTGACCGGCGCCGGCATTCATGGCGGAGCAACCAGATCGGATCCGTCTATGGTGGATAGATAATGCTGTGTGACGAGGCAGCGGTGGATGTGTGACAAAGAGGCGAGACGATGAAACAACTGACGCGGAAGCGGACTATGGCAGGGAATATGGTGGATGTGGAAAACGGCAACAACAACGTGAAAAACGTGACTAGAACTCAAAACTCTAAAAGTATAGACTAAAACCAGCAACTCGACACACGATGCAACAAAAATTTAACAAAACAAAACTAAGTGATTCGGCGAAAAGGCTGAAACTTGTTATAGGAGAGGAGAAACTAATCTGAATATTTTTGTATGGCTTTTTCTGGACTGTAGGTATGAAAACAAATCTAATCTAGGGATAAATTTTTTCACCGAGCAACCTGAAATCTGATACCACTTGATAGGGCAAAGGTGTCCGATCTTTCGATGAGATGAAGATACGTCGATTCTGGTGGAGTTCGACCTTGGCGATCCGACTACTACGCACACGTACGCAGCGCCAATGCAATCGCTAAACCAATCTCCCGAGGTTACCGATCCTGCAGAAGCACGATCAGCCTGATCAAAAGGTCTAGTTCTACCTGCGATCGAGAAACAAGTAAGAACCAATAATGCAATCAAGAATTGCGGATAAAAGATGAAGTTTATTGATGAAGGTGGGATCTTGCAAGTGCGTAGTACAGGAGGTCTAGCCGACACTCGTGCCTATGGCGAAGACTAGCTAATAGTTGAGTTCTTTTTAACTAAATAAAATCCGAGTCTAAACCCTAACATATGCTATCTATTTATTGGCGGCCGGGGGCTCCTCCGTCACGATCAGTAGCCATGGGCCTCTTGCATATACGTATTTAATCCTGGCCCAAACCATGTACGCATGCATGCATAACCGGGCCCACTCCTTTAGGTAATTTGATGCATGATTCGTGCATGCATACGAGGCTATCTTGAGCTCCTTCCAATAATCCAATGATCGATCGGCCGCATGCGCCTAATCCTCTTGCGTCCTACTCTTGCTGGAATTGACCTCGCATTTTAACTCGCGGCTTGTACATGTCCATCATAATTCTGCATATATTAAACATATAAATGTATTAAGTTTGTTCATAATATAAGAATAATATATTTTATAATTACTACTAGAATTCACCTGAAAAGTATGTCTATTTAACATATATTTGGGCGTATCCGGGCTAATCATGTCCTCATCAGGCGGCCTCGGCACGGAGCGCGGCGAGCGCCCGCGCAGAGGGGGCGACGAGGCGCTGAGGTCGTGTCCTCTTCCGCGCCGTGGACGGAGGAGGAGCTCGGGAGCCTGGAGGCGCCATGGCCATGGATCGAGGTCGAAGGAGGGCGGCCACGGAAGGCGACGAGGACGTCCTGTTCTTCGCTGCGTCCAGCGCAAGGAGAGAGGCAACGTGTTTGTGTTTCCCATCGATCCAGACTAGAGATAAGTAGATAAGGAGAGTAGCGTTCCAAAAAAAAAACAATCGATTAGCATGTAGTTCTCCACATGTCACACGATCGATCCACAAATCCCTCCAACCAATCAGATTCGGGCAGTCAGATTGACGTGGATCGTGTGCTTCTTCTAAACGTTTCAGATTGACCCGCATCAAATCCTTCTGGATCCAACGGTTCAGACCGTCATCCGCGTGATACTTCTCCTAGCCAATCAGAAAACATAGTTTCTTTGCCGTGTGTTAGCACACGGGAAAGATATTTTTCCTTTTCTTATTTTCTTTGATTATTTAGGAGTGACTATTGCACAAAACAATTATTATGTACCTTAAACTATTCCAAATGTGGGTGCTTTATTTTCGTTGTGTGAAATCTAGATGGATGTCATTTGAATTACTTTCCGAAAATCGATAAAAGTCATTTAAATATGCAAAATTAGGTAGAAACCGAGGAAATTCTAATATTTCTGGATTATCCATGAAATATGGTGTACTTTGTGTGCAATATAGATGGATTCCAGTTTGAACCATATTTTGTGTATTTGCTACACAAAAAAATGTCACTTTTGACACTTAAAAAATGAAAAATATTATTTATAAAAATATTTTGAAAACTTTTTTTTGTAAACATTGTTTTCTATATCAAGACAAACCCATGTGTAAAATATGAAAATTTTACCACGAACTATGCCACGGGAATAGTCATACCATTGTTACAAGTAGATAAACTAAAGTTCAAAAAAATATGAAAAAATGGCCTTTGCCGTGTGCCTTGACCGCGCAAACACCGGCAAAGAGCTGCCGTGACCGCGCCGTCCGTGTTTCCGTTTGGCTCCATATTCTTCGCCGTGTACAAATCTTTGCCGTGTGTTATGCCTTGTCTTTGCCGTGTAAATTTCTTTACCGTGTGTTTTTGCTTATCTTTGTCGTCACGCGGCAAGGTTTCTTTGCCGTGTGCCCGACATCCAGCACACGGCAAAGAGCCAGGCACACGGCAAAGGCCAGCTCTCTCCCGTAGTGGCTTGACAACGATGGATCTCGAAGTGAGAGCTTAGGCGCGGCGGCAGACAACCAACCCCTGAATCCTCCTGCATATGGCTACCCAGACGGCGACGGCAATGTCCCGAGACCAGAGTTCTTCCTCATAGAGCCGCACGCCTACTTCGCCGACCGCACCAACGCCACGACGGCCTGCTGCGAGACGAGCGGCCTCGGTGCCCGGGGCACCATCAAGGTCACCTTCTGCGTCGCCCGCCCGCCGCTCGTCTCCTACGTCTGCGTCCACGCCACCGCCTTGGACCACACCAAGTTCGCCGTCGAGCCCCAGATCATCGCCACGGAGACCGACGGCGGCCTCGTCCTCCTCCTCGTCATCATCGACAACCGTCCCACATAGGCCACCAAAGACACTACTTGGTCTACGACGCGTGCGGCCCCTCGCTCAGGCACCTCCCGCAGCCCTGCCGCGGCGCGCTCAGGGAGCACTCATTCGCCATCGTGCGCAGGTGCGGCCAGGAGGACGATGACTCCGGCGAGTATGTCATCGCCGTACAGCGCCGCTGGGAGCTGGGATCCGTGGGTATCTCTGCACTCTGCCTGTACCACTCTGACACCAACAGCTGGAGCGAGCAACCGTTGGTGCTCCCGCAGAAACACGCATCCCATGGCCACGTCACATCCAAGACGGTCACCATAGGGGGAGATGGAGGCACGGTGGCCTGGGTCGATCTCCGGCAAAACATCCACTTCTGCGACGTGCTTGAGGAATGCCCCAAGCTTCGCGTCGTCCCCCTGCCAAACCTGGGCAGCAGCCGGCCTGACATTAATCCAAGGTCTGTTCGGGACGTAGCCTTCGTTGGTGGCTTCCTCAAGTACGTCGAGATGATGGAGTCTCCCGCCGACGAGTATAGCTGGAAGGCCACGATATGGAGCATGAAGACTAATAGGAAGGCTCGGTGGCGCAAGGATTGCGTGCTTGAATCCTGTTATATACCTGAACCGCTGCCTAAGCTGCAGGTTACACCTCAGCTGACGACCTTGTCGACTCTCTACATCAGACTGCCCAACCTGAGCCTGGAAGAGGATGGCGTTGTTTACTTCCTTGCCAACAATGGCCGCCACGACAACGACCACACAACATGGATGATTGCTGTAGACATGAGGAACAAGACGGTGCAGAAGATGAATGAGTTTAATCCCTCGAGAACTGTTGATTTAGCGATAGGCTACTATGCAAGTAGGATCTCCAACTATCTCAAAGCTGCTCCAGTCTAGGTACAAAGCAAAATACCAGAGTTGCGTTGCTGATATCCACATAGAATTGATCTACCGCAAGCAGAGCTGCGACAAGCATCATGGATTCATGGGATCTCCAAGCTACTCCGTAGATGCCTAATTTGGGTGGCGCACGAATGGAAGAAAAGAGCATGTGATTGAGAGCTGAAGGTGATTATAGACTTTCAATGCTTGCTTTCGGGTATCATGCAGGATATTGGATTATCATGTTTCATTGTATGTCTACGTTACGACGGAGGATACACTCTTTTTCTTGATAAAGAGATTTTAGTATTTAAGAGTTTTAAGCATTACACTCGGTTTCTGCATAGGTAGTATGCACACAGCCACAAGTTTACGTGTTCAAGAGTATCCAATACTGAAATTAAAAAGCGAATTACATATCATAATGAGAAATTGTAAAGCGGCCTAAGATGATGGTAGGTCGATTCAGAGACTATATTGCCATCCATGCCAGGAGAATAACTCCTTGGCCGCAGCCTCCAAACGTGACGTCACCTCAAAAAACAAGTCTTGGTGCTCCACACGCTCTAGGGTCGACCATGCTCGTAACTTTGCTGTACACCGATAGATAACATGCATAATAGAAGCATTTGTATCGTTAAAAACCTTGCCATTTCTACATAGCCACAACGACCAACTAACGGCAATCGCTCTCACCCTACCGAAGAGTTTAAACCTAGGATCTACCCGTTTAACCAGTTGCCAAAAATGTTTGCAACAGTAAGCGGGGATGTGCAGAACCTATCTGGATGGCTGACCATATAGACATGGCGAACTCGCATTGAAAGAATAAGTGTGTAATAGTCTCGTCATGTTGACAGAAGACGCACTTTTTACTTCCGTGCCGATTGCGTTTGGTAATGTTATCTTTGGTAAGAATTACACCTCGACGGAGATACCACAGAGCAGGAGGATAGGCTCTTATGGGTTCTAGGATCTCTCTAAATATTGTTAAGTCGGCTTTTGATGCATATCTCATATATTTTGTCTCCGTACTAATTTTTTTAGGGCCCCTAGTTATTATGTGAGTTCTAAGTTAATGAACCTTTCATTACTTGTATCATGTCAGTTAATGAATATTTTTTTCTTCTATTTTTTGAGAGGATATCCTTGAGAACGAAAAGTTATCTTAGAGCTAGGTAAACATTATTATGATTGATTTGATGCCTATTCCCACTAAATATAGTGCACTATGTTCTTGTATCTTTTTGGGACCATTAGGGCGATGTGCCTCTCAAAAAGTTTTAAATTCACAAATATAATTTTGCACGTTTAGACCATAATAAAAAAAGTATTTCAAACTGATATTATGCACGTTTGTAGGATAGATCATTGGCTACATCCGATTTTATTTTTCTAGATCTTTGTCAAACTCACAATATTTTTAAATGGAACAGAGGAATTACTGTAGGGAGGGGAGCAAAAAAAAAACACACTTTCCGCCAAAGTTTTGTGCTAATAAATCATACTCCTAGGCTACATGCGAGATGTATCGATTTCCCTGCCACTAGCCCACCAGCCAGCGCGCGCTGCGGTCACGACCGCACACAAGTTTCCGCGGTGGGCCGACGACCGAAAGGCTTTCGTGCCCGCCAAGGCGCGACACGCGCAACGTGCCGTGCCGCCCGATCCGCACGTAAGCGCTGACAGGAACTAGACACGCGCAACGTGCCGTGCCGCCCGATCCGCACGTAAGCGCTGACAGAAGCGCTGACAGGAACTACTACTACTTCGTTCAGGTAGCTAGTGAAAAGGGATTCGAGTCGTTTACCCGATCGAGGGCGACCGGTGCTTCACCGCGAAGGAGTCTGTGGGCGGGCCGAGACGTGTTGAAATGTTGTCTGTGTCCACGCGGAGCTGCCGATGCCGAGCATGGACCGTGGAAAAGGCAGAGCAGGAAAGAAGACGTCGTACTCATGCCGGATTGCAGCACACCCTTTTCTTTCCCTTCTGAAACAAACCGGAGAAAGTACAGTAACGCTCAACATATTACAACTAGATGATACCCCGCGCGTTGTTGCGGCATAGTTGTTGAACTTTTTGAGAAACAACTATAAAAAATCATGCAGCTGCGTTATAAAAACTGCTGCTAAACATCGGCGGATAAAAATTGAATCATCATTCTAAAAAAAATGAACCATAGTAAACAATGGATCACTTATCCGAAGTTTCCAAAAATATTAATTCTAAGAAATTGAACGACTCAAATTTGACATAGGAAAGATGAGGAGTACTCACAAAATACTATAACTGTGTTGTTGGTGCGATTAATTTCTTACAAAATATGCAAAAAGAAATCAAATCAATTTGGAAGCGGGCCGCTGAAAAAGAAGGTGCCTACATATAATGGGAGTTGAAAACCAAACGAATTAACGAAAGATTGCATACTTGTAACATGTGAATAACAATCTATTTTGTCATATACAAATGTACATATCGTAGCAAGCTCTGTATTGCTGAGTGAAATCTACACTGTTCGCTAGAAACATAATGCATCCTCAGCACACATTTCCAAGGAGTTGTCAATAGCATTTTTGTTCATTGTTGTCGAAAGAACCATTGGTCTCTACTAACACCTGCAAGTATATATCGGACAATATTGAACTCAGAACCTACTTCACTAAAGTTATGGAGATGATGAACTGAGAACCTACTTCACTAAAGTTATGGAGATGATGAAGTAAACAATCTATGAAAAAATATTTATACCGTACACCTTTATACCGGCATATTATCTCCTTGTCATGTAAAAGAGCAATTTGTGTTGCTCAGTCCAAAAATTCCTTGGCACTATTCCAACGCCAACAAAGCAGAGATGTACTTGCATTTCCATACTCCAATGTTCCAAGAGCTTGAAAGAATTCAAACATATTCTGTATCGACCCATGCATATAATACAAATCACTAGCTAAATGCCCGTGCGTTGCTACGGAATAAGAAAATAAAAAATATAATCAGTACATTTATTTGTTGGGATAGAATTTTATAAATATATATTGAGGGAATTGTAAATGTCATATACCACATCACAACAAAACAGCATTTTTCTGTCCCCATTATTGCTATTCTTAGAATACTATCAACCCTTAATGTTTATCTTTCTCCTCTTAGCTTAGTTTGTTGTTCTTCGGTCATTGTTTCGCCTTAGCCCAGTGTTGCTACTCTTTGTCTCAGCTCCAAGGTAAGCCAAACGTGTGTAATGGAATTCCTATGAAAAAGCCAGTTCAATACATGGAGGCCCGCATGAAAACCCTGAGCTCCGACCCACCTACAATAGTTGTATCGTCTACCTATCAATCATGAAACACCAGAAAAATCAGGGACAAATACGATACCACTATTTTTAACAAATTTTGCTGACGCATTGCACAAAATTCATATATAATTTATTTCCCTTTAATAAGTGGACTATCGCCACATGAAATATTTGCATGTCTGTATACTTGTCGATGTACAAATATTTGCGTGTCTGTATACTTGTCGAATACTCAAATGTAACATGGCAATGTACATGCATATAATTTCTATATTCTTTGACTACTAATGAATCAATATCACAAATCTTAAGAAGAAAAATGCATACACAGTTAAAAAGAGAAAGAGGCATGAAGGTCCGGCTGGGAGGTCGCCCTTGGCTATGTACATCGTGCCCGTGATACCGCCGCTTGCCAACCTGCATGTTGTATCCCTACTGTTGTTGATGTTGGATGCTGCTCCCTGTGTTGGATAACCTTATTTGCTATCCATCAGAACAGCAGTAACGGTCAATAGGGATTTTATTTTTGGGCCATGGGACTACAAAAAATTGGACCTGGATTGGAGCTAGGATTTGAGTTGCTTAACTGGCCTAACGATTTAATTTGGGACCTGCGTAGATGTCTGTGGATGAACCATCACCAATCTAAAATTAATAGTAAAGATAACTGAAGAAAAGTATGTAAGAAGCAGACTGCCATGATAACTTGAAAACAAAACATTATCATTTTGATGCCCAGGTAAAATTTTAAATCAATACAGAATATAGAATGTAATTAATACTTGGTTAACAATATTAGAAACCAATGTTCATGGACGCAGCTTCAATATCATGGTTCAGGCATCGGCTCCGCAGACATCATCTGTTATTCAAGCTGACGCGAAAGCACTGCTTCTAGCAGCGAAACTGGCGGAACTGCCGAACATAGACAGGCCAATGTTGCTAACGGACAATCTGATGCTTGCCAAGGCCACGGCAAGCACAAGACTTATGAATTCTCAAGCTGGGACACCAGGCACTTGTTAGCAAATATTTTCAGTTCCACAACCAAGACGAATGCCCAGGTGTTCCACATCAAAAGAGATCTAAATGGCGTTGCTCACAATTGTGCTCATCAGGTGCTTAGGCAAGGCCTAGGACAACCTACATATAGCTGTGTTTGTTCAGCTCATGCTATTCCCTACTGCCCTGCTATTTCTATCTTGCAACATTCAGTTTGGCAGGAATATGTAATCCACTGTGCAATGTGCTTCTGAGCTGAATATAAGTTAGGCACCTCTGACGCCATTCTCTGTTCAAAAATAAATAAATATTAGAAGCCAATGTAGCATAGATACCATATTATCATGAAGGCAGTAAAATATGTAAAGACACCTGCTCTCGTTTTTTGAAAATGCACATGGATAAAGCTAGATTAGAAGTCTATAGTGACCAACTATATTCAGATACTTGTGCATAGTAGGTACAGTATTATGAGAAGGAGTCAAAACGAAACTTCAATAGTGCTTTGTATAAACAATGAATAAGTAGTGTTCACCCACTTGATGGCCAATAGCCCAATACTGCATCTGCTTCAACAACATAAATGGCTACTTGTATTTAAGAAAGTACGGTTAAAGCATCAACTTACTATGAAAATGCGGTCAGCATATCCTAGATAATGCGGAGTAGTAAACAAATGTGATTCCAACTTCTCTTTGTAGCTCCCTTCGGTGGTAATCATGAGCAATACCAGCAACCTCAACGTACTATAAAGTACTGAATCTGGTACTCTTGTTCATGGAACTAAAACTACCAACTGTTTAGAGATAATTGCATTAGAAATTTAAAGGAGCGATGGATATCAACAAATTGAGCTAGTTAAATCATTTAGTGAAAATAAAAAATATGGTGAAATTTCTTCATATATATTATATACTTATGAAACAATCCCCACCTTCTTTGGCCGAGTAAACACGCCCGTGAGGGAATGAGCAGGTCGAAGGCTGTGTTGATGCCGAGCAGGTCGGCAGTTGTGTTGATGCCGTGCTCCTGGCTACCCCACCAGGACTACCAATCAATTTCTTGGTTGGGCCAGTTCATCTAGATCAAGCAGTTCTGAACTACGTAAAAGTCAAGGAGGAAGCACGAGATTACCGAGCTGTTGAAGTCAAGGAGGATGGCGTTGGCCTCCTCGTCCCTAGCCGGCGCGTCGATCTGCACCCCGACGGCCTCCTCCCCAATCTTTGCGAGTTACACATGGAGGGTTAGCGTCTACAGGAGGGGATCGGCGACGAGCGCGGAGTACGGAACGGTGATTGTGGCGACCTTCAAGCCGGGCTTGGCGTGGACAGAGATGACGAAGTGGAATATGTCGGTCCTTTCCATAGGAGGGGATGCACGAGGGCCTCTACATGGGAGGGGACCTGCCACCTTGTCTCCATTATCGTGCTCGTCTTCGGGCGCGGCGGCGTTACGAGAGACTGCGCGGCGAGGTCTATGGAAGGGGAAGGAGAGTGGTCGGCAACAGTGGAGGTGGTATCATATTGGGGGATGGAGAGGCGTGGGGACGCCGGTGAGGGCGACAGCGAGATGGAGGAACGGCGGCGGCGGGGCTGAGAAGGGGTTGCGAGATCGTGTTCTCCACGGGATTCAGCGTTAGGGGAGAGAGGGTAGTTGACTTAGCGACCACAGCCCCACCTGTCGGCGCAAGTTTTTCTGCCATCGTCTGCCAATTGACGTACCAACGTAGGAACGCACCATCACCACCGCAGACTCCCATTTAATAGTAAAGATTATGGGGAAGTGGAAAACTTAGAATCTAAAGAGAGGCAGTCGTTACTACCTGCTGCCGAGCCCTTGATTATATATGGAGCCTTCAGCTGAGCTTGTCCAGATCGGACATGGCGAAGGCTGGATTGGAACGGAATCAAGGAAAGCGCGGGCTCCTCTTACAATAAACGTTAGCCGATGCATGATGGTGGTGGCCAATACTGTCCTCTTACACCAAATGTCAGCCAAGATGTGCGCCTGCTTGGGGTTGACCTCCCTGGATACGTTCGTGTGTAGTGGATGGACATTGAGACCAGGGACGGAGGAAGGGGGGGACGAGCAGGGGCTCAGCCACCCCCAATGATCAGATTTTCTTCACTAATCCCTTAGTAAGCATGCTCATATTAGTAGTTTTACGTCATTCTCGCCCCCTCCAACAAGAGTCTGCCCCCTCCAAGCCTAGAGGCTGGCTCCGTCCCTGATTGAGACCGAGGAGAGTTCCATTCGCAAAAAAAAAAAAAGAGACCGAGGAGAGCAGGAGGAGGGTGGAGAGAAATACTTGTGGCCCCATGTGTTGAGTGCTTCAGTGCTATAGCCATATATATTCCGTGCAGGAGACGAAGAGGATGGGATTTGGTGGAGAAGATGGATCGTTTCAGCATTTGTTGCGTGCACTTAGTGGAGGAGATAAAGCGGTAAGCTGGAGAGAAAATGGCAGTGCATACAGAGCTATGAAAAAATGACGAAATAAATTCATGACGTGGCTTCAACAAATTGTAGGAAAAAATGAGGTGGCAAGAATATGAGGTGGCATAGCTGCATGTCAAGAGAAATAGTTAGTGGGGATGAACTATTTAGTTATATAGGATACATTTTTCCCCGACAAAGCTCAACAGATAATCAGTTACAGATCACTACATCGCGTCACACAACCACATGCCTTACATAGTACGTGCATAACACATTTTTTTTAACAAGGGTTGGGTTGGGCCTCGAGGACACTTGTGCTGCATTATATCATTCCACGTGTCATGTACAAATTTTCATAGAGCTAACTTTACAACACTCGCCCTAGAAAATCTAGTCATTGAACATAAGGTCTACATACTTACAACCCCCCCCCCCCCCCCCCCCCCCCCCAACACAAAAAAAAACAATCAGGCACCTGGGCTTCGCCACCAAGAATCGCTCGTGACCTCAAGGTGCATGACGGACCGAAAGCCGCGAGAAGAGTGCTCAAAATCTCTCCTCGGGCGAAGAGCTGCCGCCTACCAGCTCAAAGTCTCCGGGGACGAACCACTAGTCGACAACGAGCCATCGAGCTCGGGTGCAGAGTCACAAAGGCCTCCTCCTCGGAGGTTGAAGATGGGCCACCATACCGGCCAAATATCACGGCGGAAAACCTGGCCCCCGCATGAGTTGCTCGAGGATGCAGCAAGACCATGAACCACCACCTTGCAAAAATGGACAAAGAGCGGCGGTATTTCTTCCGCCCCTCACCGCCATGGTCGGCCAAAGAAAGAGCCGCAACCCACTTCACATACAATGTAGGGTGGTCACCAATGGCTTCCAGAACCAGAAGCCACCAATCGAGCTTATTAAGTAGCAGCGGAAGATGCTTGATGTGGAGGAACCCCACCATGGAGCTCGAAGCAACGTCAGGATTTTCCACTCCGACAACGCGCTCGTCTCGCCATCAGGATAGCTGCTGGGCATCACCATCTGCGTGCCTCTCTTCTTCTCCACGCCACCACAACCAACCAGAAGAAGCAGAGGAGCCCACATCAAGAACATGCTGATGCGATTATTGAAGAAGGCAACCCACGAGTTGTCATCTCCGCCTCTCCTCCTCCTTGGAGGCTTGACAAAGCATAGCCCGTCGGCGTGCCGCTGACCATCGGTGAGATGAGACGGCATAGCGCCATTCGCCACGGAGGACGACTCGTCAAACTCGAGAAACCCTAAACTACAACCTAATCTACTGTTGTACAAGGTGGGCCAACACCCTAGTCCATATCCACGCCGGGCAGCACGACCGCCGACGATGAGAGCGGCCGGATCTGACCGGAATCAGAGGTTGACTCTTCACAAGGTGGCAAGGGGAGAGGAGAGAAAGAGAAGCCCCTAGGACACAAGTTTCGTGCTTGCAAACCGATACGTCTCGTAGGCGTGACAATTGAAATCATCAAATCTCATCCTCCACCGTTTTTATTTTCTTTTCTTTTTATTTCAACCCGTCCGCTTCTTATGGACTCCATCTCAACGTCTCGTGAGCTGTGGACGTACGAATCAAAAGCTCAACCATCCAGCAAACCGTATCCACACCGATAGCTCCGTGGAACCTGTCCACCACGCACGCCTATCTCTGCGTACACGCCCAATCGGGTTGCGATCCAGGAGGAGCACCACGTGTGCGGGCACGTGTAGACGCACTGTAGTTGCAGCAGCTAAGCTAACAACATCCATCCGTCCGTCCGATGGCTATCTGTCCATCAATGCGAGCTCTACCGGTCTTCGCCTACGAAATCCATGGCTTTGGACTTACGTACACGGGACAGATCAGGTTGCATCAGCCTTGACCCCACTGTCAGTGAGATAAATTAGTTGTGACGTGTGCTGTAAGAGATTAGCATAGCCATTCGATCGGGAAGACACGTGAACAACCAATGGGTATATGTATTCGCAAAAAAAAAAAGTAAAATTGTCTTTACTAGATACCATACCAGAAGAATAGCCCGGAAAAAATTAAATGAAATGGTATAAGAGCCTAAGAGGTATGAAATATCCAATTGTCAAGATTTAGTCGATCACAATGGTCGAGACAATAATCTACTGTACGAAATTTATTGAATATTTGAGAACTAAATATCTATTAGTGACATGGTCAATTATATGGCTGAAAAACCATGACATGCATAGGTTGCATGAAAAATAATATTAATATATAAGTGTTATGAATATATTGCATGTTGAGATAGAAAAATAGTTAATGCACTTAGTCATGTATTGCTTTATAGATTTTTTTTAGCGCTATATAAACTAAAATGCTTTTTAACATGAAATTTTTAATTGCTTTCAAGCTCTTCCATATTAGAGCATATTCCCGAAATGAGTAGCTTGGCCTCTACATCGTGATGATTCACACAATCAATTAGAGTATACCATATGTAGCAGTTTGTAATGAGTAAAATCGTATCGACAAAGAATCAAATCTTATCGGATGAGCATTTATTTGTTGATGGCTTTGGAACCCTTATATATAGGGGTGGACGTTCGGTCTTTTCGGTTAGTTCGGTTCGGTCTTTCCGGTTTTTAACAATTTCGGTCATCCAGAAATGATACCCGTAATAAATTCGGTCTTTTCGGTTTTCTGTTCTTCGGTTTTCGGTCTATTCGGTCCGGTCTTCGGTCATGACTAAATAGACCAAAATATAGGGCGCAAGAAGTGGAATCAGCACCCGGGACTGGGAAAGTGAGAAGCGATCGACTAGTCTCTCACACACGGGAGAATTTACAGTACGCTGGGCTGGGATACTCAGTTGTTGAGCCTAGAGACTAGATGATATACTTGGTTTAGTAGTTGGCCTATAAACTAGATGTACACATAAGCTGGGTTGGCACACAAATCCGGCTGCTTCCGTACGTAATTCACTCAAAATAAAATAAAATCGGTTTTTCGGTCTATTCGGGTTATTTATAAGTGATGACCAAATTTCTGATCTAATTTCGGTCTTTTCTAATTTGCTACCCAAACTTTTAATGGTTTTTTTGGTCTCGGTCATTTCGGTTTCGGTCTCGGTCTTTTCGGTTTCGGTTTTCGGTCTTCGGTTTTTATGCCCACCCCTACTTATATACAACATGGACAAACACAAAAAAAGAGGCTACACTCTAGGGAGTAACTGTTGCGACGGTTCTTTCGTGGAGACAAATTTAGTTTAACAATCCAAAATCTTTCCAAAGACAATCACCATTAAGAAACCATTTGTATGGCAATGAATCGTCCAAAAGGGCAAGCGATTCAGTTCGAATACTCGTACGTATCAAAAGGAAGTTCATAAAAAAATTCTTCTTTTGTTCCAAAAGAATTTACTTTCACATTTCAAACCTTTTGCAACCCACCCTTGCACGGACATGGTCATAACCACAGTCAGCACTCAGCACGCGGGAAATTCGCGCGGCCGGTGGAGAGTCAGGGGAAAGCCCGGGAAGGAAGAAAAATATTCCCGGATCCCGCTCGCGCACGGGAAGGAGAAGTGAAACCAAACCGAGAAGAACCCCACCACCAGAAGAGTCGAAGGAAAACAAAGATAGCCGCCCCGCCCCGAGAGTAGAAAACCAGATCGGCTGAGGCGCCCCCACCCAGAGCAGGCAGGCAGGCAGGCTCCACGCGCCCTCCTCCTCTTCTCCTCCTCCCGTTCCGTTCCCTCGCGCCGCGCGGAAGGCCAAGCGGGAGAAGAAGCAGATTTTCCCGGAACCCCCACACCCTCCTCCTCCTCCTCCGGGGGGTTCACCACCACCACCCGTCCCCTCCCCCATCGCCGCTCCAATCCCAGTCAGTCCCACTGCCGCCGCATTCCAAGGCGTCTCGCCTCTGTCCTCCGCAGAGCCGCCAATCAACCCACCCCGAGCCGCTCTCTGCGGATCTTGATTCCCGCCGTCGCCGCCGTGCCGGTGGGGATTGATTTCGGGGGAGCCTCCCAGCTGCTGCTGCCGCCTGCCTGCCACGGTGAATTCTCATGGGGCCGCCGGTGCTCCGGTTTGGGGATTGATTCCGAGGCCGCGTTCTTTGCATGGGGTTCCTCTGCTGCTGGATTGATTGATTGATTCGGGATCCGCGATCGAGATTGCTCCGTGAAGTTTTTGGTCCTAGGGATATTTTTTGATTCGCCCGGATCAGGAATAGAGGGTTCCTTCTCTTCTCCTCTTGTTGGGGGAGGGGAGATCTAGGGTTGCGTCTTCCGTCGCCCTGTCGTGCATATTCCATACCAGAAAACCCAAAAAAAGAGAGAGGAGTAGGAGGAGAAAGAGGAGAATCGGAAGGGATTTTGGAAATCTAGATGGCGCTGAATTACCCGTCGTGCTCGTTCCTGGTGGGCGACGACTGCGCCTCCGCCATGATGCGGGGCTGCGGGTGCTGGTCCGAGGAGGCCTCGCCGCTGTCGTCCGTGGGGGTGAACTCCCTGTGGTGGGACGATTTGGAGCTAGAGCTGGAGCTGGAGGAGGAGTTCGACCCCGTGAACCTCCTGCCCACGGACCCCTTCGGGATGAACCTGGAGAGCACCCTCACCGCCGCGCTCGCCAGCTGCATCGGAGACTTCACGGTCATGTCTGGTGCTGGGCGTTTTGGAAACGGCGATGGCGGTGCTGCTGTTTGTGCCGACCTCAGTTATTACCTCAACCAGGCCCTCGCGCTCTCTCGGGAGCATCCACTGATTGGTGGTGGCTCCAGGAGCGCTTTTGAGGGCCCCTTTGGGATTGGGCGTGGAGGCGGCCTTTCTTCTGGTGCCGGACGCGCTGACTGCTCTCAAGGATCGCCGCCTCCCAGCGCATCCTGCTCACAGCCAATTTTACCCGGGGAGGTCCGTCCACCTCTGGCAATGCTGCATTGGTGTGCCATGATACAGTCGGTGGCGAGGGAAGCGCGCCGCATGATGGAGTGGTGTTTGCTATTCGCTATCTTGGACTTCGCGACCTCCTGGCAGTGGAGATGGTCTGCAAGTCTCTGCATTCTGCTGTCCGCAGTGATGACTCGTTGTGGAAGTGTATCCATGTTGAACCGGTCTTGAGCGGGAAGATATCTGATCCCGATCTTCTACGGCTGGCACAGAAGGTACCTGGTGTTTTGCGGTGTCTAAATATCGATGACTGCATAAATATCACCGATAAGGGTTTGAATGCTGTTCTGGAAAGCAATCCAGTTGACAAAGGTTAGTATTTGTCACAATCCTCTTGCAGTTTTTTCTAAGTTAAATCTAATTCCTTGAATGCCTGGAATCGTTTCGCAATAAATTTATCTTTATATGTTCGTAGCTGCGCCAATGTACTTTCCTATCTTAGCATACTCTGATAGAATTATATAATAGGCACCCACTTTCGAGCTGAATAGAAGTCAACCTAGCTGGTAGGGGTTTACAGACCATTTGAGCTAGGACCAGTTCTGTAGGATAGTCCAACACAAATGTTACATGAAGCATAATATGTTTTGCTAGCTCTTGCTACTGTCACGAATAGTCACTATGGATTGTTTGTTATGTTGATTCTCAGTCCCGCTGATTGCTTATATGCTTTAGTCCTTTTCCTGGTTTCTATGGTTACATAGAGCACTAACCAAAAGAACTTGGATTTCACATTGTTTCTGTTGTATTTAGCTAGTAAATTGTCTGTGCATCTGCTGGATCTCAGTCTCTAGGGAAATTTAGTTAGGTGACACCACTGCATGGTCTGCAAGAGTTGTGATAGTTGATAGCAAAAGCAGGAAAATAGTGGTGAAATGTTCTCGCCACAGTAGAATTCATTATCCAATTTTCTAACTGGAATGCTCTGCAAAGAGTACCATCCAGAATCTTTGACTGGGATGGCTTCTAAAAAACTACATATCTATAATTTCTTGCAATACTTCAAAGTTGAATCATCATGAGAATAACTTGGCCTATCAATTCTAGAGGCAACTATTTCTATACACATGCTTGTGTTCTACAGTACATTATCTGTTTAACTGATACATTTTTGTTTTATCATCTGTCTAACCTTTTCTTTCTAACACAGTTGAGCATTGCGCGCTGCCCGCGGTTAACTTTGGATGGTCTTATTTCCAATCTCAAGTTATTTAATATGAAGGAAAAATCTGGTATTAAAAGCCTCAGGATTGATAAGAACTTCAATTTACCAAAAGAGGATTATGAGGAGTTACTATCCTTGTTGAACATCGACAAGATGCAGGAGTTGCACAACCGGGCTCCACGATTCCGTCATGCTAACCACTTTTTATCAGGTTGCCAAGACGGATATGCTCTTGATATTGAGATGTGTCCTATATGTCAGAGCCACAAACTTGTTTTTGACTGCCCTGAAGAGGAGTGCAGTGACAGAAGATCTGGAAAGTGCAGAGCATGCGAGGTTTGCATCAAGAGATGCCGGCAGTGTGGAAGGTGTCTAGAACGCAATGAGAAGTTTGAAGAGAAATTTGATCTGGTCTACCTTTGCTATAAGTGTCGAGGGGATCCAGCTTCATCTTTTGCTGTGGAAAAGGATCTGGTCTCCATTTTATCAAGTGGAAGAATACCTTCTCCTTGACCACAGAGGAGCACAGTAGATTTCAACCAGTAGCCATCTTAGTATAGCTTCTACTGATGGAAGAAAATACAAAAAAAAAGGTTTGCTAGAAGTGTGGAGGGATTCAGCTTCATCTCTCGCTGTGGATAAGGATCTGGTCTCCATTTTATCCAGTGGAAGAATACCTTTTCCTTGACCACAGAGGAGTAACAGTGATTTCCAACCAGTCAGCCATCTTAGTATAGCTTCTACTGAGGAAGAAAATACAAAAAAAAAGGTTTGTTCGAAGTGTCGATGGGATCCAGCTTCATCTCACTGTGGAAAGGATCTGGTCTCCATTTTATCCAGTGGAAGAATACCTTCTCCTTGACCACAGAGGAGCAACGGTCGATTTCCAACCAGTCAGCCATCTTAGTATAGTTTCTACTGATGGAAGAAAATACAAAAAAAAGAGTTTGCTATATATCCATGAAGGTGTGGCCGTCTAACATATGCTACTCTACAAGAAAACAAAAAAAAAGTTACTAATTCGAGCAGAAAAAAAATGGTTCCTTTTGTGGCTTCACCAGTGACATTGAGGTGGGTGGTGCTTTATTTTTTTGGTTGGTAACGTTTCCTGATCAGGCTCTCATTCTGATAACATGATGTTTCTTTGGAACTTGCAGTTTTGAAGTGTAAAAAGTACAGTGTGAGTGTGACAATGGTGTGTCAGTGGGTTACTTTGATGCTCCAGCTTGGAAGATCGAAGATGAACTTACAACTTCGCTTCCCCAAAAATAAAGACCGATATATTGTTATTTATATCTGTATATGCGTGGCACTGTAATAGTTGTCCTGGAGTCAGTTGTGGTGTCATGTTACTTTATAACTACTTCAAATAAATAAAACTATATGACTTCTAACCATATGATCACTATCTTCATGTTGCTCCCTTTGGCTGTGATTAGCTTTAATTTCCAAGTATCTGGTCGTATCCTGTTATTCTAATATCCACTTTGTGCCCGTCCTCGGTAGCAACTATGAAGGCGGTGTTGCAGATGATCTATAATAAACGTTGCGTGTTCTTTCCCATTGTAGCGGCACTGACTTACTGATAACGGGTCAAATAGCGTGTGATTTGGACAGGTCATGCACCAAATGTGAGCTGGGAAGCTCCGTTGGTTTGGGAATCATGTCGACCCAGACTAGCGCTTGCTTGTCCCACAGGCGCAAAGCAAAGGATTCGGGAGCCGAGAAGTGGCCAGCAGCAGGTGGATTCTGACTTTCGAGAGTAGCTATCCATTTTGTCTTCCCGCAGGAATCCATATCCCGGAAGCAAGCAGCACCTGTCGCGTTGTGTCGCTTGCTTTTCCTACTTTGCGTACAAGGGAACGACAAACGGCCAGCAGATTGAAGGAAGGAAGTTCCATGCTGCTAGGAAACCAGAGTTCATGAAACTGGATAAGCAAGTTATCCACGTTATCAATAACGTATCTGGTGCACCTGGACCGAGTCTACAGATTCAGGATAAAGTTTGATAAAAATTCTGAAAGAAACTGAGACATGCACAGCATACGTCTACATTATAACCAAAAAGATCAGTTCAAATTTCAACCTACAACTCGATAATCAATGAAGACAAATTATGCGATGATAATAGACGATTCAGTTTGTACTGTGAATTCAGCATGTTGATAGATTTTGTTATCTTTGTTTACCAAGCTGTGATCTGAGTTTGCATCTGAACATTTGTCATACATCAGATGTGTAGACTGTACATGTTAGCAGATATTTCAGATTTTTTAAACAATATTTAAGAGGTGCCACACGCTCACCACAAGCGGATAAACTGTTAAAAAAAGCTGTAGTTTTTTCTTTTGTTGTTCATTTGCAATAAGTAGTCAATGCGTGGCTGGTTCGTAAAAGAGTGAAAAACTGGAACCCACAGCTAGAGAAAAGAAGATACTGCATGATCAGCATGATCACGTTCCATATGTATTTTCGCCATTTAATCACGTTTCATGTGTAAGATGCACCTGATATTTGCCTGAACCCCACCTGATTCACTGCTACCTGCTTTCTAGTTTCAGCTGTTTAAGTAAATCTGAAGAACATGGGAATCATCATAGGAGACAGCTTACACTATTTTAACCACAATAAAAAGAAGGTGGATGTGAGTAATTCGTGATTTCATTTAAAGAATAATCAGAATACAGTCTACATCCATCGACAGAATTTCTCATGGAAAGAATTCCACATGACCACCAACATCCTACACAACAACTTGGCTTCAGAAGCCATTTTCCTGCTCCTATATAGCACTAGGTTTGTGAGCCGGTGCTTGGGCTGTGGCTCAAATGATCTTGCCTCTGCCTCCTTCCCGAGCAGCAGGAGCTCCCGCGCGGGCATCACATTGCCCCACCAGAACTCACGCAGGACTTCGTGGATGAGCTCCCAGTATGCTCGGTCCCGAGGCACCCGGAAGAGGCTGCTCCCATTGGGGGTCCAACAGTAGAGGTCGACCCAGTCTCTGCCCATGATCTCCATCAGGCCTTGCACCTGCGGCATGTAGTAGTATGGCACGATACGCCATGGAAGAGCAATCTCAGGCTTACCCTTGTTGTACGGACACTTGACTTCCAGGATCCCACCGTCAGGGTCACACCCAAGAATGCCATCAGGTGAAGCTCCGAGCCACCCAGAGTTAGCCTCGGTGTGCACGGCAAAACCAAGGGAACCCACCAACCGTCCTGTGATGGTTGTGTACTGCTCTACGGCCATGCTTTCATGATTTGTCCCCCAGGCCATGGCAGACATGGCTGAATCCGCCAACTTGACGTCGCTTGGTCCAAAGACCTTCTCACTCCACAGCTCCGATCGTCTGTTGCTGGCCCAGAAACCCAATGCGGTGCTGAAGGTGCTTGTGGTGAGCTTGTCCTTGCGGAGAGCAAACCACTCCTCCGACCGCTGGGCTACATCCGAAGAGGGAAGCTGGGCGGACACCATGAGGGCCGAAGATGACGAGAGAGATAGCAATGATGACCGTGTATAGATCTGCAACGAGGAACCTGAGCAGCTGCGAGGAATATAGCCTTCAAAGTTTCTTCTCGACGGCAAGGATGCGGACGGAGTCAAACGCACACGAGTTGTTGAGCAAAAGGCCGTTGGGATTGGCAGGAGTGTCCTGAACAAATAAGAAACTGCTCAATGGTTAGAAAGCATGTTAAATGTCGACGCAGTTTGCAATAAGTACGGAATAGCTGGGAAAGCATACATAGGTAGTGCTCCACAAGAATGGCCAACCTCTGAAAATGTGCGTGTAACACATGACAGAGTTCATGTTATCTTTACCCAATAATAAAAAAAGCAAGGCTTCTTGTTCGTCCGTTTTCAACCGTTCCGTGGTTTCGTACGTCCTGTGATTTTGTTTCCGACCGATCGCTGGTCGTGGGCCGGTCAAGACAAGAGCCCGAGCTGAACACGCGACCGTATCGTACTCAAATCAGCCAAGATCAGATCAATTCCAGGCTTTTAAATATGGATCCATCGATTGCCATCGATCAAATCGATCCAAGCCTCGATCAAAATCGATTGTTCCAAGCTATTAGACGAACCAGCTTTGGAATTGGACTCGAGATCACGCTGGTCAGCTCCGACCGCGACCAACTCGAGATTTGATCGACTTTTGTGAGAGTTTCTTTGTCGACATCGAGGATCCGATCTAGATGAAGTTCGTAGCGGCGCACGGCGTACCTGCTAGCGAACCTCCTTTCCGTTTCCGCCGCCCGTACACGGCAAACGCCTCGCCACCGGCTCTGGCTCAGTACGCCGCCCGCCGGTACCAAGCTTGCAGCCGAGAAGATCACCGCACGCCCGGCTCTGCTCTGCTCAGTACGCGGCCCGCCGGTACCGGACGGCGCCTCGCCGCAGCGGTCGGCGACCACCAGGCCGGCCGCGGGACAACGCCGACCTGAAGCGCTTCACCACCAGGCCGGCCGCGGGACGACGCCGACCTGAAGCGCATCCAGAGGGCGACCTCCCTCGCTCAGTATGCCGCCCGCCGGTACCCAACGGTGCCTCGACGCAGCGGACGGCGACCACCACGCCGCCCTCGATCGTTGTCGTCCAGGGCTAAAGGGCTGAGGGTGGAATCGGGGAGGAACCGAGGAAGGAGCCTGTAGGAGCTCGCTACAGGCTCAAAGGCCAGCTCAAAGAGCGGAGCGGCCGTGGTCTGGTGGAGGCCAGCAGAGGGGAACGGCGCCGCGGTGGTCTGGTGGAGGACGACGGAGGGGAGCGATGCGGCCGTGGTCTGGTGGAGGGCGGCGGAGAGAGCGGCGCGGTGGTGGTCTGATGGAGGCCGGCGGAGTGAGCGGAACTGCCGAAGCGTTCTACTGCCAAGCATACAGTTTGGGTTCAGATGGCCAATTAATTGATTTATTAACTGATGATGAACTTATTGTGCTTCACAGAGAAATTTATATGAAATTATACAAGGTGCTGGTGATGACGGCGAGTCGTTTGCGGAGGTGGTGGTGGTCCGGCACGGGGAGACGGCGTGGAATGCCTCCCGCATCGTTCAGGTCCGTTGATTAATTCCCCTCCTCGTTCTCCTCTGTCCCATGCTGCTCTGCTATCCGTTCCTCCATCACCCAGGTAGGCAGGTATTTGGCCCTTATAAATTGTTGCCAAGGTCCATCTTCTGATTCCAAACGTCACCACCATTTGCACATCCAACTGATGTTGAACTTAGCCAAGTCTCTCACTCCCAAACCTCCTTTCTTTCACTCTCATGGTGTTCATGTGCAGCTAATTTAGGTGTCAACATTTTGTACGTAAAGTGAGATCGCTTCGGAGTAGGAATATGTACTCAAGCCATCAACATGTATATGTATCATGAAATTATTCTGTTTTTAAACTGAAACTACGTTTGTCTTTGAGGAAAAATGAAAGGTTCCGAACTAATTCGTTCTTATTTACCTTCGTTAAACATGTGTTGTAAGAAATAAAATTGATACGGTTGTTAAAACAATTTGAAAGTGTTGTGGTTTTGTAAACACATGAACAAAATATCATATGTTTACACTTATGAAACATGGAGAGTGAGAATTCGAGTGTCCAACAAAAGTACGGAAATAGTCGAACAAAAGCCTGAAAGAAAAAACATTTGCTGACGGTAGTTGACATATATATAGTCACATTTGCTGCTTTTGTTGGACTTTGCGGCCACTCATGAGATAATTCAAGAGGGCGAACTGACGGTAGGGTACTAGCTTATGCAGGACAATGGACTTTCGAGCAAAATTTGGGTCATGTCGATATTTTTAATCCAAAAGTTTTTTTTATTCTCCCGTTGCAACCGCACGGGCATGTTGCTAGTGCTTCTCTTATATGAAGAGATTGCTTCACTTCTTGGATAAAGCATGGAAGAATTTCGCAAGCAACTTACCAAGGGTTTATTCCTTGCCTGGTTTGAGGAAGCACACATGCTTGGGACAAGTAAACATTTCAACTGGAAGCACGCATGCTTGGGACAAGCAAACATTTCTGACAGGCGAGCAACGCATGCTACAACGGAGCAAACTCTAAGTAGCTGACTGAAAGTGACATCCTCAATCCTGTTTTTGTTAATCTAATCGAGAGAATTGTGCCTTGTACAAACCATTCCCCACGGGTGCAACTTGCAATACTGAACTGATTGCAGTCAAATTTGAAACAATAAGTATGCTACAACTGACCAATCCAGAAACAACCTCAAACTAAACCGGACTACTGCAAGCATTTCTCAAACAATTTCGCATTTCGAAACGGGCTGTGTCAGTTTCTTCGGTTACGATGCTCTCAAGCTCTGGAGGAGGGCGAGCTGGGAGAGTGACAGTGAAGGCGAAAGCAATAGAGTCGGCGGGGATGGGTAGCTCGCTCACCTGCGCGGTGCGGGAGGGCGAGCGATGACGCCGGTCGTCCCGACCTAATCCCCGGCCTCGGCGGCGCGGCCCCTCGGCTCAGCGCGTGGCGGCCGGCGGCCGCCGCATGCGGAGAGGCTGCCATGGCTAGGTCTCCGCTTGTGGATGGGCCGGTTCCGTATGGGTTCGGAACGGGACAAGCGAAAGGTCTCGGTCCGGCTCGAACACGACCAGCCCAGTCTTCCTTCGGCGCAGGGGCAAAAGCGTCATATTTACAAACGAAATACCAGGCAGAATTTATCCAGCAGTCTCGCGACCAGCCGCCGCAGTGGCGAGGGCGAAGCAATCGGAGGCAATGGAGGACGGCGGCGACGTCCCGGAGAACGCCAACGAGCGTACGGTCAACAGTTTTTCTTGCACGATTTTACTCTATCCGATGGTTCTATGATTCGTTTCTGATCGATTTCTGGGTTTTCGCCGCCGCAGATTGCCCCGGCACGCAGTCGGAGGCGGCGGGGAAGGCGGAGTCGTGCGCCGGGTGCCCCAACCAGAAGATCTGTGCCACCGCGCCCAAGGGCCCTGACCCTGGTAACACCTCCTTGCCCCACTGCACCTTAACTCCGCGCCACCGTTTCCCCAGTCTGCAATGCTGGTTGTGGTCAGGTGTTTGTTGCAGCTGAGTGCGACTGTACGAGATTAACACATAGCGTATGGTCTGCACTTGTGTGAGAATGCTTTGCAATTGTCTTGAGCTGTTGTGCAGAAGATTTTACAATTTGGCTGTCACGAACTCAACACGCGAGCAAATTTTGCATGCTTTATTTGTGTACACGTTGTTTTAGTATGTCTGACCATGTATTCCATGATGTTGAAGAAGTTAAGATGGTATTAAAGTGTGAGACATTGGTCTGACATGCACTAGGAAAATATATGAGATGCCTGATTCTACAGTTTGTACATTGATTCTCCGGTAATGTTCATATTATCGGATGACGGTGTCCTTGTAACATATGTCCAAATTTGGTTCATGCTTGGATTAGTCACCCTGACAAACTTTGATCACTGGAAAGTTAGACGATTAAGTAATTGAAAAACCTACCATTGTGTTAAGCTTCTCATACATTTACACGTAACTTAAGCATCGGTTCTGTTATTTGTCTATGTGTGCTGCCTTCATGAATGCTATTACTGATGAAGTAGCTGTTTTATTCCGACCTGGCTATAAGAAATATGACCTAAGGTCCTGCTAGCACACATAGGCCCCATTACTTGTGACTGTGCTGTTCGTGAGTGAGCAACCTATCATATGTACCCTGTAGCATGATTATTCTTGTAAAATGTAATGCATGCCCTATCTGATTGTTTGCGTATCCATATCATCTTATTGTTCTTTGATCTGTATTATATCTGTTCTTGGTGAGACAATGCTGAATTCAGTCATTTTATTTCCAGACCTGCTTGCCATCATTGAGCGAATGAATACTGTGAAACATAAGATACTGGTGTTGTCTGGCAAGGGTGGTGTCGGGAAGAGTACATTTTCAGCACAACTCTCATTTGCCCTTGCCGAGATGGACTATCAGGTCGGCCTTCTTGACATAGACATATGTGGACCTAGTATCCCAAAAATGTTAGGCCTTGAAGGCCAGGGTATTCATCAGAGTAATATTGGTTGGTCGCCTGTGTATGTCGAATCCAACCTTGGTGTAATGTCAATTGGCTTTATGCTGCCCAACCCAGATGATGCTGTCATCTGGAGAGGCCCTCGCAAGAATGGGCTCATCAAACAGTTCCTAAAAGATGTTGACTGGGGTGAGATTGACTACCTCGTGGTGGATGCTCCTCCAGGAACCTCAGATGAACATATTTCAATTGTGCAGTACCTCCAGATCGCAGGAATCGATGGTGCCATCATCGTTACCACCCCACAGCAAGTTTCTCTAATTGACGTGAGGAAGGAGATAAATTTCTGTAAAAAGGTGAGGGTTCCTGTCCTGGGTGTTGTCGAGAACATGAGTGGCTTGAGGCAGACACTTGCAGATATGAAATTTTTGAAGCCAAGTGCGACAGGGGAGACAGATGCCACAGAATGGGTACTGGAGTACATCAAGGACAAGGCTCCTGAACTTCTATCGCTTGTTGCATGCAGCGAGGTGTTCGATAGCAGCACGGGTGGTGCTGAGAAGATGTGTCATGAGATGGAGGTCCCTTTCCTTGGGAAGGTGCCCATGGATCCGCAGCTATGCAAGGCGGCTGAGGAGGGGAGATCATGCTTCACCGATCAGAAGTGCAGTGCAAGTGCCGCAGCTCTTAAAAGCATAATCAAGAAGATGATCAAGACACAGTAAACATAATGTTGACATGTAGCCATGAAACTGACGCCACCTGTATAGAGAGTGTTTTGTGGCACTCTTAGCTTTGCAGAAAACGTTATGTTGTCACGTGCAAATTCGGTAAGATTTTGCATTGGTCTGTCTTACTGCAGTAGGAAGAAGAAGAGAGAAATTACTACTTTAGAAACTATGAAATGTTAGCCCACAAACAGAATCCTCACTGTAAGGTCATTGCTTTCCTGACCCATTTTTATTTGCTTTTAAAGGGCTCTTCATTTATTTTTGGCTAATTTTGTGTGTGGGTTATGCTAGAAAGATTGGCGATTGTTTGGCTTGCAGTTTACCTCTCTTAATCAGATTCACCACGGTCTGGTGTAGTCACTCATCGAGCAATGTAGCAGGCTGTCATGATTGATCTCAAGGTGTAGATTTATGTTAGAGATTGAGATGGCAGGAGAGGGGAATGGGTCGGGGCTAACCGGATCTGGCTCCGGTGCGTCAGACTCATCGCTGGCGAGCCGATCTGGCGAATTCAGTGCTCTACAGAAGCCTAGTTTCTGTGATTTTTTTTATGCTGCCTCGGTGTTTTAATATGCTACAAACTCGTGGTAGAGATGTTGCAAGAATTTTGGGTGTCTACTACAAATGTTGGTTCAATGCTCAATTATTTCTGTGAGGTGCTAGCTGCATACGTCATTTGCGACCGTTGCTGAGTTGCTATGATTAGTGCAGATTTGCTGTATTGAGGCTTTCAAAATGCTCCTATTTTTTTTTGGGTACACTTTGGACCCAGTGCGCAGAGAAAATGTTGCAACCAAGCTGTAATAATTACAAAAATGATGTACGAGTGGGGGTGTTGCATGGGTCGGTCGGCCGAGTTTTTGTGTTTTATGTAGATTTTGACGGTGTGGAAGTGAACAATTTATCCCCGAGATCTTCCGGCTGACACCTAGCACACTCCTTTTTTCAGAAATATTGATCATCTCGAACATCACAATATACAATCTCACATATTTTGTACTCCCTCTGTCTGAAACAAATGTCGCGAATACGGAGGTATCTTGCACACACTTACTTTCTGAAAGAACATTTCTTAATCCCTTGTGTTTTGTGTGTTAGGCAACAACACTAGTGACCATTTGATATGATGTTAAGTGATGCAGGTTTTAGGTGATTAAAACATCATTGCATCGAAACCAAAAAGAAAGAAGAAAAGAGCTAGTTCTATTTGTTCAATAAAAGGAATCGGATATTCCGGTCCCAGACCCGGAATATCCGGTCCCCAGGGTTGCTCGAAAAAAATGAATAAGGACTTTTAGCGACCCAGTTTTGAAGCTCCTGTTGGTCACCGGAGAATTGCAACCGGATATTTGGAAGCTACCGGAATATCCGGTCCAGAAGAAGAATGGTGGAAATTCTGCTAAGGACCAGAACGAGCAGCTCCTGATGTGCACCGGATATTTGGTACCGGAGATTTCCAGGGGTACCGGAATATCCGGCGGACCGGAATATCCAGCCATGACTTGACCCGGAATATCCGTTCCCCTGTATCGTCAACGGCTCTATTTCCAGAAGGGTATAAATACCCCCACCTTCTTCTACCTCAAGTTAGCTCGACCAGACCAAGATTGACCACCATTGTTCAAGCTCAAAACTCATAGATCTCCCAATCCCTTCACCCAAACTCGTTGATTTTTGGAGGATTGAAGGAGAAGGCCGAGATCTACATCTTCACCAAGGCGATTTACATTTCCCCCTCATTCACTTGAGGGATTCGAGCCTAGGGTTTCCATTGGGAAAACCTAGGCATCTTGTTAATCTTACCTCTTGTCTATTGTGACAGATTGTAGCTGTTCGGGAGCCCCCAATTCAGTTGTGGGTGTGTGCCCCGGATTGTTGTTGTAAAGGCTCCGGATTCCGCCTCGAAGGATTCCGATAGTTGAAGGTGAACCAATCCTTTGTGGTGCGGTTCATCGGAGAATAGGGTGAGCCTGTTGTGGCGTTGAGATAGCCTGTGGTGGCGAAGCTCACACCCCTCCAACGAGACGTACTCCCCTAAAAAGGAGGAACTCGGGATTACATCCTTGTCTCCGCGTGCTTCACTTTCGGTTACCTCTTTACCTTGCCTTTACTTGTATCTCGTAGCCTGCTTAGAGTTAACTTGTCATATAGGTAAATTCACCGTAGTTGCATATCTAGAGAATTTACCTTTGTGTCAAGCCTAAACTGAAAAAGAACTAAAAATTGGGTAGCACCTATTCACCCCCCTCTAGGTGTCATACGATCCTTTCAATTGGTATCAGAGCCTCGTCTCTTAATTCGGGCTTAACAGCCTAAGAGAAGTATGACACTTAACGAGGATGGGACTACGGTTGCCGGGGAACTACGGTTTCCATTGAGGACTTCAATAACATGAAGGAATCTATGGAAACCCAAATGCGTGAGATGCGTGATATGATGACGAAACTCATGGCAGCCAATGGCACCGTAGCCTCGTCTACTTCTCCCCAAGGGAAGGAGGATATAGAGGATAAAGGGGATAAGGGATTGATGGAACTAAAATTGATCCCCGTAAACCAACAAACAATGGTGGGAAGCCGGAGTATCATCAGGTTCCCTTTGCATACTCTCCCGACCTACCCATCCCTAATCCTCCCATTTATCTAAGAGGAGATCCACCTAAGCTAAATGCATCTTTGTTTACTAATTGGCAATCTTCTATGAGATCTCATGTAAACAGTGCCTCTATTGAGCTTTGGAGGATCATTGAAGAAGGATACAAGCCCGTGGATCCAACCAACTTGACAAGAAGAGAGAAAGTTGATTGTCAACTAAATGCCACTGCTCTCAACATGATCCGCCTTGCCGTGGGAGAAAAGGACTTGTCCCACATTGAGCACTTCACCACCGCCAAAGAAGCTTGGGATGGTCTCTCCGGTGCTTTTGTGGGAAATGAGAGCATGAAGAGGAACAAATTTGATGCCTTGAACAATGATGTTGAAGGTTTCTATATGCACGAGGGTGAAGATCATCAAGACATGTACCTTAGACTCAAAGCCCTTGCAAATGCTTTTCATAGCCTCGGTGCAACGTATGTTGATGATGCTTGGATCAAGAGAAAGTATGTGAATGCTCTCATGCCTTTGAGCCTAGTGACTTGAAGAATCTACAAGGAAAATACAACTATCATGAATTGTCCTCAAATGAAGTGATGCAAGAAATGCAAGCCTTCAAGGTGCAAACCAAGATTGCACAAGATAATAGGGCTCGTGCCATGGGGATGCACAAGGGCACGTCACTAGCTTTGAAGGCCAAGGTGGTGTACCAAGAGCAAGAAGAAGAACAGTATACCAAGGTGGTAGCCAACTTGTTATAGCCAAAAACAACTTGCCACCCGAAGAACTCCAACAAGCTCTCCATGAGCATTTGTCACTTGCTTCAAGAGTCTTTTGGGATGATCCAGCTAAGGCAAAGGCTCAAGCTGATCAAAAGAACAAGTTGAGTGGGAAGAAGGACTACGCAACAAGATCAAGGACTTGCTACAACTGCCATGAACCTCATCACTATGTTAGAGATTGCCCTTATGAAATAGAAGAATTTGGTGGAAAGCTTATTCCAAGGACAAATCAAAGATAGTTCAAAAGAAGCCAATTTCAAGAAGAAACCTTTCAACAAGAAGCCCTCAAGAATTGTGTTGTTGACTCAAGAAGAGTATCCTTCCGATGATTCCGAAGATGAAGAAGAAACTACTCGTGAAGTGGCTGCTTTGGCTATTACTTCAACTTCATCATCTTCTCTCTTTGAATCCCCCAATGAGAACTCTCCAACAACACCGTTCATTGCCTTATGGCCAAGGCTACCGAGGTATCATCTTCCACTCCTAAGACTATGCATGAAATGGATGATATCACTAGTCTTGCAATTAAGGCAAAACTTGTTGCCTTCGATACTTTTGTGACTAACTTGCAAGGAGAAGCTAAGAAGCATGTTGGTGCTCTCATGAACCAACTTAGTTCAACCGAAGATATTCTTGCGGACAAGTGTCATGTTGAGAGAGAAGACTATCACTATAGCTTCTCTAAATGCTTCTCTTGAGGAAGAACATGATTATAGGGTTTCTCTTGAAGAGAAACTTGAGTCTCTTGATCAACAAAATGATCTTATTATTGCTAAAATCATTAAAGAAAGAGATCATGCTATTGCAAAATATAAAGTGCTTAAAAGGAGAAAGCTGAATTTGTGGCTGTTAATGCTAGACTTCTAGGGGACATAGAAAAGATTGACAAGGCTCACAAGGCCTTGGAGAGTGTTCACTCTACCCTAGTCAAGTCTCATGAACGCTACAAACTCAACCTTCTAAAAATGACTCACCTAGTACCTCTACTCTTCTTGTGATCATGCAAATGTTATTGAGGAAAATGCTAGGTTGAAGGATGACTTGCCAAGGTCACTAGTGCCAAGACCTCAATTCCCAAAGGTAAAGAAAAGTTTTGCTCAAGTGTTGAGCAAAAGCTACACAAAGGGAAGGAGGGTCTTGGTTATGTTGCCAAGGCAAAGAAGAAAAGAAGAACAACAAGAAGAACAAGGCCAAGCCCGCACAAGCCAAGACTCCCATTGCTAGTGGTAATGCCACTAGGGCAAGACCACTAGTAATGACTTTGCGGGAATTGCTAACCCTCACTACATTTTATATGTTGATTATTATGGTGATGTTTATGCAAAATATGTTGGCCCCTATGATGGTTATGTTGCTCATGCTATTTGGGTTCCTAAGACCCTTGTTGCTAACCAAAGAGGACCCATTGCAAGATGGGTACCTAAAATCAAGCAATGATTTCTTGTAGGACTATGCTTCCGGAGGGTCAAAATGGGTGCTTGATAGTGGATGCACAAGTCATATGACAGGAAGCAAGGAGCTCATGACGGAGTTGAGACCAAATACAATCATTTAACCGTCACTTATGGATAAATCAAAAGCTGAGGTAAAGGGCCTCGGCAAGGTGGTAGTAGCAAGGGATATCACCCTTGTGAATGTCATGCTTGTCGAGTCCCTCGGTTACAATTTAATGTCAGTTCGTGCACTTAACAAGATGGGTTTTGCCGTCCACTTTGATATTGATATTGTGGTACTCATGTGGAGCAAGACTCTAAAGGTCGCTTTCGTTGGGTATGTTGAACATGAGTTGTTTGTGGTGGACTTTTGGGTCAACCAACTCTCAAGCAATGTGCCTATTCGGAAAGGCCGACGTGGGGTGGTTGTGGCATCGCCGCTTGTCCCATGTCAATATGAGAACTTTGCAAAGTCTTCACAAGGGTGGCCACATTCTTGGACTAAAAGAGAATGTTTCCTTTTCTAGAGATCGTCTTTTAGGGCTTGTGTTGAAGGAAAGATGCATGATTCTCCCCATTCAAGCAAGACCATCATTCATCAAAGAGGATATTGGAACTTCTTCATGTTGATCTCTTTGGTGCCGTTCCTCAACCGAGTCTTGGTGGGAAGAAATATTGTTTGGTGATTGTTGATGACTATTCAAGATTTACATGGGTCTATTTCTTCAAGTCGAAGAGTGAGACTCAACAAGCCGTCATCGACTTCTCCAATGAAGTTCAACGTCAACACAATGTTCCTATATTGGCCATTAGAAGTGACAATGGCTCCGAGTTCAAGAACTACACCTTAAATGAGTTTCTTAGTGAAGAGGGAATTCGTCATCAATATTTCGCTGCGTATACCCCTCAACAAAATGGTGTAGCTGAGAGGAAGAGCCAGACTCTCATGGATATGGCAAGGTCTATGTTGGCGGAGTTTAAGTCTCCACTCTCCTTGTGGGCTGAAGCCATCTCAACGGCATGTCATTCATCAAACCGGCTCTTCTTCCGTAAAGGAAGAAAGGAAACTTCATATGAGATGCTTACCGGCAACAAGCGCAATATTTCCTACTACCGAGTATTTGGTGAAAGTGCATGTGTTGCCCCATGCATGGTTTTGGTAATTAATGACAATCCTTATGAACTAATGTTTGCATTGAGATATTCTTGTAGATCTTGTCCATAGGAAAAGATTGGAGTTCATATGTTGGACTCTAGAAGATTATATGATGACCAAGATTCTATTCAAGGGTTTATATGAAGAATGGTCATGTGTAGAGTTGAGCATATTGCAAGTATGTCTTGAAGGATTCAAGACATCATCTTTGTGAAACGGAGCTTAGCGAGGCTCTCCCATAATGGTGTATGGGGGAGCATTTGGAGAAGTCTTCATCAAGCATGTGCTAGCAAGCACAATCAAGAAAGGTGTTCCAACTTGAGGGAGTCAAGATCGTCATCATCTAGCTCAATTGGAATGCGCAAGGCAAAGGTATGACGTTGATAGGGTTTCTATTTTACCGGTCTCATGGTGTTAGTGGGAGACCGGGTTATAGGATAGACGGCGTACTATCAAGAGGGGCTCTCGAGTAAGTAACTTGATCGCATCTTTGTGGAGAGCTCAAACCTTTGAATATTTGGCATATCATATTTCTTGGTTCTTTTTGGCTTTTATCTATGTGAGAATTTAGAGCTTGTGTTCATCTCCATACCAAGCTCTAGTTCATCAAAAACGGATTTCATTTGAATATCTTGTGGTGTTTTTGATGTTGGAGGTTTTACCGGTTCGTCTCTTGTAGAGAGGTCAAACTCTCCTCTTGTGTTATCCTTCTCACATGATGGACTATGATGTGTATATGCATGATCTTGTAGTGCTTGTGATTATCTTCGGAGCAAGCCCAAGATCATAGAAAACGGAGTCCGGATGAAAAACTTGTTGCGTTTTCTTGTTGGAAATATTTTCGGTTTATCCGTGAGGAAAGTTCCACACCTTCCCATGTGTGTCAACTTAACTCTATTTATGGTTCTTAATATTTCCAACAAAATTACCTTTTTGTAGGAAAGCTCTTGTCGTTACCTTTCCAACAAAATTGGTTTCACCTGATTTGGAGTTTGGACGAAAAAGTTATTGCGGTTTTCCTTATCTGTTTATGCAGTTTCTTCTTAGGCCGGTAGTACCGGCTGTCGGCTAAGGCCCGGTACTACCGCTATTTAGGTCTTTTCGATACTGGCATCGTTGTGTTAAATGCGGTACTGGCCCGGTAGTAGGCCGGTACTACCGGGTGGTGCGGTACTACCGCGTGACTCCGGCCGGCACTACCGCTGCGGGCGGTGTGCGAGGGCCCGTTGACCATCGTCGACCAAGTCTGATCCTGCGCCGGATGGTAGTACCGGTTGAGGCCCGGTACTACCGCTGCGGCCTTTTTCGTCTGCAACGGGCAGATTTTTGAGGGGACCTATTTAAGGGGCCTTCTTCCCCAATGGTTCTCCAACCTCTTGAGCACGTTTTTCCCCTCTCTCTCCTCCATTGTTGACCTTTGGAATAGCTTGCCCCCTCTCAATTCCTCCCATGATTCTTGCATATCTTTGAGGGAAAAGTGAGAGGAGATCCAGATCTATAATTCCACCAATCCATCTCTCCTCTAAGTGAGGGGAACCTAGTAGATCTTGATCTTGGAGTTCTTGGTATTTCTCCTACTTTGTTCTTCCTCTCTTCTCCCCCCATAAGCATTAGTTGCTTTTGGTGTGATTTGAGAGTGAAAGATTTGAGCACTTGTGCTCTTGCCATTGCTTTGTGCATCGGTTTGTGCTCTCCACGAGGATTCGTGGAAGTTGAAAGCTTGTGAACTTGTTACTCTTGGGTCTTTGGACCCTATACGCCTTTGTGGTGGTTGAGACCTTGTGTGGTCACTTGTAGCTGTTCGGGAGCCCCCAATTCGGTTGTGGGTGTGTGTCCCGGATCATTGTTGTAAAGGCTCCAGTTTCCGCCTAGAAGGATTCCGATAGTGGAAGGTGAACCAATCCTTTGTGGTGCGGTTCATCGGAGAATAGGGTGAGCCTTTGTCGCGTTGAGATCGACCTTTGTGGTGCCTCACACCTCTCCAACGAGACGTACTCCCCTAAAAAGGAGGAACTCGGGAATACATCCTCGTCTCCGCGTGCCTCGGTTATTTCTATACCCGAGCTATTTACTTATGCACTTTACATTGTGATAGCCTTCGTGCTTGAAGTAACCTATCTTGCTATCACCTTGTTGCTTGTCTTGCTTAGCATAAGTTGTTGGTGCACATAGGTGAGCCTAGTTTATTTAGGTTGTTGGCTTGTTAATTTAAACACCTATTTTATTCCGCAATTATCAAGCCTAAACCGGAAAAGTTTTCATCGCCTATTCACCCCCCCTCTAGGCGACATCTTTGTCCTTTTCATTTGGTTAGACGCACATGCTCACGCACAGCACAACATACACAAACTTGCACATGTTTTAAGAGTCACGGAGCATCGAGATTAATGAAATCTACATCGCTGCCACGTCTACTAAAGATGATGACAGTCATCTAGATGGAGAAAATCACAACTAGTGCCTGCTGTCGAGAGATACTTCGCCTACCATTATGAAAAACCGCTTCAGTAAAATATTGAAATATATATGTCGCTTATACCACTGGAAAAAAAATGACTCGCTTTGGTTAGACACCGGACATCAGGTTCTCTCATGGTGCTTAGCTACGTACATAAACAAGATATTTTTTTCATGGTCCTATTGTTCTCTGGTATAGCGCTGCCCCTTAACCACTAGATTGCATGCTTCTTAACGGCATAGAAAATTTCTGATGATCGGAAAAACTCTATTCCTGCTCTCTTCAAAAGGTGAACCTCAACAAACGGCTACCATCACACGCTCCAAAATGCTTCACGAATTGAAAAGGTACATTGTATCTAATAAATTCTTAGAAGATTCTTTCCTATTGAGTAAGATTGATAAAAGAACATCAAACTGGGTGCAGTCCACATCGTGTGGAAATCACTGTAAGCAGTGAAGCGAAGAACGACTGAAACACTGCATTTCTTTTATTTCACAACGTAGTGGGGTATATTTATCCAAGCAGATCTCTTATTACAACGCCAGGTAGTCGGCGGCACAGTGAAAGCTCGTAATGACTGAGTTTCACTCTTCCTATCTAAGCGATACCTACGATGATTGATGGGGCACTCTATGCAAGGGTGGGCGGTATCCATATGTAACCGTGGGTCTGCATATACCCAACCTTCTCGCTCAGTTCATCAGCTTCCTTGGGGCCTCGGCTGCCAGGCTCATATGAAACGGCCTTCAGCTTGCCAGCGTCGATGTCGTGCAACAAGGGAGTGAAGATCTGCCAGGCAGCCTGAAAACACCGATACAATGTCAGAGAGAGAATGGGAAGTAGAAGATTACGATTAGAAAAAATAAACACAAGGATCCCTTCAAAGAAATTATCTATAGTGGAAACGAACCTTCAGCTCATCTCGACGCACAAAGTGTTGCTGGTCTCCTCTTATTCTGTGGAAACATGGATACCCGTCAGTGTGAATTACTACTGGTATGTATAATGTGATATAAACATGATATGGAATATGTGTAACTGCATGCATGTTTTACTGATTTTAGGACTGAATAAATCTCTATTTCAAGAAGAGCTGTGAATCTAGGAAGGATGACACGTACGTATCCAAAATGAGGCGCTCGTATGCCTCCGGAATTTTGACATCTTGGTACCGCATCCCATATGACAGATCAAGTTCACTCTGTTCAGTAGCCATTTCTAATCCAGGTTTCTTCACCTGCACAAATTTATGTAATGTAAGTAAATTATATCAGCATTTATGTTCTGCTCAAATTTCAGAATATTTTGCTGAAGAAAAAAGGCATTAGACATTACATAAGTAGCTGGACTTACAGTTAGTTTCATGTACATGGCTTCTGATGGCTGGAGGCGTATGACAAACTCATTTCTTCCTTGCTTCTTACCTTCAACATGTTAAATTTAGTTGTCATTACATCTCAAATTTTGACTTGCACGTAAAATAGAATAACAAATATAGCACACTAATACAGATAGCAAAAATACGTCAACAACACAGGCATTCAAATAAGCTAAAATGCGAGGGAATTTTCATATTAATCTAACACCCTGACAAATCTACTGACATGCCATAATAGGGTAAGGCGAGCTTACAAAATATGATCTATCGTGTAATCAAACTGGAAAAAACATACACTGTCTTGCATTGTTTATCTAGTTTTTTTGCTTTGTGATTTGCCTATTTATTCTTCACCTTATCTTGTTGTGTGTATTTTATTCAACATAAGGCAAGTGTTTTCCCGCTTACTGGATTTCTGTGCATGGATCAGTTTTGCTCAAACGTGTACTGTCAGTGAAACCTGACCTATTACTTCCGTGTCTCAAATCTCAAGGTATCAAACTTATGAAAGTGCTTCTAGTTTTCTACTGCCTTGTTAATGTAAGGGAACTCCATTAGTATTTTTTAGCAGACGTACTCATAACACACTTGATTAAGTAGTGACATTGTATGCACGCAGAATTGACTACACCGTGAAAATTAACTTCAGAGCACATACATCTGAAAATGTCACCAGGAACATCCTTGAACTGCACACGAATTTCTGCTTTCCTTGAGTTTAATGCTTTACCAGCTTTAAGAATGAAAGGAACACCTGCCGATATGAATATATGGGAGTTAGGAGAAAAAATGAAGATGCTATGATCCAGAAAGGGCTTCTCAAATAAAAGAATAAATACTGGTTGGTAGACATACCTTCCCATCTTTCATTGTGTACCCGAAGTACAATAGATGCAAACGTTGGGGTATTGGAGTCATCTGGCACTGTAGGATCATCCTTGTAGCCCTGATATTGTCCAAGGACTACCTCTTCGTCCTTTATCGGGTTCACAGATTGCAGAACCTGGCATTAACACAGGAAACTGATTTTCTTAGCAGTAAACTAACAGGACAAACAAAAGATGTCTACTCTCCTACATTTCACAGAGGAAATCAAGTTACATCAAACTAAGAAAGATGCACTATAGTTGTAGCACGTGGAGAGTAGAGGGAGATAAGAACCTTGACTTTCTCATCTCTAATGTGCTCAGGCTTAAGAGATACAGGCTTTTCCATTGCAACCAAACAGAAAACCTGCACAAGGTAGCGATATATTGGACTGTTTAGCTCTAAGTACATTCGTATCTAGAAACAAATATATCATTTATTAGTTAAGCCATATATAAACCAGCATGAAAACTGTGCCACTCAATATTAAATGAACTGAATGTTACACGGATAAAAGTAATATAAAAACAAGTGTTTACTGTGTCAAGTCGCTAAAGACTAAATATTGAAGTAAAAATGCTTACAAGATAATATAATATGGAGTATTAAAAATCTTATTAATTTTTACCTGCAATAAATGGTTTTGGATGATATCACGGATGATTCTGCAGTGACAAGAGGGAAGTTAGGCACTTTGGGTGATAGTTTTGGGTAATATAAGCAGTGAGTTTTACTAGAATTCAGTATTGAGTGTTTTAGATGCTGTAAAATTGTTGTTATAATAATTTTCAATGGTGAAATTCGCAAAACATGGCAAATAGAGCTAAATACACAATGTCACACTTTCAAATACAAAAATGAACATACTGATCAATAAGGACCAACGAGGACCACAGACATATCTAAAATATGTGACAACCTTACCCTTGCTTACCAGAGACATTACAAGATTAATATTCTTTGCTTATAAGGGCATGATTTAATAATAGAACTATATAAGGGTATATTAGATAACTTGTTAATAAATGTAATGCTTCTACATACCCATATTGATCAAAATATCCTCCACGCCCATCAGTTCCGAAGTCCTCCCTGAATACAATCTGCAGGGTTGAATTCATTACACACCGAAGCTATTATAAATTCCTACTCTGTAGCTGGGGCACAAGTTATTTATGTGGGAGCCAGAAATATCAGTTGTACTAGGTTCAATCTACCTACAAACACATATTCTGGTGCAGTAACTGCAGGTTACGGATTTATTGCATCAACATTTGTAATTTTGTAAGTTACCTACTGCTAAGTGCTAACTAATAAAGAGAAACAAGCATACCTGTATATTATCAACGTTGTCACGATTCCAAAGAGGCAAAACAAACGGTTCGCAAAACGAAGCACAAGCTGCAAAATGTGATTAGTTCAAAAGGAGTTAGCTCAATGTTAGGAGAATAAAAAATATCTGAACAAAGTTATAAAAATATTACCAAGTTTTGGACCAACTCTTTTCCCAAGTAATGGTCAATCCTGTAGAGCTGATCTTCCTCGAATAGCTCCCCGAGTTGGGAACTTAGTTCTTCTGCTGAGTCCAAGTCCTTTCCAAATGGCTTCTCAACAATTACTCTAGTCCATCCAGTGCGAGAACCTGCAAGCACAGCATTAATGATTATCCTAAAATTAGACAAATTAACAATGCGATTTAGTACGGTAGTGTGCAGTTCCGGGTTTTTCTTTTCTGAGCTGAAGTGAACAACGGGTAGAAACTAAAATCTTCGAATGATCATGTCTTATTACTACTGCACAGCTGGAAATGCTGGAATAAACATGTATGCATCAAATAAATTACAAATGCCAAATATTCCCTTATAAACTAAGGTAAAGGAAAAAGGTCCTGATTAAGGCTTCTGAAAAGCATAGGAAAGAACCTTACTTGGATTCATGCAATATGTTCGGATCATTTTGCACACTGAAGGGTAGACAGATGGAGGCAATGCCAAATAAAAGAGCCTGCGAGAGATTCCCGAGTTGTTTGACATCTCAAACTCTGATATTTCCTTATTCAAGTTACCAAATCCTTCTCCACTGTCATAGGAACCACTGACATATTTTATCTGCAATACAAATTCACCATGATGACATGCATGTTACATAAGTAATATGAGTAGTTACACACAACAACTTACCAATTGCAAGAATTCTGAAAGATGTTCCTCTGAGGCTCCTTTGAGGTATCTGTAAAAAAAATTAAGCCACAATACAATCAAAACATGCTAACTTTGAGGTACATGCTTTTTCAGTTTCGGTAAACCATCTCAGTTCATATAGCATATCGCAGATCAACAGTGTGTCCGTGCTGACAGGATTGAAGTCTAATTTGGCAGACATCCATCTGAGTATGCAGTCCCGGTAGATAGAGATGCAAGCATGCTTATAAGAGTCTACAAGAGTCTAAATGCAACGGCGAGATGAAAGAACCTAGAGTCATTTTTCTGAGAACACAATAGAGCTTTGTTCTAAATAATGTTTTAGTATGGAAAGCAAGGAGGTTCTTTGCACGCCGTACGTAAATTCTGTGTTACGCTACCATAAAACTTGTTTCAGCCATCAGAGACTTACCCACGGATGCGTTGTCTCAACCCATCATCAGACATATTTGATCTAGCATACCCAAATATATGCACTTCACCAGATTGTATAAACCCCTGCAACACGTAGCAGTAAAGTAAGCAAATATATCAGATAGTGGATAGTATAATAGACACTGCGCAGAATAGCATGCCAGTAAATAGTACGTTAATGCCAAGCTACCAGTCTTTTGATCTGACTCCGAAAGCATTAATTTAGATCCGGGAAGAAACATGGTTACAGATGTTTGCACTTATACTTGTGATAAGCTTATTTCAAGAAAATGAATACGGATTACTTGCTCTGGAATGCCTCAACTGAATATACATTCCTATTCGCAATATAATTTGCAAATTTCATAAGAAGCGACTAGTTAATGTCAAATTACCTGCTCAAAAAGGTGGTAGAGTGCTGGGAAGGTTTTCTTCTTGGCAAGGTCTCCAGAAGCCCCAAGTACAATAATAGAGAGGCATCCTTGCTCTACAGGAAGTTCTAGGTCCTTTGCTAAAGAATTAAAACTGCTTTGTATTGATGACCCTGAAGAGTCAGTTCCCGCCATGACAAATCGGATGATTCTCTTGCTCCTTCAGCAGTACACCTAACCAAGTGAGCAAGATGTGATTAAACGGCAAGATTGTCTGAACTTAGCCTATGATTGTCACGCCACTCATTGAAATGGAGGATCCAATATCAGACAAAATTAGCTAGCAGAAAGTGTGAATAGTTTGCTTGGTTTGGTTTGCTCCATGCGTTGCCAATTTATACTCAAGGCAAGGCATGCTACTATTGCCCCTGAAAGCTGGAAACAAAAAAGGGCACATGACCAGATCTAAAATCGCACTGCTCGGCGCACCTCAAGTTATCTCTCCAACTGCCAAGAACACTAGAAGCACTATATACACCAGATCAACATAACAATATTTGACGAACACATGCCATTAAGGATCACACCGATCGCAACCTGACAACACTGAATTCAGATACAACTACACACAGCCCAATTCCAATTTGGACAACCTTTCAGGAAAACAAGCCCGTACTTGAGTCCGGAGTTTGACCTTGCAAGACTTACTAACGGTGAAAGTAGCAGTAGAGTAATTATAGTTTAGTAGTAGTGGTAGAACTGAAAAGGTCAAGGACTCAAAAGGACCAAAACAACAATCCTAATTCGCGTCAGCAACAAACGAAACCGCTCCCGGCGAGAAGAGCGGCCGCACGAAACGAAACATCCGGCGGAGACCAGAGATTCCCCGGAATGGAAAAAACGTGCAGTCCCTATATCCAGCACGGACTCAACAGCCAAGTAACACCTGCTGAAAAGCTTAACCGCAATTCGTGGCATTTAATGGAATGGATCCTCAAATCTGGGAGCAGGAAGAACATCTCCATCCTCGCGCGTAGGCATCAACCACGGTACGAGATCCGCGCCGCACACACTCGCGCGCGGCGCCTCGCCGCCGCGCAGAACACGGAGCGGTCGAGGTAGGAAATCTAGAAGAAGAAGAAAAAATCACGCAGGAAAGCGTGCAGCCCAACTCACCAAAACCAAAAACCCCGGAAAAACTTAGCGATTGCGACGAGCCGCCGATCGGGAAACCTCAGGACCTACTCGCTCGCGGAAGCGAAACGAGAGCGACTCTCCCACGAGAGACGAGCGAGAGAACCTGCGTAGCTACAGCCGTGACCGGGGTTGGGTTGGGTTGGAGATGGATCACTGACCAGTGGCGATCAAGATTCGCGCGCGCGCGGCGAGCAAGGGGGCTGCTGCTGCGCGGGGTCGACGGGGAATGGGGAGAGGGGTGGCGGGCAGTTGGCTCCTTCCTTGCGTCCGTCCTTCTATGGTGGGATTGGGAGGCCCGCCATTTATACGGCGACGGCGTCAGTGAGTCAGTCGCCTCGGCCGCCTGCCCGCTTTCGCCTCCCTCACCTGTCCACTACCTACCTGTCTTCTGTCTTTCTCTCCTGTGGCTGCGTGCTCCGTGCTATGCCAGCAACCGCGAAGCCTACGTGTATCCAACAACTGGCATAATCGAGGAATCCAGGGGCTTTTATGTGAAAAGTGGCCTGCCGGGTTAACGGAAAACGAATAAGCTGGCGATCGTCCCCACATTACTTATTCGACAAGTAGTTTATGGGAAAAGAAAGATTATGTGCGGCTCTTGGTTCTTCTTTGTTGTTTCATTTGGAGATTTGATAAAGCTACCAGGGTCCCCATGCGTAAAGCTGAAATGAACAAAAATCGCATCCCCACCCTTTGAAAATAGGGAATGTGATGACGCATGCATATTGTCATCGTTCAGTAGTCGTTTACTTTTTTTTTCGTGGACTTTTCAGTAGTCGTTTACTTCGACGGAAAATTTTCCACATGCCAAAATATTTAGAGCAACAACCGTAGATGCGTTGCTTGAGTATTCATGTTAGATCAAACTTTTATTTAAGAAATTCCAGAATGATTTAATTTCAATGCAATGATCGCACGCTAAGGCTCCGTTTGGGAGCAAAGTTTTTTCAAAGTATTCTAAGAATACTGCAGTTTCTGAAAATACCATAGTTTTCAATATTTGAGGTGTTTGGCTTTAGCAAAACTTTACTTTGTTATACTTCAGTATTGACGAAAAATGCACTGATTTTGAAGTATATAAAAAAAGAGGTTCAGGCCTAGTTTGGCAGTGCAGTTTTTCTAAAAATCGAAGTATTGAAATACCAAAGTATATAATCGCCAGGCAAATGAATACTTCAGTTTTGGACAATACTTCAGTTTAGAAAAAAGAGGGTCAGACCTCTTTCTCCAATACTTCAAAAAAACTACAGTTTTAGACAATACTTCGGTTTTAAAACCACATTTTTTATTGGATCCAAACACCTTAAAGTATTCAATACTTCATTATTTTCATATACCAAAGTATTCTCTATATACTTCAAAAATACTTTAATGTCAAACGGAGCCTCAGACCTCTTTTTCCAAAACCGAAGTATTTACTTGCTAGGCATAGAAATACTATAGTTTTCAAATACTTTGGTTTTAGAAATACTTCACCGCCAAACTAAGTCTAAGTTTGCTCTTGCCGGTTGTAATGTTGTGTGCATAAAGTCCATGCAAAAGTAAGATCGTGTAGATGTGTACGAGCCGTACACTAGTGCGTAGCTTGTCTTCTTTGATTGATACACTGATTTTACATGACACAAGATCTTGTGCACCTGATACAGGTGAATCGGTTTGCTTGAAATAATTAAGACGCTCATGTTTAAGTTTTCTAGAATTTCTAGGAAAATATTTTTGAAAATATAGTATTTGATGAAATTTTCTAGGTTCTCGCATGTATCAAGTAATTTCCCTCCACATTTTATTGCATACTTTTTGTTAAACCTGAGGAAACCACCTATCACCAAAAATAACGGAACAAAAAGAAAACAGAAAAGCAAGAGCAGCGTATTCTAACACTAATGCTAAACAGTACTCAAACAAGAGCATCTATAGCGGGGATCCGGAATTTGCTCTTGATATGTTTACTTGTCTTCTCTACGTAGGCAGAGGACGTGGTTGCGCTTGCACATGGCATTGGATGAACTCTTGGACAATATCTCAGGTTCTCATCAGACAGACGCTACGTGCAGCCGAAACAATAACATTCATCGCGTACGATTCCTTTGGGGTCTGGAGACAAGTTCGTTGTTCATCACAAAGACGGGTAATGGCGAGAGCAACCATGCATTAATGCTCGAGCCTTGGTGGTTTGAAGAAATAGGCTTTCGCCCCGCTATATTAATATAGCAACCACACCGATACAATCGAACCGTACACAAAGAAGGGGCAAGGAGAATGCTGGGGCAACAGCAGATACATGCCCAAAAAAAGAAAATGAAGACTAAGGCGAATTGACAAAACGAAGAACGACCGCCACCGGTGCGCCCTCTCCATCTTCTCCCACCACGATCCAGGCTCTCCGAAGCGCCCCGTGCCTAGCAGCCCCTATAGGAAGGGAAGCACCGTCGACACGGCGCTGCTACCCGGACCAGAGGTCCTAGGGTTTCCCCCGCACGCAGAGTACAGTGGGTAAGGGATTCCCACGACGTCCTCCAGGAAGGAATAGTGCCACACGCCGGTGGCACCACGTCATGGTCAGACTAGCTGAAAGGGATTTCTCCCGACACCTATCCACAAGAGCACCCTGACACAAGGGAGTACCACCACCCAGCAACGCCATCCACCAACATGCGCCACGCCGATCTTGAGTCATCTTCATCCGTCGCCTCGTGATACCGGCAAGCGGCCTGAAAGGCGGCAACACACGACAACGTCGGGACGAGAACAGCAGCCTCGCAGCCACGCGGGAGGTACCCACCTCCACCGCCGAGAGGCAGTCATCGACCGGACAGATCAGCGGGGGCACACCAGGCCCCAGCGGGGCCCGGCCGAGCCCGGATGGGCCCGTAAAGCCCCTGTCGCCCTGCTGCAATAGGCAGGCCGCAACACCGCTGTCGCAGTCCCAGACAACGTCGTCGTCACCACCTCCAGAGAGCCCTATCACTGCAGCAGCCGGCCCGCTCAGGCCCATCTGGGCCCGCCCGAGCCCATCTAGGGCCCGAGGCGCCCAAATCCGGGCCAAGCCGGCCGCCGGCGCGCAGCGAAGAGCTCCGTCGCAAGGACCCCGCCACCAGCACCACCCGGCCACGCCGGACCCTGGCCAACCGAAGTACACCGCCGCCAAGGAGGGGAAGGCCCCGACCAGCCTCCAGGACGCGGGGAAGGGAGAGCCGCCGCCGCCGGCGTCGCCCGGGCTTTGCCCGACGACCCCTGCCGGCGGCGGCGACGGGGGGGGAGGTGGAGGAGAGGGGCGCGGCTGGGGGCGCCCCGTCGCCCTCGGGGGGGGGGGGGGGGGGGGGGGGGGGGGGGGGGCGAGAGCGAGGGACGTGGTTGCAACTTGTTATTGAAAAGGCTCAGATGGTCTCCGAGCCTTGGTGGTTTGACTAGTAGGTTGCTTCTGATCGAACGTGCATCGGTGAAGTTGCCATGATCTGGGCACATTTTTTGTGGTTGCTGGGAAACACAAATGGTTAACAGATGTAGCCCTACAAGAATTTTGTTTGGAGTTGCTAAATTGTTCACGCAATGTTTATATTCACTACCGTTTTGCTAATTCTCAGTCGACTATGAATTAACTAAATCATAGTCGGCTCGCAGACCATTAGATTGCACGCCACAGAACATGGGTTGCAAGTGAGATAAACATATTCATCAAGTGGGATTTTGGTGACATCCGACTAAGGTTTAGTCGACTAAACTCTAGACATGCCCTATTCTCTAATATATTTTTAAGAAATACTATGAAAATAGAGGGGAATAGATCAAACAAGCAATAAAATAGATAACAATCTATGTTCAAAAAAATAAATAGATAACAATCTGGTTGAATTACTCTATATATTAAAGGAGCGACACTTTCGCGGCCTGTCAGCCACCCGGCCGCTGTAGCTGCTACAGTAAGTACTGTGTACACTGTAGCAGTCTACATTGTCGTGGTACTGTAGCATTTTCCTTTTTTTTTCAGAAAAAAACACCGTGCTTTTCGCGTCGACGAACAGATTCCATTCCGTGATCGGTTTCGAATTTTGTTCACTCTAGCTTCTTAATTCGTGATTCAAAATCGTCAACACATTCAACGAATTTTGTCAAATTCGTCGCGCTCAATCATCCGTTTGGATTTTCCTTTCACAAGCAGACGCACATCACTCTTCCAAACAACTCTCATGTTTTAGCCTTTTTATTTCGACAGACATATAGATATGCATTTCTACAGCGCTCACCATTTTTTGCAGTAAAACCATCATGTTTTCCAAAAAAAAACATAAATCGGCCCTCTGGAATAAATTTTTTTGCATCAAAAGTCCCCGCACACCGCTTTTCGTGGAAAGGACCTCGCATTTCTAACAAAAAAAACTCCTTACGCAGCTACAATATCCAAATCTTAAAAACTTTCTAATTTGAACAACTTTAAAACCTAAACATCTTTAAACCATAAAAACAGTTATTCACGACAAAGAAACAAACATGTTTGGAAAATTCAAATTTCTCAACATATGGCAAAATTTTAGGAAAACAAATAACCAATTTGGACCATTTCTATCCAAAATTCAAATTTAAACCCTCCACACAAAAAAAACTCTTTGAAGCCCGATTATTTTATGAACGTGACATGTACGTTCCCACTTTCAACAATTTTTAAGATCTAAATGTTTTTTAAAACGTAAATTTTCCCAGTCATAGCAATTCCCAAATTTGAGCAATCTCTAAAATCCGACCTTTTTAAAAATGATTTTTTTTTTTTGAATTTCAATGATTTCCAAACTTAAACAATTTCATGATGTTGCCATTTTCAACTTCTAATTTAAAAACACATTCCATTGTGCACAATTAAAAAAATAGATGAATTTCCAAATTCAAAACAAAAAATCAAACTTTCCACACGACCTAATAAATGCCCATTGTATTTCCAAACAATATTACCCACTGCCAATTCGAAAAAAGAAAAAAAACTATCGCGATAATTTCCAGACGATAAATATTTAACCGCATCAGATAAATTAACATGAATCTCATCCTTTTCTAAAACATTTTTTAAAAAAGTTAAGTTTCTGACAAGTGGTACCCTTTTACTCCGACAATTTCCAGAAAATAAAAATCGTTCGAACTAACTTGATTTTTAAATTTTGACATTTTTAAATACAGCGGGTGCAGCATGTCGTTCCAGCCAATAAATATTTACCCGCATCATATAAATCTTTTTAAAAAAGTTAGATTTCTCACATGTGGTACCCTTTTAATAAAAGAATTATGGTAATCCAAAATCCCAAACGCGGCCTAAAAATCTCGTACCGTTGAAAGTTTGGCTAGACAAAACGTTGGTCCTCTGTGTGAATTGGGCCTAGAGCGTGTAATTAAATATGCGGAGGTGTTGTCATCCCTGTGAGGAAATAAATACTCACTCTTATGTTTGAAATGACGAGATGTGTTAGAACTAGCTTGTTCAGCATTTCCATCCGATTGTTTGTTTGTAATCCACTTGGACGTGATGGTGTAACCATTCGATGCGTTTTCCATTTCGCTAAATAATGAAACCGTCCCAGATCGATCACCATTGCTTCTTGACACTGTGTTCTCGATCAGCTCTGTGAGCTGCGTACCCTGGGCGAAGAGGCATCAGCATCGCGATCGTGGCACGGTGACATGACGTCTCGCAAGTTGCGACCCTCGCTAGCTGCAAACTAACGAACCCATCTTCCTTTCTGGATGCATGGGCAGATGCGTAGCGGTCGCGATGGCGAGGTCTTTTTTTTTTCTTTTTCAAAACACAGTACGGAAATAAATACTTTCAAATGACGAGATATGTTTGAACTAGTCCATCCGATTGTTTGTTTGCAATCCACTTGGACGTGACGGTGTAACCACTCCCGACACATACGATGCGTTTTCCATTTCGCCAAATGATGAAACCGTCCACCATTGCTTCTTCACATTGTGTTCTCGTAAAAAAGAGCTAATCCATACGAGCAGAAAGGGTTTTTTTCCCCTAGGCTCTCCTAGGGTTTCTCTGTCCTCCGGCGGCGACTATGCCCCCGTGAGTTTTTCCGACCAAAACTCGACGTGATCTCGGCATCGGAGTTCGTCTTCGGTGCTGCCTAGGTCTCGGAGGGCTGTTTGCAAGATGAGCGAGCAAGGGGAAGGCAGCGGATCGTCCAAGCCGCGATCTGATCGTGTGGAAGATCTGCTAGGACGTCTCAATCTGTTGAGGATGGATAAGATGAGTTCATATGGGAAGAAGAGGTGACAGAGCCGCCCGAGGCAGCGAAGTGGCTCGCGATAGCTAGGGTTCATACGCCGAAAGTCTTCAGCCCTAGTGCGTTGTATGCCGACATGCGATCTGCATGGAACCCGGCGAAAGAGGTTAAGTGGAGGAAAATAGAGAATAATCTGTTTACAGTTCAGTTCGGTTGTTTAGCGGATTGGAACATGGCTTTGAACAAAGGACTTCCGAGGCCAAGCCTTGTTGATTGAAGAGTATGATGGCTTCGAAAACCCTAGAGCGGTGATTCTTGATAGATTGGAGGTTTGGGCTCGTGTCTTGAAGCTACCAGATAATTATCTGAAGGAACAGATCATCGAAGGCATGTGCAGGGCTGTTGGTGAGGTGAAGGAAGTTCAAACAACACTACCGGCAGGTTTTGCGGGGGAATTCGTCCGTATAAAAGTACGGATTGATGTGAACAAGAAATTTCTCGGTTTGTGTCGATTACAAAGAACCAGAAGAAAGAATTCTACCAGGTTCAATATGAAAAACTCCCTACCTTTGTGGTCATTGCGGCATATTGGGGCATTGGTACCAGGAGTGTGGGACGGGCGAGCACGATGTTGATAAGTTGGAATGGGGAAGCTTCATTCTGGTGGATGGAGGAAGAGGACGTGGCCGTGGCCACGATTCCAGTCGTGGAAGCACTAGGGGACGCATGCCTTCTATGGGTAGAGGACGAGGAAGGTCAGGACCTTTTGCTTGAAAAGAGGATCCTCGCTCTAAAGTTTAGGGCTAGAGAGGAATTTGATGAGTCCGATGATGGAAGACCGACTGATAAAGATGGGGCTAGAAAGAGGCTCATCTTTGAGCCTGTTGGGAGACTTCCAGGACAGAAATCTATTGTTGCTGATGCTAATGCTTTAGCCTAGTTGCTCGAGAGAAAGGTGGTGTTTTACCGGAGAAAGGGAGTAGCATAAACTCCACTCCAGAAAAAGTTCAGCAACCAAAGCGGACCAAGATGACGGGTGATGAAACCAACAATAAGATATCGGCAACCTCCGATGAGGAGGTTGACCGGATTCAATGAAAATATTAGGATACAATTGTCGTGGCCTCAAAAAGGCCACGGCAGTCCGGGCACTACTGAAATTATTGAAGCGGTGTTGCCCGGATATCGTATTCCTGTCGAAACCCATTTAGATGAGTGGCCAGCGGAATGTTTGCGAAGGAGATTAGGCATGGACTTTAAGGAGGTGGTGCGGAGTGATGGTAGGAGGGGTGGCCTTCTACTCTTATGGAAACGACAGGTCACAGTTTCTCTTAGGTATAAGACTCACAATTATATTGATGTTTTTGTGGGAGATAGCCAGGACAGCATCTAGAGGTTTACTGGTTTGTATGGTGAGCCAAAATGGCAGGATAAACATCAAACTTGGCAATGTCTGAGTGAACTACATGCAGCAGTAAAATTGCCTTGGCTTGTAATGGGAGATATGAACGAGATCATGTTCCAATTCGAGAAGGAGGGTGGTAACCACGACTGGATCAGTTTATGCAAAACTTTAGAGATGCTCTTTTGGATTGTGAGTTGTCTGATTGTGGTTATGTGGGAGAAAAGTTTACATGGCACAGAGGGCGTATAAGAGAGCGTCTGGATCGTGCTATCGCAAATGAGGCATGGAATAACAGATTTGGGGATGCGGTTCTCCAAAATCTAGATTACGATCATTCTGATCATCGCCCAATTATGATGTGTGTTGTCCCAGAAATTCAGCAGCAGGCAACGGGGCCGTCGGTACTCCGTTTTGAGGCAAAATAGCTAAAAGAATCACAGTTTCACCACGTGGTGGAAATGCATGGGAACAATCACAGGTTCAGTCGAATGGTGTGACTTGGCGGGAAAGCTAGTTGTGGTGCACAACCTTCTTCATAAATGGGACCGAACGGTTCTTCAGAGCACTAACAGAAACTGAGACATGCAGAAGAGATTTTGAGAAGGCGGCGGCTGGCCCGTTATCTGAAGCGAATGTGGCGAAACAAAAAGAGTTGGCCCAAGAAATCGAATTTCTACTAGAGCAGGAAGAGATCTGATGGGCTCAAAGGAGTAGGCTCAATTGGTTGCAGTATGGCGACAAAAACACTAGTTATTTTCATAACTTCGCTAGTGCTCGGCGAAAGAAGAATATGATCAACAAACTGAAGGATGATTCAGGTACATGGCGTGAAGGTAATGCGGTACTTAATCCCATTATTTCACAATACTTTGCTGGTTTGTTTACTACTGAGGTAGATGAACCTGACCCTCTTATTTTAGACAAAGTTATTCCTAAGGTTACAGATATTATGAATGCCGATTTGATGAAGCCATACTCAGCCGAAGAGGTAAAAAAGGCTCTTTTTCAATAGGAGATATGAAAGCTCCTGGTTCGGATGGCCTTCACGCAATATTTTTTAAGAAATGCTGGAATATTATTGGAGAAGATCTAACTGCTGAAGTTCTCCATGCGATTAATGATAAAGTGATACCAGAGGGGTGGAACGACACTATTATTGTTCTGATCCCCAAAGTTGATGAGCCTGAATCTATTTCACAGTTTAGATCTATAAGTTGTGCAATATTCTTTATAAGGTAATCTCAAAGATGATTGCTCTTCGCCTTAAACAAGTGTTGTATGAGATCATTGCTCCTATACAGAGTGCGTTTGTTCCCGGTAGATTGATCACTGATAACATTCTCCTGGCTTATGAAAGTTTACATACTATCAAGAATAAAAAGAAGGGGAAATGGGGCTATTGTGCGGTGAAATTGGACATGCATAAAGTCTATGATCGTGTGGAGTGGAATTTTCTGGAGAGTATGCTTACTCGTCTCGGGTTTCATGTTACCGTGGTGGAGGTGTTGATGGCTTGTGTCTGCTATGTATCTTACAAAATCAGATTCAACAGTCAAGAGACTGTACTTTTATCCCTGGTAGGGGGTTAAGACAGGGGCCCCGTTATCACCTTATTTGTTTCTTATTTGTGCAGAAGGACTCTCAAGTCTTCTGGCTCATAAAGAGGAGGTTCGTGGCATCGAAGGAGTTAGGGTTTGTAGAAATGCACCATCAGTTTCTCATTTACTTTTTGCTGATGATTCCCTAATCCTTATGAAGGCAGATATGATTAATGCAACCTCATTTGAGACAGGTTCTTGATCAGTACTGTGCAAGTTCGGACAAATGGTTAGTGCATCGAAGTGTAGCATTTATTCCAGTCCAAATGTTGGGGTGGAGTTGAAGGCTCAAATCTGTGGATAATTAGACATTATGACAGAGGCTATTTCTGATAAATATCGCGGTTTACCATCCATGGTTGGCCTAGATAGAAGTGACAGCTTTATTCATCTACTAGAGAGAATTATAAAAAGGTTGGCTTATTGGAATGAGAAGTTATTATCTTTGGGGGGAAGGAAATTTTGTTGAAGGCAGTTATCCAATCAATCCCTGTTTTTGCTATGTGTGTCTTCCAAATACCCAAAAAATATGTAAGGAGATGACTAATGCCATGTTAGGTTTCTGGTGGGGTGACACTGATGATCATCGCCGCATGCATTGGATGGCCTGGTGGCGCATGTGTATTCCGAAAAAAGATGGGGGAATGGGTTTCCGTGACCTCCACTCCTTCAACCTAGCCATGTTAGCAAAACAATCTTGGAGATTATTGTCCAATCCGGATTCTATGTGTGCTCAAGTTCAGAGAGCGAAATACTATCCTCATGGGGATGTTCTCAAGGCCGGCCCCAAAAGTGGTTCCTCCTATACGTGGCAGAGTATTGTTGCTGGTTTAAACACTTTCAAGAGAGGACACATTTGGAGGGTTGGATCAGGTAGATCAATAAATATTTGGCATGATCATTGGGTGCCGAATAGCTCGACAAGGATGGTTGTGTCCCCTCGTGGTCACTCCCTACTAAGAACGGTGGATGAGCTAATTAACCCGTTCACCAATATATGGGATGAGCAGACATTGAAGGACAATCTTCACCCGTTGGATGTGAGTAAAATTTTGAAGATCCCTCTGAATGAAAACATGCCTGGTGATTTTGTGGCATGGCAGTTTACAAAGTCTCACTGTTTTACGGTCCGATCAGCCTACTACACATAATGGTGGCACACTTTCAGTTCAAAAGTCAGTGGTAATGTTCTGGGAACTTCTGAATGAAATCCGGTTTGGGAAATTGTTTGGAATCTTAGGGTACCGGCAAAGGTAAAAAAAATCGTCTGGAAGGCCTTACACGGTACCATCCCTGGTCTTGCAATTCTGGCCAATAGACATATTAAGACTTCTGCTCAATGTCCAATTTGTAAACAAGGTCCAGAGGATATTAAACACTTGATGTTCACATGTTCGAGGGCTCGCCAAGTTTGGTCTGCTATAGGACCTACTGATGCTATTGATGATGTACTGCCGATGGAGAGGTCGGGCTCGGTGGTGCTGGAAGAAATACTCAGAAGTAAGAATCCCTCAATTCCGTTACTGGGTCGAATTGGTTTCAAAGAAGCAATTGTTGTGGGGTCTTGGTACATATGGTGGCAGCGAAGAGAAGCGGTGAAAGGTGAGACTGTTAAACCCCCTGATCGGACGGCTTTCTCTATTTTGGCTTTGACGGCTAATTACCAAGGTGCTAAACCGGGAGCTAATCCTCAGGTGTTGGCTTGGTCGCCACCACCTCCCAACACACACAAGCTTAATATTGATGTTGCCTTCTTCCCCAATGGAGACGGGTCGGCGGGAGCTGTTCTTAGAAATCAAAAAGGTGAGGCTTTAGCAGGAGGTTATTGGCCTTTGACAAATATGTTGGATGCTGCAACAGCGGAGGCCATGGCACTTCAAAAAGGTTTGTTGTTGATCGAAAGGGTTGGGTGCTCCCCTACCATTATTGAATCTGATTGTATGGAACTATGTCAAGCATATAATGGTGAGATCGAAGTTTGGAGCACGTACTCGGCGATTCTCTCAGACTGCTTCGCCAGAGCTGCAAGTATTGGATCAATAACAGTACAACATTGCGATTGGGAAGCAAATTTAGCGGCACATAAGTTAGCTCGTTTTGCATATGATTCGGATAGTTCTTTTGTCTGGGATGGTGATCCCCCTAGTTTCATTACCCCTGATGTAATTAAAGATGTAACCTTGTTCGAACTGGGATAAGCAGCAAGTTTTTTATGCACTCTTTTCCTTATCAGGGTACCTACGGGGACTGGAAGATTTTTAATGAGGCGGCTTGCTGGCTTTTATATATATATACTGGAAAATTAAAAAAAAAACATTGTGTTCTCGTCGCACAGTGACATTGACGTGTCGCAAGTTGCGACCTTGGCTGCAAACTAGCGAACCACTCTTCCTTGTGGATGGGCAGATGCGTAGCGGTCGCGATGGCGAGGTCCGCACGGGTCACATGTGTACTTTTTTTTAGATAAAGAGTATATATTAATATCACGAAGATACCAATTACACCTAGCATCTGCAACAACGTATTGTCCTAGCGACAACACGGATGCACACAGCCCAAAAAAAGAAGAAGAATTACAAAAAAGAAAAGTCCCGCTAAAATGATCTATTCCTTGTAGCATCAGGCTTAACACCACCAAAACAGCACTAGAAGTATAACTTCTCCAAAAACGACGCCTCCAAGAAGGGAACAGTGCTATAGCGCCGTCGCCGCCCTGGTCATAGATCATAGGTCACGTGTGTACTGAAACCGAATATCCATTTTGTACTTGTATCTATTCCTGGAGGGAAGTACAGTAGGTACGTGTACTCTATTGGGATGATCCGATCTGCGTTTAGTTGATTGAGCATCACTGCTTCATTCACGTTGTTTATGGGCAACGCGTCGCGCATGCTCTGATTCCATGATCTGCCGCACAAATTGTTCCCCAAACGAAAGCAAGAGAACATGCTTTGCTTTTTCTTCCCTACGACTCTCAAACCTGAACCCGAAGAGAAACATAGAAAATATTACTCCAAAATGTATAACGTTTTGGTAGGTTAAATGGCTACCAAAGCGTCTTCTATATTGAACCGGAGGTGGTACTAGTATGCGGTAGAAGAACTGGATGGACGAATGGTTTCTTTGACCAGGTGATCCGTTTCCTTTGATCCGAGATCCGCCACACGAGCCAACCAACCCCTCCTGCAAACTGAGAAGCTTCTGTTTCATACGTACTGCGAAACCAGCGAAGAAACCGTGGAGCCAGTGCTGCCATGGAAACTAGCAGTAATCTTCTATGGTTCAGACCTCGTTTCCACGACGCTTTTTCATCTCGCTGTCAAACTCCATGATGTCGGCAGCTGCCGAGATCTTTGAGGTTGATCTCCTCATGTCGTGGACACATGAGACCTCTTGTTTTTTTCCCCTATAGCTAGTGGCTAAGGTGTGCTCCAAGCTGAATCGAGCGTGCTAGCCTGTTGGTGGTTGGATGTTCAATAGATCAAGCATCTAGCTGATCTGTGGATCCCCAACTCACCGGAGAATACATGCTCCACTGACTCCACACCACGCATCAGATCGGATCACGCCAATCTCAGTATGCTCCACTTGACTTGGAATGCAAATATGCGATGATCGAAGTTAGAGCATCTCCAACCCGGAGTCCCCAAAGCCGCCCTATACGTCCCGGCGGACAACCCGGATATGGTTTGGGCTGAAAACCAGCACCGAACGGCTCTCTCCAAACTCAGCTCGAACGTCCGGGCTGTCCGGCACACCTCAAAGCCAGCCCATATGTGGAGCGGGTTTGGGGCCGCCCGGACGCGTCCGCCCCATGGACGCTGACAGCTCGGACCTACCCATTTCCACCATAAATCGGCCGGAACTCTCACCCGGCCAGTAGATATTTTTCACACTCCGTCGGCTCCTTCTAGCTCCGCCCTTCTAGCTAGCTCCGGCGGCCCGCCCCACCGATTCGGTCTCCCACCCACCCGCCGTTGTCTGCACTTGGTCCGACCAGATTTGGGCCGTAGCATAGCTCCGTTGCGGCCGCATCTCGACGGATCTGGGCGCATTTTCGCCTAACATTTCCGCCGCCACCTCCGCCTCTCCCGCAGGAACCCGTCGATCTTTCACGGCTTCTCCGCCGAGACCATGCTTTCCTGGGACACGAACGAGGACTCGGCAGGCTCCTACCCTCTATACGAGGAGAGCACCTCAGCCGATCCGGTATGTCCTAGGTTTTGCCCACATTTTGAGTTTTCCCCAAGTTGTGCATTGCGAGTGTAGGATTTGAGTTGTATTTTGTTGAAATGTAGGATTCACAAGCATGTAGTTGCAATATCGGTGGTGTGATATCCGAGTTGAACGACTCCCTCCGATGCAAGATGCGCATATTGGAGGATTTGAACTTCACAATTGAGAAAAAAAAAGAAGCTTGAAGAAAAATTGGAGGAGGTTCAAGGTACAAACCGGAAATTGGAGGAGAAATTGAAAAAGGTTGAAGAAGAGAATAAGAAAATACAACAAGAGAAGATGAGCTTTCAAAAAGAGAAGATGAGAATGGAGTTGCATCTCGCCGACGTTGTCGACGATTACAAGTGCAAGACGGATACCAGTCGGACAAAGATGAACAAGATCAAGAAATGCGTCGTCGAGAAGGAGATGCATCTCCATTATGCATTGGGAGCTATAGTACGCTATTTCTGTGTGCACTAGATAGAGCTAGTGCATGGGCAGCATGTATTTGAGAAGAAAATATGAGGAGTATGGTTATAGAGCACCACATTTTGGGGTTGTCCGATCACGGGGGCTCCGGATGCTCTTAGCAGAGCAAATAAAATAGAACTGCAAAAAAAATCCGCTCGGTCACGGAAAGCTTAGCAGCCCCGTCCGGATGCAGATGTTATTAGCAGGGCCGTACCGGTATCAGTATAGATTAAGCCCGTGGAGGTTGTCATGATGCAGATTTTATAGTATCAAAAACAGAGACTTTCTTATCCAAAGAAACATCTTTTACTCAGCACGATCATTCTTGTTGGCCCACGGCCAAAAACTGTTGAAAATGCATCCCAGTTGGAGGACTTGTCATAATCCTCACTAGTTTCAGCCAACTTGCTTTATTGGTAAATCTCCGGTCAACTCCAGCATCGACTGATTAAGATGCCAGATTGTAAGGACATGAAAACAACCATGCAGCAAAGTATTAAGAACACAGAGTCCTGTCATTTTCCTCTGTTTCTGTGGCTGTTAGGTTTTTTACATATTTCTGAAGGTGGGTTAAGCACCACGAACCCATAACACGTTTGACACATCGAATTTACATGCTACCACCAGGAAAATACGAGACCTAGTTCTGATGGTTCGACAACTGCAATGTGCAGAGGATTGAATTCTCATACTATGGCAGTGCGCACACGACCTTTTCCAAAACTCAAGTCGTTGAACCATGGAAGTTGACGAATCATGCGTGTCAGTGCTGAAAGGCCTAACCAAGTGTTACTGTGCTGGTGGTGCACTCTTGACGTTCTGATGGTTTCACCTGCAAAGAGTTCGAATATGTAAAACTGTCACTATCTTGCACAAGTTACAAAAACATGTGGAAAGAACGGATGCTCCAGCAGGCAAGAAAGTACAGTCTGGCAACAGTATTATACAAGTATAATTTTCGGATATCTTGCGTGGACACATATGCCGTGTGAAAGTGCATGCATCAAAATGAAACTACAACTTGGCTACTTAACATCTTGTAATTAGCAAGTAAAAAAGCCACTTTAGAACCGTGATTCTGCAGGTGATTCAGTAAGCTCGTAAAATTAGGCTCATTGCTCATTGCCCTAGGACAGGGGTTTTGACATTACTGGACAACCATCACAAATAGTCTACTGTTGGAATGTTATCTTAGTATACATGGATTCTCTCATTCCGAATAGAACTCCAAAAGAGATAACTTAGCGAACAACAATAACGAAACAGATCAGTTATCAACGAAATTTGAAGGAAATTATAAAAAATAGTTTTACAAAACAGAGGATAAGTTCAACTGCACTTTCCTTGCATTAAGGCACTAACAGAAATTATACCTTTTGAACCACTTTGGTGTGGCTGATTTCTTATTTGGTGGTGGTGCAGAATCAGATCGGGGTGCATCAGATTGATGAGCTGAATCAGAATTTTTCTTAGAAACGTCAGACTGAACAGAAGGTTCCGAGATAAGTGACAGTCCATCCAAAGCTCGAATTTCTTCACGGAGATATGGTCCTGAGTTTATACCATCAGTATTTAACTCTGACCCTGCAAGCCCAAAACACGTGAAAAAAACATGTGAATATCTGAATGTCCAGTAACAACACTGGTTTAACATTCACAAGAATGCAGTACATCAATCAATGCCCAACTGAAGCTCATGCATATCACAAGAGCCAAATGCTGAAAAAGAATCAGTAATCGTGCTCGTGTGCCTGTGTTCAAACTTCAAATGCACCAGAAATACAACTTTACATACATGGAAACGTCATTTTTTTTCAAGGCACATAAAAAAAACCTACAAGTTAAGAAGCAAGAATTGCCTATTTTCCCAAATGATACTAGTTTTCAGATAATACATACCTACTGGCAGATCATAAGAAAAGAAGACATTAGCCCCAGGAACAAAGCCAATTGTGTAGAAGTCCTGAGAGGTGTCCAGTATTCGCTTCTTTGGAGGAACTGTATCTGTTGTGAAATCAATGGATCCGACATTAAGAAGTTGTAACCGGTACATCTGTAATGCACAACTATGGAAGATCTATGGAAATCCCATTTAACTAAAAATTGCAACGGGTGATACTAGAAGATCCTCGAACTTCCACAAGTTCAAGCGAAGGAACATATATGGCATATAGGTTCTGCGGTTCATATTGCATCTATAATATGCAGCATCATAGCTATAACCAGACTATCAATTTGGACAGTGGTGATATTCAAATGAAGTGCACAAGAGAATGAGTATGCAATCCATACCTTTTCAATATAATAAAACGCAAAGCTTTTGCGTTTTCTCAAAAAAAAAAAAAAAGAGTATGCAATCCATTGGTGGCACCAAGCTAGCCAGAAGACAACACAATGAAAACAGTTTGACCCATTTGTGTTGCTCATCAAATTAGTGTTGTGAATCGTTGTACGGTAACCAAATTGTTTTTAATTAATTTATAGCAATTCATATTAGCTCGTAAAATATTAGCCTCAAAAATTGGTTGTAAACCCTTTGCTCAGAATGATACATTAAAATTGTGTTCGCAAGCTGTAAGGATAAGAGCATAGAACAATTTATAGTACATGTTGTTTCCCTGCTGTTGGTGGTTGTCAACATATTTTCTTGCTAACAGTAGAATGTTTATCATATATAATATTAGGCCCATCATAACCAGCATTATCATTACCATGGTGAAATAAAAGGAATTGATGAGTGGGAAACACGGAAAGGGTAACCATTACTTGTCAAACTCTAAAGCAGTCATCTCAAAGGAGCAGAAGAACTTACAAAGATAGAATGGCAGATCTGGTCTAGCAATTACTTTCATGAGAAGATCCACCAGACTATGTACCGCCGCTGATGGATGAAACTCAGCCTCAAGAATGTAACCATCAGGGAATCGGACCCTCATTGTTGCCTACACAGTTAAGGGGATTAGCAACAGAATGGACTTTGCCCTGAAACTAGAACCAGAAAGAGATGGAAAAATATAAACTAAATAAATGGGCATAATACGTCTCCATCTGAGTATTCCTAGACTAAAATAATAAGAAAATGCAAAAAAAAAGTACTTCTGGAAGTAACCATCAGGGAATTGAACCCTCATTACTGCCTACAGTTAAAAGGAATAGCAACAAAAGGGACTTTGACCTGAAACTAGATCCAGAAAGAGACAGAAAATACAAGATAAATAAATGAGCATAAGATCCATCTGAGAATTTCAAGACAAATTAATGGCAAAAAAAAATCACTTATGTAAGTAATCAAAATCATGTGTATCACTATTAAGTATTTCTTCGTATTTTCCTACAAAACTTTGTTCTTAGAAGATATCTGAAGGTACTGTTAATACAAGGCTAGATATAAGAAAAGTGTAAAAACCAATCAGCTAGAAGGATAAAAGGCGTGTCGGTACTGCGATAACTAAGTAGTAGTAAGTAGTATGGTGTAACATATTCTTTCCTACCTTTGTTATCCTTGCTCTTTGAGCAGCAAGTTCTGCTTCCCGTATTTTACGAGTCTTCAGAATTTTCGACTGTTCTGCAAGGTGTCGCATTTAAACATGGTTACAGTCAAGATATTATAAAGCACGTATGATTTAAACAATGCCAGGTGGATGATACAGTGATAAATCTCATAAATGTAAATGTCCTCAGACTATATTAAGAGCGCGTACCAGCCATCCTGTTTGAAAACAACTTATAATAATCAGCAGGCTGGAGCTCATAGAAGTCATCGTCTTCCTCCTCTGCATGAGTCATGCTTTCGTGTCAAAACACAACTACCATAAAGACACAGAGCAGACATTAGAAAAGAAAAGGCATATAAATGTGTGTACCCTGATCTGCCTTGAGCAGATTGGTGGTTATTGACTCAAATGTTGTGCTTGAAAATATCCGGATCTCATGTCCAAGCTCTTGTGCCACTTCTTTCAGCTTGTTCTGTGATTTACAAAGAAAACACAGTTGTTAGACTTCATTTACTTTTATTTTTCTATTTTTGGGAAGTCGTAATACAAAAGTTTATCCAAAGAAGAACATTCTTTCATAGACACATAAATAAATAAAGAGAAACATCTGCAAAACGCTATGACTGACTGATTTTCAATATATAATTGTTGAGTCTGTCAACGATTTCGACACAAATTCTAAATCAATGGATTGAGCAGAAAAGGCTGATCATGTATGTTCATTGGGAAAAGGAACAATGCAAAAGAAAGATGCCGTGAAGGTCTTTCTGAAGTTCACAGCAAATTGTCACATTTGACAATGGAACAATTATGAACAACCAATCATATTTCAGAGGGCAAAGAAACGACCACTAATGTTGTCAATAACAGGTGGATGCCATTACACTGTTTTGTAGAACACCTGGCAGCCTCCCTCCAAATTTTTCCCAAGCTACAGCATTGTATTTCTGCCAACCAATTGATAACCATACATGCCTAGCGTCAATAAGACGTTGTAATATGATAAATAGCTTTGTGTAAACGAAGCTTCCGATGGCACCTAAACTTATAATGGCCATCAACGCTAGTCCAGACAGAATTTCTCTCAAATGCAAACCATGGAGGCTACAGCATGCGGTGCTAAAATGCTAGCCCTTCAGTCCTTCACTTCCAACAGCTAATTTCTCCCTCAAACCCTCGTGCTGCCAACATATAACAGGAGCCCTGACTTGAAAGAACCCATGGACTAAAACCTAGGTCAAAGAACTCCTCTTCCGCAAGGCATGCGGCCAGGTAGATTCCCCAATCACCCGATCATTCATGCGGGTGCTGCAAGTAAAGAATCACTCTTCCACACCAGAAGTTGTCAAGAAAAACAAACATCAAGAACTGCAATTTCTAGCACCACGCGTCAAATGCCAACGAACTAGCGCACCATCTCGGCGACCTTTCCAGCCAAGAACCAACCCCCCACGCAAAGAATCCGGAACAGAGGGCACCCTCCCGATCCCAGGCGGCAGGAGAAGCGCAAACTCTCGCTCCAGCCTACCAAGTCCCGCCGCCAAGAACCCCGCTCTCCCAAGATCGGACCACCAAGGAGACCAAAACGCATCCGGCGACAGAGCAGCAGGATTCGCCCAAGAAACAGAGGAGACGCGAGGCGGGAGGGGGGGAGATGGAGACGTTACCGGAACCGGGAGCGCCGCCGGAGGCCGCGAGTCGGGCGCGTCGAGATCCATGGAGAGCAGCAGCGCGAGCCCTCCGCCGCCTTCGCCTTCGTCCTCCCTTTTCCGGCGCCTGGGGCAGAGTCGGAGAGGGTTTATTTGGGGGTAGGAGTACTCTGCTTCCATCGAGCCAGAGGAAGAACGGGACGGATACGGGCACCGTGAGAGAGAGAGGAACAGCTTCGGTGACGGGGCAGCGGATGGAGGTGGGGCCCGCTGGGTTGCGGGTCGGTCAGGTTGTGCGTGATACGTACGGGTGCGTGGCTCATTTATACTGGTTTCGTGTGTAGTAGTACTAAGGAAGCAACCGAGGTTTCTGAGGCTGGCACGCGGGGCCCACCAAGAGGTACGAGGGATTCGGTACAAGTTGTTCACTCTACCCCGGAACAAGGTGACAGTGTGATCGACAGGCAGATAAGAAACAATCAAGCGACAACAATTTTTACCTGAAAAACTCTTGCTGATAGAACCATGAACCCATCTCGGAACGTGTTCAACCTGAGTGTACAGCCTTCTAACAATTGTCACACACAGAGAGTTTGATAAACTCCACGCCGCATGAGCGATGACGACGAGAGTGACATGCACCCTCTAAATCCCACGTTAAGGTACCCTACGGCAAACTCAGTGTCGTTCTTGACACAACTAGGAAAAGAATGTTACCAAAAGTTCATGTCGCATGGTGCAAAGGATACACTCATCAAATCCGTCGCCCAGGCCTTACCCAGCTATGCCATGGGAGTTTTCAAAATGTCTGCTGCTTTTTGTGAGCACTATGAGAGGCTCATTCGTGACTTCTGGTGGGGGGATGATAAAGAAAAAAGAAAAGTGCACTGGATGGCCTGGGAAAATATGATCAAGCCAAAAGGAAGGGGAGGTATTGGTTTCAGAGACATTGGCCTGTTCAACCAGGCACTGCTAGCCAGGCAAGCTTGGCGCCTCATCCAACGGCCCACGAGTTTGTGTGCTAGAGTTCTTAAGGCTCGCTACTACCCTAGAGGAAATATTCTTGACACTGCCTTTCCCTCTGATGCGTCTCCTGCTTGGAAGGGAATTGAGTTTGGTTTGCAACTACTGAAGGAAGGAATGATTTACAGGGTGGGCAATGGTGAAAGTATCCAATTCTCTCAGGACAACTGGATCCCCAGAGATCAGGGCCTGAAAATTACAAGTTTGAAAAAGAACACTAGGAGAAGGTGGGTTAATCAACTCATGGACCCGGATACAAAAGAGTGGAATGCCCCTCTCATCCGGGAGATATTCCATGAGTTTGACGCTGAAGCCATTCTCCAGATAAGGAAACCAAATCGAGACATTCCTGACTGCACGGCTTGGCATTACGAGAAAAATGGTGTATTCTCTGTCAAAAGTGCATACCGGCTGACATTTGATCTCAAGCACAGAGGCAATATCCAGGGCTGTGCCACGAGTAAGCCTGATGGACATCGTTCCTCGTGGAATCTGATTTGGAAAGCGAGTGTTCCTCCCAAGGTGCGGGTCTTTGGCTGGAGAACTGCTACTGATTCTCTAGCAACAAAGAAGAACAAGAGAAGAAGAACCCTTGAGTTAAATGACACTTGCAATATCTGCGGCAATGGCATAGAAGACGCATACCATGCTACAGTGGCGTGTCCAAAAGCTGCTGGTCTTCGACATGCCATGAGGAAATTCTGGAAGCTCCCATCTGAAGATAAATTCAGATATTCAGGCCCGGATTGGTTGTTGCATCTATTGCGCCAATGTGACGAACCAACTAGAGATAAAACTCTCTTGCTTCTGTGGAGAGCTTGGCACCTCCGCAATGACATTGTGCATAATAAGGGGAGGGAGACCATAGAGGGCTCGGTGGCCTTTCTTCGGTCCTTCATGAACTTGGATGTCCCTGATCAATCCAGCAGTACTGACAGGAAAGGGAAAGCCAGCTGCCTACCTGGTGTTGCTGAATCAAAAGGTAACTCCAAAGCTGCGGAGACCTCAAATTGGTGCAAGCCTCCTGTGGACTGGATCAAGCTAAATACAGATGCCTCCTTCTACCCAGCAGACGGCTCGAGTACTGCTGGGGCTATTGCCAGAGACCATCAGGGGAATGTGATCATGGCGGCCTTTACTAGACTCCCTGTATGTTCTGACGCCGAGGAAGCAGAGGCCAGAGCAATGCTGTTTGGCATCAATGCCATCAACGACCTGAGGTGGTCCAGTCTTGTCCTTGAACTGGATTGTGCCGTGGTTGCTAATGCTCTTCGATCAAGAACTACTGACAGATCACAAAATTGGGCAACTATTGAGGAGGCGAAGTCGATCCTGGGTCAAAGAGTGTTTAACATTTCTACAGTCAAGTGATCTGCAAACTCTGCCGCGGATGCGCTTGCCAAGATGGCCAGGACAGAGGGAAACAAGAGATTCACAGACAGTTTCCCGAATCATATCAGAGAACTGGCTTCGTATGACACTGAGTTTGTTGTACCCACGATCATGTAAAGGTTCTCTGTAATTCTCAAAAAAAAAAAAAAAATTGCAGGTCGGAAATTCATGAAGCCGCAATATCCTGACTCTGATCGGAGCCCGCTGCCCGGATCCACACGTGGCTGACGTGCTACACTCGCACTCATGTCACCACCAAAAAGTTTCGTGGCCAATTTTCGAGCTCCATCGAGCACGTCGTCATCTAGGGAAAGCATTCCGCACTAGGCTAGATGTCTCCGTGGCGGGAGGAGATAAGAACCATCAGTGTTGTTCGCTAGGTGGGCTTTACCCGTCGGCTTCATATGGTATGGTGGATGGAGGAGAGGTAGACGGGGACGGTGACAGCTAGGGTTTCGCCCGTACCGACCCCTAAGAGCGATGCGAGCATTCCCTGTTTGTTCAAACCATCAACCAACAATTGATGATTTTGGTACCAAAATTCTCAAATGGAACTCACATTCGTGAAAACCACAATTGATTTGTGGTGTGTAGAAAAAAAATCCAGGTCTTTTTTTTCACAAACTCAACATGCTCTTCTAGTTAGTTGTTTTTTAATCTAGAATACAAATCAACAAAAACAATCACGCATGACTTGATGATACATGACTTACCCTAATATAACACACGAGATTTTTTTAATGTTTTTATATCTTTTATTAAGAGCCAAACGTCCTATCTTATATGAGTACACGCATGTTTTTGAATGGAGGTTGAAACCACCAACCTCTGCATCTATGAGTACACTCATCTTACTGATATTTAATCATGTTTAACTACTTCTTGTGAGAGATTCAGCTATGTAACCTTTACGGTGAAATTTATGTTGTCTTAAGATTTTGCATAATACAATGACAAGTGTTTACTTCACGTTTATACGCGTAAACATATGTATCCATAATCGTCATCTGAGGCGGAGTTATGTGAATGTTAGGGGGGCCACCGCCCACTCCCCACCCCCCCCCCCCCACTTTGGAAAATCAATGAAGGAAAAAAATAGGGACTATTTTACCTCGGGGCCTTGGGTAGGCTCTGTCACGAGATGGGTCTATTTTATACAGTACCAATAGGTTAGTTTCCTTTTTTTACCTACGCCATGGACTGATTCTGTTTGTCTTTTAGCTGCTAGCCATGGTCTTGGGCCCTTCCATTTGCAGTTAAAAGTAGATAACTTGCTTACTATGCTAAATCACTGTTGGCCATCGGGATATCTTGGAAAAAATATATTCCTCTCTTGCTTGTTATGTCAATTCTTATGTGATAAAAAAATTAAGTGCATTTTCAAGCTTTAAAATCATTTGTTATTTGTTAAAAATAGCTTCAAATTAGCAGATTTGGCGATGGAGAGTTGAATTCGTCCCTCTTTACTTTTGGTCACGCTCCGCCACTGCTTCTATGTGTTGAATGCTCTTAGTTCTAGTATATGGTCCTAAATTATGTTGCGTACTAGAGCCGATGGAACATGGAAAGCTATAGAGTTTAGCGATTTTCTCAAGACACAATTTCGACCGCAAAGTCATGTTGGCTCCCGAGTTTCAATGATCTCGCTTTCAACGAATCAAAATATATATTTAAAGTTAAAAAATCTAAAACAAATCATGTATGTTCTCAATGATATATCCTACAAACATACAAAATCTCAATGCAAAATACAGCTACACAAAAATAAAAAAAGTTGGAAACTTTAAACTACATGTTTTTCACTATACTCAGATTTATACATTTGTCATTTTTGTGTAGCTCAAAACGTAAAGTATTTTGCAACAATATTTTGGATATATAATTGAGAAATGCATGATTTTTTAGTTCTTTTTGAAACTTTCAAATATAGATTTTGATTTTAGGAAAACATTCACATCACTGGATCTCGGAACCACCAAATCTCTGCTCCAATTTGGACTATCTATTTCTTGTAATGTCTATGCGACACTGAAGTGAAATACACGAACTACCAACCAAGTTAGATTGTTCTCTTTAGGTTATGACACGTTTTTATTCATTACAGAAAATCATGTCATATTTCACCTCTTTAGTTACCGAAATACGCTTTGCGCAGGTACAGTTGACGTGACAGAGATGGCACACTTTGGATTTGACAAACTCCATGAAAGGAGCCATGCATGTTTAAATCAACGTGGCCAATGGTATCCTTTTGCTTCCACAAACTTCTTTGAATGTTAGGATTCTTTGGAGGGTGGTGGTGTGGTACCCTTAACCCATCAGAATTTAAAAAGCAGATTTGAGTACTGCGTCTCATAAAAATGAAATATTCTTACGTGAGTTGATCAGCGGCTTAATCTTTCGGATGTTTTTTTTCGAGAATAACGGGGGGAGGGGGATTTTTTCCCACCGCTTGTTATATAAACTCGAAACGACCCGTCACCATGGGCCAAGTTTGTTACAAGGCAAGCATACAGTAGGGGGGGAGATCAAGAAGCCAAAGATTACATATGTGCATGGTGCAGCAGAAAACCACGCAGGGTATCAGCCGAACCTCTAATCTCAACATTTAACCTGTGAGACCAAACAGCAAGGTCATCCGCAGCACGGCGGAGCACGTCCGAGGCAGAGCACACCCGGCTGTTGAAGACGACATCGTTCCACGCTTTCTACGGCTGCCAAAGAATCGCGGCAGAGCAGAGCTCCCATGCCGCAGCCTCGACCGCGATCGGCGCCGCAATGCTCCAGACGGCGAGGTCGTCAGTGACGGGGCAGCCGAGCCGGCGCCAAACCTCCGTCGGGAGGGCGCAGTCGAAGCGGAGATGATGAGAAGTCTCGGGCGCCCCACAAGAGACACAAAACGGGTGAGGACTGCCGCACTCTTGCTTGGGGGAGCGCCTCCTCGTTCAGCTTCCACGAACACCTCACCCGTTGGCGTCATCGACTCTGATGCCCTCTCCTGTTGGGCCTCTCGCCTCCCGCCAAAAATCAAAGTCTTCTGCCTCCTCGCGTGCTCCGACCGCCTTAGTACCCGCTTCATCTTTCGGATGTGATCATAGAGATAAAGTGTTATGCGTTCATAAAGATAAGTGTATATGCGTGTATGTGAGCATGTGTTGTGTATTGTGCTCGAAAAAACGAGTTTGCCATGTGGGGACGCGTCGCGCTGTGATTGTGCCCACGATCACCCCGCCAAGGAGCTCTTTCGCGTGGTAACGGAAGAACGGAACCAATGGTCGATCACATCACCGGCAAGTCACAAACGACTCGTACCGTGGGCGGCGTATGCGCAAGCAGGGGAAAGTGTAGTTGAGCTCATTCCCAGGAGACTTGTCCTGTGATTTCTATTTATTCTGAAAAATGTAAATCTACAGGACTTTGTACTGAATGCTGCTTGGTGCAGTTGAGCTGAATTAATTTGGCGCCCCATGTTGTTCAAAAAATAAAAAAGTACGACACGTCGAAAACCATGGGCAAATTCACACCATCAAAACCATGGGCATTGGGCAACAAATTTTTCATGAATTTGTGAAAAAAAAAAGTGACATGTCACGTCATCACGTGGTTAAAGTAGAGAAGTCGCGTGGAGAAACACACGCAGCGCCCGTGCACTCACTCACTCGCAAGCACTGACACGTAGTAGTAGCAGTCAGTACTGGTGGATCATCTCCCATCATGATTTTCTGTCAAAGCGAGAGACATAAATCATTTCTCATTATGCCTGTGGATCATGCTGTGCGTGGTGCGCCCATGAGCTGGTGGCGTGGTCCACCCAGACACGGTGGCCGCCGGCCCGGTCCATGAGTCTTTTTTTCTTTGACCTGAAAAAAAAAAGAGTAGTAGTTGATCTATCAGGGTTGAAAGCGGAACGGAAACGGAAGGAAACATGAATTATCGTTTTCATTTCCTTTCGTCTTGCCGGAATCGGAAACGAAATCGGAAACCCCGGAAACGAATACGGAATCGGAAATCACCGGAAATGAATATGAAACGGATACAGAACGGATACGATACGAAAGCGAATATTTGTCGGAACACAATAGCGGTATAATATGTTGTTGCATACTCCCAAAATATAAATATAAGTTGCTAACAAGACAAGAATTGTTCACAATCTCGACCAGCGACAGTTTAACGTGAAGTACCACACACATAGTTTAACACTTTGACACGCACAAAAATTCACAAAATAGTTTCACATAGACACTAACACACTTAGTTTGCTAACAAAATATAGTCTTATTAAAATGTATGCTAATGGACCTAACTAATGGATCTAACTAGTGATATAGGCATGCAGTTTGCACCTGGGCCTTGGGTTGCTATAAATCCAGCGTGTACTAGTCGTGCGGAAAGTTTCCGTATTTATATTTCCGGAATTTTCCGTTTCGTTTCCGCTTCCGCCGGAAACTGCTAAATCGTTTCCTTTGTCATTTCCCTTTTTGAATATGCCGTTTCCGTTTTGTTTCCGCAAAATGCCGTTTTCGTTTCCATATTTTGCTCTTCATTTCCTTTTTCTACGGAAACAGCCGGAAAGTTTCCTTATCATTTTCAACCCTAGATCTATGTTTAGGAGTTGGGTAGGCTGGGTGCATTTTCTTTTGCCGGCGGCAACGTGGCGTGCTAGCTAATCTCACGTCATTAGGCCATGTACAGTGGTTGATAAGACATTCTCATATTAGACTCGTCACTTAATTTAGATGTGTCAATGAAACATTGATGTACAATGGATTAGTTTTTGTCTTATCTATAGGAACGAGATGTCCCTAAATTTGAAATATTTGATGAGAATATTATGCTAAGAGATGATAACTAAGAGAAAGAGAAAACGTTTTCTCTCATCCACCTCATCACTCATCTATAGGAACGAGATATCCCTAATTTGAAATTTCTGATGAGAATATTATGTATCAAAATGTCAACGTTTGAGTTATTATGTTGGCAAAATGTAATTTATGTGGGCAAAAGAATGAGGAAAGGAAACATAGTTTAGAGGAAGAACTAGGTGCAAGCCTCTCAAACCCTTCAAAATGCTACTACCTCCGTTTTTAAATGTAACCCTTTGTAAAGATTCTAATACAGATTACATACAGACGCATATAGACGTATTTTCAGGGTGTAGATTCACTCATTTTGCTTCTTAGGTAGTATGTATTGGAATATCCAAAAGGCTTACATTTAGGTGGTATAGGGAGTTAGTGTACCCTTCATATTCACCGAAGCATGAGATTCAATGTTTTTATTTTCCTAAGAAAAGGGATAAAGAAGTGAAAATTCCCTTTGACTCTTGAGCTCACCTGCCCTGCCAATTTTCGAAATTCAAAAATATGAAAACAATTCAAAAGATATGAAAAATGAAAAAAAAAACATATGCTAGTGTTCCACGCATGTGCAAAGTTTCGTGACGAAATGATATTAGTAGTTACCCTGTGTGAATAAAACAAAATCTATGTTGTTGCCACAAATAAGCACTGATTTTGTTTTTTATCACAGAGGGCACGACAAATGTCATTTCGTCATGAAACTTTACACATATGGAACACCCGTATATGTTTGTTATCCATTTTTCAGATTTTTTTGAAATGTTTTAATATTTTATTTGAATTTTGAAAGCGGGCAGGAGTAAGAGAGGTCGGGAAGAAGAGGGAAACTGTAATTTAGCTCGAGTTGCACATAGCTCTTTTTTCAAAATTCAAAACCAAAATTTTTGAGTTTTAAAAAATTGAAATAAAAATCCTACATGTAGATAATGTCGAGAACTACGAGTGTACAATTTTGAATTCAAAATTTGATTATTATTATGGGTTAGACAAAAAAGACAAATCTGACAAAATTCAAGTTTTTCAAACTGAGTATTGTTTACTACCCTGATCCACCCATTTGTCATTTGTTCCAGTCTAAAATATAACAAATTTCGAATTGAAAAAAAATGCAAATGTTAATGTTTTTGAAAAAAATGAGCTATGTGTAGCTCAGGTTACAAAACGCCACTCTCGTAAAGAAGATATGAACCTGAATTCACATTCGTGAAGATTTGAATGAAACGGTGAAAGGGAAAAGAAAAATGCCCGAGTACGGGCACGCGCCGGAGACAGGCCGCGCTATGATCCAAGCCGAGCACTAAGGGCATCTCCAGCCGTTGTGCCCCCCAGGCCGAAAAACGACGCTATTTTGGCCCGCCTGGAGGGGCAACGACGCTCTTTCACGCCCTGGGGGGCGCTGATTCCCAGTCGCCGAACCCAGCCCCCCCTAGCCGGCGAGTTTTGGCCATATTTCGCATAAACAAAGGCCAACACATTTAAAATAGTTGAATAGTTCAACATACGAATCCACACACAAATAGTTCAACAATGTAAGCAAATATAACAAATCAAACTAGGCATTGGCATTGCCATTACCTTTGCGCTCCCACAAGTGCTGCACCAGATCATCCTGCAGTTGTGTATGTGTTGCAGGGTCTCGAATCTCCTGGCGCATAGCGAGGAAGGCTGCCCATGTTGCCGGCACCTGGTGATCTACATCTACAAGAGGACCCTGTCGATAGTATGGCTCAGTAGTCTCAGGCACCGGATGATCTCGCTCACTCTCAATGATCACGTTGTGCAAGATCACACAACAGTTCATCACCTTCCACATGTTGGCCTTCGACCAAGTCATGGCTGGGTACCGGACAACAGCGAATCGAGACTGCAGCGCACCAAATGTCCGCTCAACATCCTTCCTGCAAGCCTCCTGACACTTGGAAAACCAAGCTTTCGCGCTTCCTGTCACAGGGTTGGAGATGCTCTTCACAAATGTTGACCACTTCGGGTAGATGCCATCTGCAAGGTAGTAGCCCTTTGTGTACTGGTGCCCATTGATCTCGTAGTTCACTGGAGGGGCATGACCTTCAACAAGCCTGGCGAAGACATTCGAGCACTGCAACACATTGATGTCATTGTGAGTTCCTGGCATACCAAAAAAGGAATGCCAAATCCATAGATCATGTGTAGCCACGGCCTCAAGAATCACACTGCACTCTCCTTTGTGACCTTTGTACATCCCCTGCCATTCAAATGGACAGTTCTTCCATGACCAATGCATGCAGTCGATGCTTCCAAGCATACCAGGAAAGCCTCTTGCTTCATTGCAAGCTAGGATCAGATCAGTGTCTTCCGCATTGGGTGATCGCAAGTATTTTGGCACAAACACTGCCACCACTGCCTGGCAGAACTTGTTCAAGCAATCAATGGTAGTGGACTCGGACATGCGCAGATAATCATCCTGCGAATCAGCGGGAGCACCATATGCAAGCAACCTCATGGCCATCGTGCACTTCTGAATTGAGGTAAAGCCTACCGTACCGGTGCAATCTTTCTTCAATTTGAAGTAGGTGTCGAACTCCCGGATGGCATGCATGATGTCGAGGAAGAGCTTGCGGTTCTTCCGGAAACGGCGCCGAAACACGGCCTCGTCCTGCATGGGATGATCGGCGAAGTAGTCGGAGTAGAGGATGCAGTAACCTTCGTAGCGCTGCCTCGGCTTGCACTTGCGGCGACCGGGCGCCGAGCCACCACGCCGCGGCCGCGCGTCGTTCGCGAGCAGGCCGGCGAGGCAAGCGAGGATCAGCAAGTGTTCTTCGTCGTCGACGTCGGCCTGGGCTTCCTCGTCGAGCAGTTCGGCAAGCAGCTCCTCATCGTCGGAGTCCATGGCTGGGCGGACAAACCGCCGAACACCTAGCAGGCGAGGTGGGCGCGAGCCTTCCCGAGAGCTAGATCACGGCGGAGGGGGAGGGGTGGCGCCGGCAGCATGGATTGGGGCGAGATGGTGGGGTTCCTAGCTGCTTGCGTCCGGCGGAGGGGGGAGAGGTGGTGCCGGCGGCGAGATGGCGGCGGCGGGGCGGGATAGAGGAAAGGGCGAGGCGGGGGGGGGGGTGGGAAATGCGCTGTCTCCCCGACAGTGCTGGCCCACGCGTGTTTTCCCTTCTGCCGACCCCCCAGGCGCAACCCGACGCGCTGGGTTTAGCCTGGGTGCGCCGGCGCAAAAAACGGCGCCAAACGGTGCTATTTGGGCTCCTGGGGGGGCCGACTGGGAGAAAACGGCGCTATTTCTCGGGCTGGGGGCGCAAAATTGACAAAATTCTGACAGAAAATTCAAAATTTTAGATCTCATTTTCTGTCAGAATTTTGTCATTTTTACACAGGGCGCATACGATGTCGACTCGGTGCGAAATTTAACACGGTCGTGCGTGATATCGTCAGGTACGTGCATGATTTTTTTCAGATTTTTTTGATAAGTTTTCAATTTTTGAATTTTTTTTGAACCTACCGGGTGCATGTGCACCCGGGAGCCAAATTGAATTCCTGGAAACTTGGGTTCCGGTCTACTCTTCCACCAGCACCCATGAAAGTTCCCACTTCCCGGCGAGAGCAAAAACGGCCGGAGGAGGCAAGCTAGCTGCGTTGCGATTAATTGCACTCACCCAGGTGCCAGATGCGGTAAAAAATACTCTCTCCCTTCTCCCTTTGCCTGGCTCTCTGGCCTTCTCTTTGCTCTTGGCACAAACTTTTACTCCTACTCCTACTCCGTCTCCTTTGCCACTTTTGGGGACCTCTCTCAAATCCAGAGGAAGAAGGCCAGGAAAAGGAGAGAGCAGCTCTCCGTCCAGCCCAAGAAAAGGTTTCCCTTCCGCCTGCCCCTCTCCCCCACCCCCTCCTCAATCTCGCCATTTTCCCACCCCCCCCCCCCGCGAGGCTGGTTCCTGGATCCTAGATTTGGCTGCACGGGGAGGGAGCCGAAAGATTGGTTGGCTGGTGGAGTGCCTCCTGGACAAAAGCCTGATCCGTATTGGTTCCAGTGATCTGGGCGTGTTCGGCTGTTCGTGCCCGTGGAGCCAGGGTTCGTTGGCCAGGCGGCGGGTTGGAGATCTTGTGTTGCTGGGTCAGTTCAGGGGCCGAGGAGTTCCGCAGATCCCTCTTGGTCCCTGCTGCTGATTTGCGGAGGTGGGATATACTGCTAGGGTTTTGTGGGTGCTCATAGATTGTGCTGTGGCAAGAAGATGATCAAGCAGATCCTTGGCAGGCTGCCGAAGAAGACAGGGAAGGCCGGCGATGGCCGGGACGCCGCCGCGGGCAATGGCAACGAGCCGTCAAACTCTTACACCGTTGCGAGAAGCGTCGAGCCCAGTGGGAATAAAAGGGCAGGAAATGGGGAACACCTGGCACCAGCTGCCTCGGGCTCCATTCCGGCGGTGAATGGGACTGTGGTGTATCACTCCAATGAGCCGCTGCCAGCGTTCAAGGACGTGCCGGTCTCGGAGAAGCAGAACTTGTTTGTCAGGAAGGCGACCCTCTGCTGTGCCGTGTATGACTTCGCGGATCCGACAAAGAACCTCAAGGAGAAAGAGATGAAGCGGCAGACGCTTATGGAGCTCGTTGATTACGTCACCTCTGCAAATGGCAAGTTCTCGGAAGTCATCGTGTTGGAGATCAGCAAGATGGTGGCCATTAACTTGTTCCGGAGCTCCAACCCCACCCCTCGTGAGAACAAGGCCATCGAAGGAGTTGATCTTGAGGAAGAGGAGCCTCTCATGGATCCAGCATGGTCACACTTGCAGATCGTTTATGAGGTTTTCTTGAGGTTTGTAGCGTCCCAGGAGACGGACGCAAAGCTCGCCAAGAGATACATTGACCACTCCTTCATTCTCAAGCTGCTAGATCTTTTTGACTCGGAAGACCCAGGGAAAGGGACTATCTGAAGACAATACTCCATCGAATATATGGAAAATTCATGGTGCATCGCCCTTTCATCAGGAAAGCAATCAACAACATCTTCTACAGGTTTATATTTGAAACAGAAAAGCATAATGGTGTTGCAGAGTTGCTGGAGATCTTGGGCAGTATAATCAATGGTTTTGCCCTGCCACTTAAAGAAGAGCACAAATTGTTCCTTCTCCGTGCGCTCATCCCACTTCATAAGCCAAAGTGTGTAGCAATGTACCATCAGCAGCTATCATATTGCATCACACAGTTTGTGGAGAAGGACTGCAAACTTGCTGACACTGTCATTAGGGGTTTACTGAAGTATTGGCCTATAACAAACAGTTCAAAGGAGGTGATGTTCTTGGGTGAGCTAGAAGAGGTTTTAGAGGCTACACAGCTTGCAGAGTTCCAAAGATGCATGGTTCCGCTCTTCCGTCAGATTGCCCATAGCATGAACAGCTCGCACTTCCAGGTTAATTCTCACTAGGCATACTCTCAAGCTTTCAATGCATGTGATCTTTATTTGTTCTCATCATAATTCATTCTCTATGCTCTTTACTGCCTTAAATTCCTTATTATTTCGTTAGCTTGTAGTTCATCACTTGATTGACTATGAATTCTTTCACAGATTAAGTTAGTTATACTTTTGTTTCCTGAGTATGAAAAAGATAGACATTGGTAAATTGTTCATTGTTTGCTGTGTGCTAATCCATCATCTTTATTTACTATGCAAATGGATTTTCAGTTGTTTTGTCAGATGGGTATTCTTCAGTCCTGTATAAAATGTTGACAATCATTTTCTGTGATATACTTTTGAGCATTTGTCTATGGATTCTAGGAAGTAAGAACATTGTGTTAGCTGAGGCTATCAACCTCTTATCTTAGAGGACACCACACTAACTGATTCATTTTTGTTTTAACATGACTGCAACTTTTTTTCTCTTGAGTTGCATGAAACCCTCATGCAAAAGTGATCTGATACATTCGTGGTAATCAGACTAGTACTACAAAAAAATTATCCTATTTCTCTGCGTGCCCCCTCTGCGGCCTCATGCCTGTTGGTATTCCATGTAGCAGTCCTTCAGTTGATCCATTCATATGTTAATTCAAGACACTCATTCCAATTTGGGCAGAACTTAAGGACGCAACTCAAGTATTTACTTATTTTCCGTCCTTTTTTGTTTTAATTTATCAGTTTCTGTTAGCTGTTGAAAGCACTGCCTTTACAAAACAAGTTTACATACTGCTTTTTGAGCAACTACAATAAGGTGACGTAGGCGGGCTATAAGGGTTTAAATAGTATATTTTTGCTGAGTTGGAAAAGAGAGAAGAGAAGCGGCCAGCTGCAGCGCGTGCTCCTAGCACTTTGTGAGAGTGTAGGTGGGCCATATATTGATAAAGTAGTACCATGTATGTAGCCAACTACTATACATGCTGGCTACATGGCAATGGCATATAGCCAGCAGCCGCTCTATTATTAACCTTGCTCTTAGGTAAACATGGTGTCTTGTGAAGTTACTGTTTTGATGGAAAACACTGTCCATTTGTTTCGGATAGTTAAAACCTGTATATTTGCAGACTAGCAATCCTTTTCCAAGTCGTATCTGAAACAGGTCTTACAGGTTTTGTAAGTTTGGATTTAGGATTTGTTTTCCGCTTGCTGATAATGCCGTGAATCCTTCACTAGTGTACTACAGAGTTCTTCATTGCACTAACTGTCATGCACCAAAATAACATTAGGCTTTTGTTCTCCCTGTTAATCTGGTGGTTTTCCCCGACTGTATTTACTGGAGTAATTTGTAGCTTACTGAACTTTTCCTGTAGCTACATCCAACTTGTTGTAGCTACGTCCAATTTGTTGTTAAGCTGTTACACATGAAACAGTGTAAAGAATATTCAGCAAAAGCATATAACATGACTTACCATATTTTCTCCTTGTCTGTTTGTAGGTGGCAGAGCGGGCACTGTTTCTATGGAACAACGACCACATCGAAAACTTAATAAAGCAGAATTACAAGGTGATACTACCCATCATCTTTCCTGCGCTCGAGAGAAATGCCCGGGGTCACTGGAACCAAGCCGTTCGGAGCCTGACACTGAATGTACGCAAGATATTCTCTGATCACGATTCTGCATTCTTTGGAGAGTGCATGCAGAAGTTCGACGACGACGAGCTCAGGCAGGAGGAATCCACTTCGAAGCGAGAAGCCCTCTGGAAGCGCCTGGAGGAAATGGGTGGTAGACCCAACGGCAAATCCAGTCAATAGAATACCCATAGCAAACCGGGATCGTGCAATCCTTTGAAACATGCACGATTCTCTGGAACTTGAGCTGTGGTTGTAGTGTTGGAAATTTTCTTTTCTTTTGGTTGGTGAGCTGGCTCCCCCCCTGTTCTAGGCGGGTAGGGTGTATTTGGTTTCGTGAGGATCAAAAGGGTAAACATACAGGAGAATTTCTGTGAGGTTTGGCATATGTGTAGTGTCATGAATCAGGATTATCGTATAGACCAATAAACAGCGTCAGTTTTTTTTGAGGATATGCTCTTTGGGGTGGTTTACTTGAATGTCAATGATCATTTTGTTGTCCTTGTATGAGCTAGCATTGAGTCTTGTTCTTCGTGTTATTTTGAGTTCCACACTTGTGCTGGTGCAGTTTTATTTCGAAACACAGAGCATGTCATTTTCTAGAACAGATAGCAAAAAGTACTTTCTCAGATTATTCTCGTTCTCTGGGAGGAAAGAATGGCATACACGCTGGTCAGACTGAAATAAATGGATGGATTCATTATATAAAAGCAACCGTCTACAAGAAATGATCTGCAGTTATCCAAGTTACAAGTCAAATTCTCAGTTTTTTTGCTAATCCTCTTCCCTTGTGACCCCTTTGAAATGCAAGATGCAATATTACTGGTACTCTCGAGGAGCTAAAGCAAATAGTCTTGTAGGGGAGCTTTAGCGGGGTTCTAGCAATGAGATGCTCCGACACAAAGAAAACCTGTGGAAAGCCTACAGTCAATGACTCGTGATAGCTTCTGGATGCGGTTCAGCAAGAAATCTCCTTGCTTGATGGTTGACTGGTAGAAGGCGTTCCGTGAATCAGGTCGGTTCGTCTCCAGGACACCGGCAACTTTATCAATCTTGCAGTGAAGCTTCCCAGCAGCAATGAAGCGTGACAATTCCCTGCATCAGAGGCAGAGGTTTAGCTCCATCAATGGTCATGCATGATATCAGCACCAGGACATGACATGCCAGAAATAATATCAACAAAAATTCTTACTGGTCTATGAAATCAACTGTCACACCAAATGAGACAGCCATTGCTTCCATCGTCACGCTCTTGTACGACTCGAGAAATTGCGAATAGACAACAGTGCGCACTTCACGCATGAAGTAGCGGAAATGAGGTTGCAAGTAACGGTCTAACTTGATCTGCTCCGTCAGGCCAGCTGAAAACGAATATCAAGCAGATATGAGAAATCCAATGAGTTAACAGCCAAACGAGTAGTACTGATGATCAGAATAAATGCCAGAATATGAGAGAATACAGTGATTAGCCACTTACAGAATGCGACAAAAAAAGACTTGTACTGACAATTGTAGAGGGAATTGAGAAACTCAGTTAGGTGAGGTACTTTGCCAATTACAGCCAGGATCTCAGGTGCATCTACAACCTGTCAAAATCCTTGTCAATGCAAATTCTGTTCACATCCAAGCTAATAATGAAGGCTTGAAGGGGAAAAGATGAATAAGTACCTTTTGTTTTAGAGATACACGGTCCAATGTGATAACACTTGTAAGGACCGTGTAAAAGATGAACGTATCATAGGGGAACAACTCATAGGTCGTGAAAGTAGAAATGGAATCTAAAAATAAGCTAGTAGCCTTCTTGAAATCTCTAGTGGCCATGCAATACAAGCCTTCATATACTTTCAATCTGTTCTTCCTCTCCCAGTCACCACCCTCCTCAAACAAGCTTCAATCAGGAAAAGAAGCTGCTCAATACTAGAACTCAAAATGCAAAACAAGCTATACTACAGGACTTCATACTTACATTTTGGCTTTGTCGATGGACTTTGAGATGAGATCAAAGTCCATATGGAAAAGGCCAATCTGTAAAGCGTAGAAAACAAGGTCCATCTTTTGCCCAACAGCTACAGTCTTCCCTTCAGTAATCTTAAGCTGCTCCAGTGCCTTTTCCTGATTTTTTCAATGTTTAGGTTAGACTGAAATGTTTAAAACATGTATGGACTACCTAACACGGTGCATAAGACAGTTGATTATACCTTCTCGCCAACCCTCATGAAGTACAAGGATTTAGCTAGATGGGCTTCACGAACTTCGCTCTCACCCAAGTTCTCTTCAGCATCAGCGATCCTTTATGCATAAATAAATGAAGAAAAACTAAGAACCAACCACATCATACTGGAAAGTCAAATGAAACAGAGTAGGCGGGAAAAAAAAGAAGCACCACACTTGAGAGTCTAGATACCAAGAGCACAATTTTTCACTTGGACTGAAAGTACCAATGTTTGCAGCAAAATTTCTGACTGCTTAAACTGCAGCCCATTCTCGAGATAAGTGATTCAACCGTGCGTAACTCAATTCTCTATTCTCTTAAAATAAATTTTCTATTTACTATTAGCCACTGTCTCACTACTGATCAAGATGGTTGTACGCAATAACTTAAACAAGCACAGTTTAGTAATCCATTGGTATTGGTCAAGATCAACAACATAGGAATGGGAATTTGCTACTGTTAGAAGCTCGAAAAGTTAGTTACGAAAATAATGTTCAGAAACAACAGGAGCAAGCAAAAATAAATAAATAAATATGAAATTGCACCATTAGATTCTAGACTCTGGGTTCTAAGGGCCGAATTATCGCAGAATCTATCTGGAGTGGTCAAATTATGAACTGTTACGCCAAGATATTAGATGCATCAACGCCACGAATCACTGAAACCTAGAAACTAGCCTAAAACTCGAGCAGGAAAAGGGTGAGCCAGCGAGATCTGCTCACTTCTCGTCGAACTTCCGGGTCTCCTCCTCGATCCTGCCGCGCATCCCCGCGAGCACCGCCGGGTCCGTCTCCAGCACGCCGTCGGCCCCCAGCGACTCGTACAGCGCCGCCATGTCTGGCAACAAGCACATCGCGTCAAATCAAACCCCCTAAATCACACTTGAGGAGGCAGATTGGAGGAAGGCAGTTTTGCTATACCATCGGATTTCAGCGCGGCGAGGACGTCGCCGCGGAGGCCGACCTTGGCGAGGTCGTCCACGTCCGGCTGCGAGAGGAGGAACAGCTTGTGCGCCAGCACCAGGTGCGGGTGCTGCTTCCTTCCTCGCCGCCGCCGCCGTCCATCTCGCCGCCGCAGCCTTGCCTCGCCTCGCTTTGCTTCTGCCGCAAGAGATGGGGAGAGAGCGAGAGGGAGAAGGAGCAAAGTTTTTTTTTCTTTTCCGTGAGCTAAAGAATTTAATTACTGGTAGGAGAGAAAATACTCCAGATTCGAACAACGAGCTTCCACATTCTGGTTCCACGTGTATCTATCCGCACCGTTGATTTTATGATCTGATGGCTGTACAGGTCGGAGATATCTCGAACCGAACCGTAGGCCAAACACCGACCGAGCCAGACTCCACGGACCAAAACCCCCTCCGCCGAAACCCTTCCCGATGGCCGCCGCCGTAGCCGCCGCCGGGGCCGACCAGCCGCGCCGGCGGAGGCCGACGCCGGGGCGCGGGGGCGTGGTGCTTCCCGCGGGGCTCTCCGAGGAGGAGGCGAGGGTGCGGGCCATCGCGGAGATCGTGTCGGAGATGGGCGAGCTCTCGCGCCGCGGGGAGGACGTGGACCTCAACGCGCTCAAGTCGGCGGCCTGCAGGCGCTACGGGCTCGCCCGCGCGCCCAAGCTGGTGGAGATGATCGCTGCCGTGCCGGAGGCCGACCGCGCCGCGCTGCTCCCCAGGCTGCGCGCCAAGCCCGTGCGCACGGCGTCGGGGATCGCGGTCGTCGCCGTCATGTCCAAGCCGCACCGCTGCCCCCACATCGCCACCACGGGGAACATCTGCGTCTACTGCCCCGGAGGACCCGACTCCGACTTCGAGTACAGCACCCAGTCCTACACAGGGTATGAGCCCACCAGCATGCGCGCCATCCGGGCAAGGTGATTTACTACCCATGCTGTTCATACATTGTTAGGAATATATAAAGAAGACATTGTATTGCTATTGAAATTATGTACCAGCAAAAATTACAACTGAAAATTATGTGATTCTGAGACGAGTGAGGGGCAAAGGTCTCATGGGACTGTTAGTTAGTGCAAACAACGTTCTCTAGTTGTTGATTAGTGATCAGTATCATCTCTTGAAAATCTAAGAGCCACAGGTTGTGTTGATTGATGTAGCCATAAAAGTACTATTATCATTTTGACTGCTTTGTAGATATTCTTTTTAGGATTTACTGAATCTGAATTTGCGCTCTGACGGGGAAAAGCAGGATCTCTGCTTTTGCATTTAGAGAGGAAAACAAGTACAAAGATAGTTACACTAATCCAGCAATCAGCCCCAAAGAAAACACACCAACTACCCCCTCTCGCCTGCTCGAGCAGATCAAAATCGTCTCTAATTTGTTTTGCTACACCCACCACATTGGTCCTCTTGACCTTAAAAAATATCGTTCTATTACGTTCCTTCCATAAGTGCCACAACACATAACAAGCCGGTGCAATATTTTCCCCTCTGTTTGGCCTTTCGCACTCTGTCGTAAATCCTCCTCCACCATCACAAAATCGATGTTGCTTACGGAGCTGCTTTAGCTATCTCAGGGTTAGAGGGGATGGAAGAAGTACATACTTTTTTTGCACAAGGGCATCTCAACATCAGGTGCATCGCCCTTTCGAGTTCTTGATCACTTAGCCGACATGCGAGATCATGAGACCATCCTCTTCTTTCTAATCTGTCAGCAGACCAGTTTCTGTTTTTGAGCATTAGCCAGTGAATGATCTGATTTTGCCCTCAATTTTAGTGTTCCACACCCTCTCAAGCTCAGATTGGGGCAGACGGTACAATGAGTGTAGGTCATAGGCAGTCTTCACCGAGTGAATCCCATTAGCCTTTGGATTCCAGAATATGCTTTTCGGGGAGTCTAAAAGGTGAACTTGTTGAATTTTATCCCAAATGCATAGAGCTCATGCTCTAAATTAATCCTGTGTAGCCTTTTATCCACCTGACATTAGGCAACGCCTCATTGACAGAGATTGAATTTTCTCTGGACAAACTTCATCAGCAGTGGCCAGGGGCAGTCTCATCCTGTGCCACCTCATTTAATCCATCTGAATTTGCAATCGTAGGTACAATCCATATGTGCAGGCCAGAAGCAGGATAGATCAGCTCAAAAGGCTCGGACATAGTGCAGATAAGGTTTGTTCCTAATTTCTGGCCCGAGAAAGTATTTTGTCTTGATTTGAGCGATTTTATGCAGAGTCCAGTTATGTTGGATGCATTACAAGTGCAAAGTAATTCAGATATACTCTTCTGCAGGTCGAGTTCATTTTGATGGGTGGAACTTTCATGTCATTACCAGCCGATTATCGTGATTATTTCATCAGAAATCTTCATGATGCTTTATCAGGACATACTTCTGCTAATGTTGAGGAGGCGGTTTGTTATTCAGAACATAGTGCTGTGAAATGTATCGGTATGACAATTGAGACGTAAGGGGCATTCAATATATTTCCATGCTTCTTGGTTGAATTTGAAAATTGCTGTGATTTTCCTGTAAAACATCTGATTAGTCTCTTTGTTTCAGGAGACCTGATTATTGCCTGGGGCCTCATTTGCGGCAAATGCTAATTTATGGATGCACCCGCTTAGAAATTGGTGTTCAGAGTACATATGAGGATGTTGCACGTGACACGAACAGAGGCCACACAGTAGCTGCTGTTGCTGATTGTTTCTCTTTAGCAAAAGATGCTGGTTTTAAGGTTATTGCTCACTAGCCCACTACTTCCTTCTTGCTTTAGCAATAGCTCCAGTTAGGCTGTCATCTAGCTTGAGTTATGATTTGTGCAGTCATCCTAATGCATAATGTGGCACGTTTTGGTAGGTGGTTGCGCACATGATGCCAGATTTACCTAATGTTGGAGTTGAAAGAGATATGGAAAGTTTCCGAGAATTTTTCGAAAATCCAGCATTCCGAGCAGATGGTCTAAAGATCTATCCAACTCTTGTGATTCGTGGAACTGGTCTTTATGAGCTGTGGAAAACTGGAAGGTACTATACTTATCTTGTGTTTGATACTCTGTTTCTGGCTCGATCTTATGTTCAGTGTTAGAGTTAGAATTGAGAACTGATATACTGGTGACATTTGCTATGTTTCAGGTATAGAAACTATCCACCTGAGCTGCTGGTGGATATTGTAGCCAGCATTCTGTCGATGGTACCACCATGGACACGAATCTATCGGGTCCAGAGAGATATCCCTATGCCTCTTGTTACTTCTGGTGTCGAGAAAGGTAATCTACGTGAGCTGGCTTTGGCTCGAATGGAAGATTTGGGCTTGAAATGCCGAGATGTCAGAACCCGTGAGGCTGGAATTCAGGTAAATACAGCGTTCCTTGAAGTCACTGCCCTGTTCTTATAGTTCATTAAGGATGTGTCGTCATCATGATTGTTGTGCATCTCCATGTAGGACATCCATCACAAGATCAGGCCTGATGAAGTAGAGCTTGTCAGGCGTGATTATGCGGCAAATGAGGGCTGGGAGACCTTCCTCTCATATGAGGATACACGACAGGTACTTATAGCCTGGCAGCCAATTCAATTTCACTGCACTGATGTTAAGATATGTTATGGTTTATGCTGCCTTCCTGAATAGGCATGTCTTTTCCAATTTAATTATGCTCAATGCCTTTTTACATGGGTAGGATCTTTTGAACTTATCCGCTTAGTTATTTTGCCTTATAACAATTTTCGAAACTGTTTTGCTTGTGAATGTGCTCATAAGTTTGCTACAAGTGCATAGAGTTAATCACTCGGTCTCCTATTCTTTTGATCTTATGTAGCATTACTCACAATTTCATTTTGTAAATACAGGATATCCTTATTGGCTTGTTGCGTTTGCGTAAATGTGGCCGCAATGTTACATGCCCTGAACTCGTAGGGAGGTGTTCAATTGTCCGTGAACTTCATGTATACGGAACGGCAGTCCCTGTGCATGGTCGTGATGCGGAGAAACTGCAACACCAGGTGAATCTCTTACTCAAATAACGCTTTGTTGTAGTTGTCCTCAAATGATCATACTTGGAATGTATGCTGTGCGCAAAAATAGTCAAAATCAGGACTGTCAAGTGGTGTGTAGTAACTGAATGAAATACTTGCTAAACATGAGGCTACCCGGCCCTCCTCAACTAATCGTTCAAGATATTTATGATGGTTCTGCTGTTAGATTGTTTCAGCTGGCTAACATTTGTTTCATGTATGATCATTTTTCAGGGGTATGGGACTCTCCTGATGGAAGAAGCAGAAAGAATCGCTCGTAGGGAGCATCGGTCGAAGAAATTGGCTGTCATCTCAGGAGTTGGGACCCGCCACTACTACCGCAAGCTGGGTTATGAGCTTGAGGGGCCTTACATGGTCAAATGTCTGGCGTAGTTTATTTCAGTATATCCAACGGTGCTTGTATTGCAACTACAGAAATCAATGTAATCATGCTGTCAGTGTAATGTATTTGTAACATCAGTAGTTTTTTTTTAACTCCTTTGTTTGCCATCATTTTAGAGTATTGAGGAATATATGGCAGCGTGTTATACCTCCTAGCAGAATGGTGTCATCCATGCAATGAGACTGCTTTATCCAAATATCTTTGAATGATTGTAATTTAGAGTTGAAATTTTGACCATTTATCTACACCCTAAAATATTAGCTCATTTTTGTGACATCCTTTTCCGAACGGAGGGAGTATGAAATTTGGAGTTGAAATTTTAAATGATTGTAGATCTCCTCAATATCTACACCCAGAAATTATTTCACGATTTTTTTAAAGAAAAACGGCCACACCATGTAGTTCGGTCTCCAAAAATCCACCCCTATTTTGAAGGCCGGGATACATGGTGGCCGTTTTTTTTAAAAAAAAGCTCGAAATATTAGGCAAACGGACTTCTAATCTATCCTAGATCTTAGGCGCAGAGCTGTTAGTCAGGAACGGCTACTTGATAACTTTGACCTATATATATGCGAGCTACTGGTCATCGTTTTCATTTCGCTAGCTGTTCATCGGGTAGTCAGGCACCGTGCAGCGCCGGATCGAGAAAGTAAAGAAGATCGATGCCGACGACGCCGCGCGCCCGCCTGGATATGGAGGCGCTGCGGTGCCCCATCTGCGTCTCCCTGTATGTCCAAGGACCGATCTTCCAGGTGAGACAAGCCCGTCCATGCACCCACATCTTTCAATTCTTCATTCACTTTGCGGCGGCTGCGGGTGTGTGCACTTGCGGCCGTGCGCGCAGTGGTGAGTGGTATCGGATCTCGATGGTGTGAACCTGATCGATTGTTTTTTGGTTGCACAGTGCAAGAACGGCCACCCCGTGTGTGAAGCCTGCCGCGTTCGCATCAACGGGAAATGCCCGTCCTGCCGCGAGCTGTCCGTCGACATCCGGTGCCGGCCGCTGGAGAAGATCGTCGCCGACGCGGTGATCCCCTGCGGGTTCGCCCGCGACGGTTGCACGCAGATGCTCAAGTACGCCAACCTGCGGGTCCATGAGGAGTTCGTCTGCCAGCACGCACCGATCCCGTGCCCGTTCCGGGGGTGCGCCTACGCCGCCCGGCTGCTCCACGACCACGTTCGGGACGTTCACGCCGCCGACGTGGTCAGCTTCGTCGACGACTCCGCACTTGCGCGCCGTTCCAGGTGCTACTGCGTGAGGTGGACAGCCGCGTGTTCCTGCTCCTCAACGTTGCTGTTGGTGTGGGATCCGGCCCGTCGGGACGGTCTTTGTCGGTGGTCTGCCTCGGCCCGCGCCCAGCAGGCAACCAGGTGTTGCTGGAGTACAAGCTGGAGGTGAGCGGCGACGAACCCGGCGGGCCCTCGCTCTCTGCCTCTGACTCCGTGGCTTGTATACGCCGGTGGGCAGGGCACCACGCTGCTTCTGGCCAGTACTTTTTCGTGCCGAACGCGTACTGGAGCTCCTCCTCCGGCAGCGTCTCCGTCAAGGTTCATGTCGTCCAGAGCACCAGCGCACACCGCCCCAGCTTGCCATCCATCATCTGCACGGTACTAACTGCATCTGCATCGTACGTGACGCGCATCTGCAGATTGCTTGGCGTCCATGTCGTCCAGAGTGCGACGGTCGATGATAATGTTCATCTTGAACCTCGCACCAGGTTGCCACCGCCACTGCCCGCCACCACCCACCGCCGCCAGTCCGCCTCGTCCTACACTCGTCGGAGTCGAAGAGTCGCGCCCACTGTCCTGCCGTCGCCGGTTTCGGTTTCCGCCAGCACCCACGGCCAGGGGCGCCTGTCCTCTGCTGGCCGCCCCGCTCACCCGTGGCGTCTTTAGAGGTCAGCCTACTATATATAGAGATCGAGTTGATAATAAAGAACGGATGGAGTACGTTGGCTTGGAGGTGCGGCCGAGTCAAGTAGTGGACAGTACGTGCAGTCATGGCGGCGTACAAGAGTACTGGAGCAATGCAAGCTGAGATGACATCCTCGATCTAGTCCTAATAGATTTTTCTAAGACAGCAATTCAGGAGGGTAGCAGCTTGCTGCATAGTTTAATTGAGCTTAGAATAAAGTCTCTTTTTTTCTTGCTTTCCAGAGGCACCTCCTTTGTAAGATTGCCAAGTTTGGTATTGTCATTGCCATATAAGCAACAAACAGTCATCGTGTATTTTTTCTCTTTCAAAAACATTGTTGTCAGGCACTAAATTTGCGTCAATTAATTTGGGACAGAGGAAGTACAACTCAAACTCCTCGGATGCCCTCTTGACTAGTTTAAGAAGAGTGGAACTTTGTGGATCAAAGGTCCTGACATTTCTTCTAGCCAAACTATCCTCATTCCCAAAATTTCAATGGCCCATATATCTTTCTACTTTGTTTACTCGGGTATCTTTGCCTCAACAAGTAGTTGGCACCCTCCAAACACTCAGTAGAAACGAGTCTATCGAACAGCAGTGAAAATGTGAAATATAACACGGTATCCAAGAATTTTGGTTTTTGGCACAAGAGCAAACAAATATATTAGGATCAGAATGATCATGACGAAACAGATTACACGTTGGTTTGACTACCTATCCTCCTCTGTCAAGGTGCTAATCTAAATAGCAGTTACTTCTTTAGCAAGTACAATCCATCTCTCATTTCAAGCTTCTCATCTGATATTAGACCAGAAAGAAAACTCTGCAGCTGCTGCAGCGATTTATCATATGATGGTTCGGCGCAGAACATCTGGAACAAGTAATATTAGAAGAAAACAATGAGTAGAAAAGGTGTTAATAGCTGAAATGGGGAGTGGACGAGATAAAAACGGTTGTTTACCTTTAAAGTGTTATGTATCTTGTCCAGTGTCATATTGCCGAAATTGGTTAACATTCCTATGATGAATTTCTGCAGTGCATCCAGATGAGTAAAATGATTGGTTAAACAACTGAGAACTGAGAAACAGGGAGCGAAAAAGAAGGTATGTTGCGTATTAAGAAAAACAATCTCAAGGAGTCGAACCTCATAGACTGTCATTTCTTTCTTAAGTTGTTCCTCCACAGAGGCAACAGAGCTTTCACCATCGTCCTCATTCATTTGAAACGCTTCACTGCTCTCGTTGACGATGCTGTTCTTGTTGACATCAGACATGCTATCAACAACAGTGAAGATGTGATCATCCTCTGGTCCCACTGATTCAGTCAAGACCCCCTGAAACATATAGTATGGAATGCTTAGATGTGCTTCTGAAGCTTGAGATTTGCTAGTAGACTTATGTATAACAGCCTAACAGGTCATGTTAAGAGTATCGTATTGGTTCTATCCCAATAAAGGAAAATAAGAGCTATATATTTTGTGCAGATCCCTGATTCAAATACATCAACCATCTAGCCTATGTTACTGAAGTGTAATCGTTGAAAATCCATAGTAAAATGATTTAGAGTATCATTTCATCTATTTTTTAGTAAGGCCGAGAGTCACAATGTTAATCGTATTTTTAACGTAATAATGTAAGTACTGATCAATTGGCTACACATAAACTTGAAAAGTATACATTTGTGCCACACCTTGCTTGTCCAGAAACCTATTCTTCTGTTGAGAGAATCTACAGGTATGCCGATTTCTGCAGCAAGTGTCTTTGAAGTCCAACTGAAAAGACATGATGATTTTAGTTGGATGAGTACAGAAAATATATGCAGAAAGGTAATTGACATTACCTTGGTTTCTCTTGAAACCGCATTATAATTGCAGCGTGAACAGGTACTACAGTAAACTGCATACTTCTGTCCTCAAATTGCAGTTCCAACTGGAAACGAAAAGTATAACTCATAAGAGATATTTCTCTAATCCTCCTAACATATACCCATGAACTTCAAGTTTGAAATCTTACCTTGACCGTTCCAAGATTTTTCTTCCACAATAGCTTTCGTGGAGTTTTTATCTGATGGAATCTTTTTGCAAAATCAGACAGCAATTGATCAACTGAAGCGGGAACTGCAAGATCTTCTGTCTACATTTGTCGCAGATATATGGGTTTAGTGAATCAAGAAAGAGTACACCAATTTCGCAAAAAAGAAGAAGAGTACACCAAACAGAGAATACTCACGGTTTGATCCTTCAGTAAGCAAACCATGTTCTTACCAGGCTTATTATTAAGATTAACTACGAATTCTTTTGCAAAAAAAGATTAACTACGAATTAACCGCACGCAATGGTAAGGAGTCCGTCTTCGAAAACTTTATGTTACCTCACACCAAAAAGGAGAGAAGTTTTGATGTTGCAAATTATGTATTTAAAAATGAAATTTGAAAATTTGTTGTGAACGAATTGAATATAAATTATTTGTATGAACTATGAACAAAATAACAAGGATTTGAAGATAAAACTGGCAGAAAATTGGTACCAAGATTTGATGATATAAACAGTTCTAACAAAATATTTAGTTATTGTTGTGGTAAATATCTCTTGGTACAATTCAACACAGGCCGCAACTGTCAATTTACAATTGCTCCTGACTCAACTCTGTATCATAATTGATATACCATCTTATTTATATTAAAATACTCGAGACATTAGCAATAAATCATCCACAGCATGAAATAAAGGGGAGGGGGTACCGCCATGATTTAGATAAAAGTTTACTGGGATACCTGAATTGGTGGCCAAAAGTTGGAAGAAATTATTGTAGCATCAAGAACATCGTGAGACATCTCTGTCTCCTCTTGCCCAGCAACTAACCATAAAAAAATAAGGGTTCAAATGCAGGTGCAGTAATAGTTAAATTTTTAGTTTCTTGAGGAATATGCAGTATCTCAATGGTACCAGTTTCCAACGTCCTTGATAACGATGTTTTAATATTTGAGTTGGTTCTCTTCGAGTCAATCAAGTCATTAAGCATAATCTCACATTTCAGCATACTGCTCTCACCAAAATGAATCTGCCAAAACAACATAATCATAAGAAAGATGAAGGCTAAAGCGAAGGCATAACACATCAGTGCAGCCCAATCAGATATCTTAAAAACATACTCCCTCCGGTCCGATAAAACGGTCGTGAGAATTCAACGTGGGTAGTACAGATGGTAGGTACAAGTTCCGAATCTTATTCTGGATCGGAGGAAGTAACTAAGTATGGGCTAATACGAAAGTTAGTCTTAACCTTAAGAAGTTCCAGCGTGCGGATATCAGAATCTATATCAAAATCAGATTTACTGAGCAACTTTTCTGCCAGCATTACACGATATTCGTTGACCAGTTGGTCCTTTGAGCCAATTATACTGACCATCAGTCCAAGTATATCAATTTTCCTCCTATTCCTGCTTCCTTTCAGTGGATCTGCTTCGACGGGATCAGGTTCCCAGCTGTAAAAGTTGGAACCAACGTTCTTGATCTTAGAGAAGCAAACTTTCCTTAGGGCTCATGGAATAAGAGGCGTTATATGGAATATAAAGAATAAATCATACCTTTCAGAATTCAACCATGCTTGCTTCTCATCAATGTTTGTATGATCATCATAGTCAGCATTTTCCTGGTTTTCAGCATCCCTGTTCAATTCTTCAAGAAGATTATCACCAGCATTTCCTGTCCCACTCGTGTTCCCTCCAGATCCATCAGTTAGCATTGTCACTATGCATTTAATAGTGTCTTTTCTACCCCTCAGATAATCCCTAATTGGTTCACCAACTGCTTCCAAGAATACACCAGTGGGGTCAATCGACCGTAGTGCCTTGATAGTGGAAACATACTGGTGCAATATGTCATTAGTTGAGGCACCAGCAGTAAGCAAGCGATATCTCAGTGATGAGATAAATGAGTCAACAAGCTTAGAGTGCTGACCCGTGTACTCCAAACACTGCTTTAGGTCTTCAATAGCAGGAGAACTTCATCGATACCCCAAAAATATCCAGATGTTAAAACATTGCACAAGTTAAGAACACATGCAAAGTAGCAAGAGCATGGAATCAATGTAACAGGAAAAGAACTCATAAGAAAGCTCAGATGTCTGAGATGACAGTGTCAACAAACTTGGTTAACACCTATGCATGCAAGAAAAGAGAGAATAGAGATAGTACGGCACATGAAAGGAAATTAAGATCCTTGGTTCAAGGTGGATAAAACAGATCATGAAATACACACTAGTCAAGCGATAACTAGGTGAACTACAACATGATATATAAGCTCTGACCATATTGCACTTCAATTAAATGATGACAGACTGCAAGAATACAGTGCCATTAACCATGATAGATATGAAGACATTGCAGAAGTGGGATAGATCAAGTAACCAAAAACTAGTATACTTACAGAAGTGAGAAAAGTACTAAGCATATTGAAGGGCATAGGCCAAACTTTTATTAGAAAGAAGAGAAATATAGGGGTAGCACTAAAAGTACTCAAGCATATACAATAATGTTGAGATCATAATGCTATTTCTATGTTTAAAACCGCCACACAGAGGAAAATGACTAACCTCTCAGGGTAATCTACTATAATTTCAAAAAGTTTGCCAATCCTCAGGTCCTGCAAGGTTTCGTAAGCAAAATACTCAAGGCGCATGTGCCACCTCAGAAGGGCTTCTGAAGGAACACCAATCCCTGGGAAGGAAGAAGGGCGTGAGGCTAAGGGTGATTTCAGACCAGATGATTCACTTTCGTAGTCAACAGAGTCCCCCAGATATGTCAAAAGAGCATGCAAAAACTGAAGAGGAACAGCCTGACAAAACCAAAAAGTTTGTCAGTACAAGCTAAGAGCTAAGCATCTAGTAGAGAGTTATATAAACTGCAGACAGAACAGCCTGACAATACCCAAAAGTTCTGTTAGCAAACATGGTTACGAGTATAAACTGAAGAGATAAGTAGCATGCCGGCATCAGCATCTATGGAGAAATATATAACCATAAGCTAGCATCATATACAGTTAGACCAGAAAAGTTATAGAGAAAATAATAAGATCTTATCTGCTAATCCAACATGCTGAAAACTGCTATATAAACAGATATCAAACAGCTGGAAGATATGGGCAAATAGGTTCCGAAGGACACTCTGAACCATCACAGGTGTACTGCAGTGACAGCTCTATTACATAAACAGTGCATTACTATTCCCGTCTGAAGATTGGGCATAAAAGACTAAGCATACAAAAATGAATTTAACCTCAGCAAGCTCAGTCACTTAAGTGGGCTGGGCATTAATACAAAGGTCTGTGATTTCAAAAGAGCAGTCATGCATTTAACGGATAAACTTTGCAGAATGGTTATATGGATGGTACCTGAATCCAGTTCTTGACACACCCAAGTACAGGGATTCTGTAATCATCACCAGTTAGTTCATTAACTTTAGACTGCAGATAAGAATGAGTTAATATAAGGTTACTGCCAGAAATTTCATGGCATATGTGCCAAAAAATGAGACGGAGTAGATGTTAGGCACAGAAGGGCTTATGGACCTTTAAAAGCCAGATTATTGCAGAGGAATAAGAATCTTCAGTCATTGATGTAAAACCAAGACATCTAAGGTCACGAACAACTTTTCCGATGTTCTTAGCCAGATTACCACTTTCTGAAATAACTGCTTCTTGACTGTCAATGTCCATTTTGGAATCCCAAGCAGAGACATTGCTCATTCCAGAAAACTCATGACTAGCAAGTTGGTCATTCTCACCAGATCCATCTATCATGGTATTTAGTTCTTCCAGTTTCTTCTTGAAATAGACATTTAGAATCTCTGTACAGTGTCAAGAATTAGTGAACATAACTTTTGCTGGTCAAAAGCACAATGGTAGACCAATAATGCCATCACAGGAACTGAAGGTGCAAATACTAGTACCTCAACAAAAAACAGAAAATTTAATATTCTATGTTGTACTGTTAATTCTCATTCCAAAACCTGACTAAAAGAACCCACACCCTAAGGTTCATCAACGGAAACAACTGTATCCAACAGAACACAGATTCAGTGTCAAACACAAGACTAAAAGACATTTTCTTCTGATAGGACGGAGAAGGAAACGATGCTAACCAGGAAAGCTCAAGGGCAGTGTAGTCAGAAGGACAGATGATACCATTAATTGGTACCTAGGCATTAAGCTGGAACTAAACTCAACTGCTTTGAGCTTGCTGTTCCGTGTCTTTTCCTCATATGATTGTAAAGCGTGAACTAGAACTAGGACACATTTTTCCTGGTAACTCTTTTCCAAGCATACGTCCTCCAATGCTGTACTTAAGACATCCTCCGGCCAGCTTTCTTGAACCTGGAATACATGATTTGAGAGATCATGTTACTGGAAAATACTACAGAAATAAAACCAGGTATCAGGAGATCATGTCTGAAGTTTCTTTAACCAAATGAAACCAGGTGTCTCAAATTAAGCATACTGATGATATTTACTGATGTTAACACATCAAGGTGTGGTACATTATCCATGTTCAAACTACAGTAATGTAATCTGATGGTACATTAATTAAAAATTACACATGCTATTTCAATCACACCATTCCATAACTTCTATCAATTTTATGACTGGTACCTAGTATATATGTTCACTTCTGAACATGTCCTGTGAGTATTTGCACACTGAGCGTCAAGTATAACCTATATCTTTTAGTTCTTTATTTGGCACATGTAAGATAAGACATCCATGTTATATAAGAAAATTAAGCAAAATAAGAAACAGATAGGGACTCCAAAATCTGTAAGGAAAATGAGATAAACACAGTTTAGATTTTAAAACAAATGCTTAAACAAAAATTAATTGCGTTTTCCATAACTTACACAAAATTTAATTCTCTCTACTGCAGAAGAACTGCTATAAGGATAAAATTTCTGCCAGAACGTCTTGACTGCAGTGTTTTTAAATGTTTCCTGCACAACACAGGTTGACAAGAGAAGTTGGATTAAAGATAACATATCATCAGCAACAATGTACTAATGCAAGGTGAGGAATTCAGCAAAGCTAACAAACTAAAATCAAGTCATCAACCAATATGGCATACCAAGACTAGGTGTCTGCTAGCCAACGAGAACTGAATGAACAAGAGGTAAATACAGAACATGCCATTGCAGTTGCGGTCTTGCAGATCCATCTTGCATTCTCTTATTACTGATTCTGGACAAGAGTTAGCTAAACAAAGATCTCCTGGTCAATTGCCAAAATTACCCTAAATCTACAGGGACATTCTATCATACAACCTACCTGACACCTGTATTTTGGCTATCTCTTTGTATTTTTAGACACCTTATGGACAGATGGAAGATGGACAGATGACAGAAGGAAAGTCAGATAAGCAGCAGCAAGTCTTAACAAATATTACTGGAAGCAAGTGCTGGTCTCAGTAGTCGTCCATCCTGCATTAGCGTAGAATATGGCGTCGATCAAGTTTCAAGGCTTATGGCCTCACTGACTATAGCTCATTAGAATAGATGAGCCCGTTCGTGTGCATTAACCAACTAATGGAAGGAAAAGTAAAGACTTCAGAAAGATACAGAAAAGGTTCGTAAATCACATCAGGCCATCAGCCACTGCAGCATGGCTACTAGCTACCTTCAATTGTGCACATGATTAGTCTTCTTATGATACATCATGGGTTAAAAAATAATGGAAATGGCACCGACAGTTCTCAACGCCGTTCTAGATTAGCAATATAGAGCTAGGATACAGTTTTGGATTGCTTGTTAGGGCTAACGTTCTTAACAGAGTAGGTCATCTCAGTAAACCGTCGTTCATGTTTAAATGTGGTTCTAATTCAAATATCTGGGGTCTCGTCTGCAAGTTGAATAGAACCCCAACTCTCTCTTCACTACACGTAAAGTTCATTATGCTGTAGAATGGGCTTACGAAGCAAAGAGCACTCAACATCGTTCTCAAACTGATAGCAGGACCGGAGGCAAGTTAGTAATTCCAATGCAGGCTGAAAAATCATAAATCCGGCATTGCAACGCCACGGGCCCTTGATCTCGAGCCCCGCACTCCCACACTCCCGGACGCTGCATTTCGGCGCAGGCATTCTCGCAAACACCCAGCACGCAACAACGCGATCCGTATCGGGAGTTCCCAACCAGTGGGACAAGGAAGTAACAGCGCAATGAAATAGAGGTTTCGGGTGTGAGGGGGCGGGTTGCGGACCTCGAGGTTGTGGAGGAAGTAGTCGCGGACGAGCGTGGCGAGGCCGCGGGCGCAGAGGTCGGCGACGACGGGCGCCAGGCGCGGGCCGACGGAGAGGTCGCCGGCGCCGCCGACGAGCTCCGCGGTGAGGGAGCAGAAGCGGGCCCACGAATCGAGGGCGCCGTCGGAGTCGACCAGCTGCATCGCCGAGAGAGGAGCAGGGGGGGCGGGGAGGAGGCGCGGCGCGCGGGAAAGCTCCGAAATCGAAAAGGGGAAAGGGCGCCCGCGACGGACCGAAACGGGGGGAAGGAGAAGAACGCGTGGTTGAATACTGATGTTGTTGAATTTTTTTAAAATAACATTTGTAAATAAATCTCTACAATAGCTCCCTAGGAGCAGCTCCTAGGTTGAGCCACGTGTCAAAATCTTACTGGTTCTTACTTTGCATATTCGTGTCCACCATATTATGGTCAGAATAATATTATTCGTCCGTTAAACTGGACACAAAATTTAGTGATGATTTTTCTAACTTCCGCACATGAATTTTGGGCCGCCCCTATCTTAGAGCATCTCCGATAGATATCATATTTTAGGGTATAATTATTTTGTAGGATAGCTGAGGTAAAAAGCCTTATTCCAATAGCCGTAATAGATGTAAATTTTGTCCAGATTTGTTTTGTGCGGTCCAAAAAATAACACGAAATATTGCAAAATACAAAACCTGGATTATTGCTATATAAAAAAGGGCAACGTGGGTACGCCAACTAACAATTGTAAGTTTCATGTCGCCCTCATGTCTCTTCTGCCACCGATTGGGCTTGAAACTCCGCCACAACTCTTACAGATTTGGCCGCAAGTCTACCACCACTGCTTGAGAGCATGGTAGGGATTCGACCTTGAGAGTTGTCGTTGCTCTCCCCCTCCCCCGCGTGGCGCCATCATCACGTCCCAGATGTCGTCTCATGCTGGAGAGCCAACCGAGCGGCCCTCTTATCCTCCCCTTCCTCACCGTGCCTCCCCCTTCGCTACAAGCACGCGCACAAGCGACACATGCAAGTTATGACTCTGGTACACCTCGACTAACCTCTTCCTCCCAAGGTTTATGCGCAACCACACATCACGTGGGGCTTGCCTCTTTTGGCGATTAATCAATTTGAAGTTGTTAATTTTACATTATATGGTTTATACTGCAGATACTAGACTAATATCTATAATATTTGCTTGAAAAGGTTATGAAGTTATATTAATATTTACTCATATGAGAATGTCATGTATTCATCACCGCAAATCAGCAATAGTACCCTCTGGGCGCAGCAAAGCGCGCCATCTCCTTCTAGTTTATTTTAAAGCGGCAGTCATGGCGAAAGAAAGGGTTTCGTCACGGCCCGCGCCAACCTACTACGATGCAAGTTGCTTATAGAGGTGCTAAGTAAAATAAATCGGTTTTTGGCTAAACACTAGTGATTTAAAAGAAATATTTAATTAGACACTTTCCCTTTAGAGCATTGGTGTTTAGAAAAATGTTTGTTTTTTAACTAGGCCAATAAACATCTTGCATCGTACGTGGTCTTATAATTTATCTTATAAGCATTTTTAGTACACATGGTATAGACCCAAGTCAAAGGGTCACCAAAGTCTTCTTTATCACCGGGTTTGGGTACGCATTGCCAAGGCTCGCGCTACTGCCGATTTCAGCAATGTCCACTACTATCTCCACTACTAATAAACAAGCAAACATGGTAGGAAAATCAAATTTCGACCGTCTATGCGAACAGATCAAACGAACCTCATACATTTGGTCTCCCCACACTTCTTCAATTCGTCACATCACGCCTGCCATATACTCCGTATTAATCTCCACTACTAATGGAAAAGGAAACCGCCAAATCGTGATCGTCCCATAATTTTCACACACCGCACGGGACACTCCGATTCTCCAGTGAAGGTGTGGATGAGCTTTAATCTCACCTGCGATGAGAACTTGCCTGTGGCAAGATAATTAGGAGGGTGGTTGTACCCCTAGATCACCAGAGTTCAAACCCCAGGTTTAACGCTGGTGTTTTTTATTTAGGTGGAATATTCTTCAATGGGAGGCAACGTTCCTGTCGACAGCGATGCGCCCGTGGTGACTTCGTCAATCTCAAGACCCAGCCGCCGGCTCAGTCTCTCGGAGGTGCTCATAGGGGTAGGGTGTGCATGTATGCGTTCATAGAAGTGAGTGTATGCACGTGTATGTGAGCATCTACGTTGTAGTGTGTTTCGCAAAAAAAAACCTCACCTGCGATCGGACGTGCGGACGGCTGCTCCTCAGTGGCGGCACCGGCACCCTCGATGTATTGGAGATCTCGCTGGCCAACTCCATGGTGGGCGTCATGTACACCGTGAGCGCCGTGAATATCACCATCCACGGATCCCCCGACGACAATGGCACCTGGGGCGGCATCAGCGTCGGTCCGTTCGTGGTGTTGGAGACGCGCGAGCGCAACCAGTTCGTGGTCACCGAGTGCAACATCTAGGGTGGGGCACCCTGCTAAGGGACACCGGCAGCGTCATCGCCAGCTGCTCCGCCTTCTGCGCCATCAATGACAAACAAGAGGTCGTCGGGTCGAGTTTTCCCGAAGCCGTCGCCGCATGCTCCGGCATAGACTGCTGCGAGGCGGCCCATCCCCATTGGTGGCTGGACCCGAATCACGAGAAAAACCACGAGGAGCCCAACGCGGTGCGCCGTGCGCGCTTGCGGCGCTTCTCAACATTACGCGGCTGGACTCCTCAAGCCGGACAGTGGTCCGGGTGGTGCTGGAGTGAGCGGTGGAGTCTGGGCCGCCGGTGCTGGCGACGACGGGCTGCCCCATGGACGCAGCTGGATGGGCGAGTAGCGCGTGTAACGGCCTGCCGCGAACACCACCGGCAAGATATGTGTGCCAGTGCCAGGACGGGTATCAGAGCAACCCGTATCTCGTCGGTGGATGCCAAGATATAGACGCGTTAGTATTGCTCGTCATGTGCTCCAGCGAGTGCATCACCACTCTCGGGGATACATATGTTTGTGTCCACGCGGTGCACATGCCAAGCCATTGTTGTTTAATGGTGATCCAAATTTATATGACGATATAAAGAAGGTTGTATGTGATACGTCTCCAACGTATACATAATTTCTGATGTTGTATGCTGTTATTATACCAATTGATACATGTTTTATTTACACTTCTAGCATTTTTTATCCATTTTCTGGGACTAACCTATTAACAAGATGCCATAGTGCCAATTCATGTTTTCTGCTGTTTTTGTATTCCATAAAAGTTGTTCTGTAAATATTCTCGGAATTGGATGAAACAAAAGCCCGGGTCCCTATTTTACCGTCACGAACACGGAGTCCGAAGGAGACACGAAGGGGACCGAGGAGGCGGTGATGGCCCTTGACGTAGTTACCTGCGTCAAAATAAAATGGGTTAGGTTGAGACTCAAAGTGCAGAGTGTGTAGTATAATGAAAGACAGTTTTCCCCACGAGGGGTGACTCGAGAGTTTAATATCGAACTCTCGGGGAATAGTAGTAAAAGATTTATCTTCTTATCCTTCTCTTGAAAACCTACAAACAAAGTAAATTGTTTTGTGTACTCAACCTCAACTAGTGGTTGTCACGCATAAGGTGTGAGAATGATATAAAAATATAATGAATGCAAAACAGTAAATAAATATGCAATGATGGTAAATAAATATGCAAAGATGGTGGAAACAATGATGGATGATATTTTTGGGTATTGTATTGTGAATGCAAGATGTAAAAGTGTTTTTGTATTTTCGGATTTTTAAATGGCAGAAAATGTAAAGTGGGTAAAAGTTGTTGGAAAGGTGTTTCTTATGATTAAAAATGGATCGGGGTTCATGATTTCACAAATGCACTCTCTCTTTAATAAAGTGGTAGATAATGAAACACTAGAATTAACATATGAGATTACAACATAAAAGGTTTCATGACAAGTTACTAATTATATAGGCATCACGTCCTAACATAGAGATCGTTTATTTATTAATCTCTCTTATACTCCTCCAAGATAGGAATTAAATCGAGCTATCCTAGTATTAAGATAAATCAGAGTATAGCATTAAGTCTTTTGACATGAATTTAAAATAAGAACATGCCAGATCTAGTCATGGAGTAGTGGCAATGGTCACACCCACATCTCCTGTAGCAAGGTATTTTTCTTTATCCCTAGTGAGGCAACAAAGTAAGGTAAGCATATGATGCATGTAAAATGCATACATGAACTTTGCACTATATTACTTGTATTCCAATCATATTTGCATCGTATAAGGGTTATATTAATGTTTTATAATGATTTTTTGAATATTTCATAATTTTCCTATTTTTATAGAATTAACCCTGCGCAGGCAGAAAACCCTACTTTTTTCCTTTTAAGTTTCAGGGGCCCAAACCACGTCCAAATCACCTGCAAATTTATGAGCGTCATTTTTTGGAAGGAAGAAGACTTGGGAGCGAAGGAAGCGAACAAACAGAGACCCGAGGCCCAAAAGAGGGTGGCCCACGCGGCCAATGTACCTGGCCGTGTGGGGCCCACTCTTTGGCCCTCGTGGCTCCGTTGTCGCGATCTTTTCTCCACCGACATCGTCTTGACCTAAAAACGATTATAAAAATAACCCCCCGTCGTTCTCTGGAAGGGGCGCCGCCGAAACACAGAAAAACTGAAAGAGAGATCTGGAGCTGCAGATTGGAGGGGAAAACTCCGGCGGGGCGCTGCCGGCGTGGTCTCCATCTTCTCCATCAACATCTCCACCGTCTCCATGATGAAGAGGGAGTAGTCCACCTCTGAACTATGGGTTTGTGGAAGTAACTTATGTATCTCTCCTCTCTTTGAGCTTCACTAATTAGTATCGTATGAGCTGCTGAAGTAGGTATAAGAAGTTTTCTTGGACATGCAGGTTTTTACCGTAGGTTTATTAAAGATTTCTCCAAAATATCAAAACCTCTAACCAATCTTTGCAAAAGGATGTTCCTTTCTCTTTTAATGATGATTGCATTGAGTCCTTTAATATTTTGAAGAATGCTTTAATAAGTGCTCCTATTATTCAACCTCCTGATTGGAAATTGCCTTTTGAAATTATGTGTGATGCTAGTGATTATGCAGTTGGGGCTGTTTTGGGCCAACGTGTTGATAAGAAACTGAATGTTATTATTATGCTAGTAGAACACTTGATGCTGCTCAAAGAAATTATGCTACAACTGAAAAAGAATTTTTAGCAGTACTGTTTGCTTGTGACAAGTTTAGACCTTATATTACTGATTCAAAAGTCACAATGCATACTGATCATTCTGCTATTAAATACTTGATGAATAAGAAAGATGCTAAGCCTAGATAATAAGATGGGTACTTTATTGCAAGAATTTGATTTACACATTGTTGATAGGAAAGGGGAAGATAATCAAGTAGCTGATCATCTCTCTAGATGGAAAATATACCTGATGATCCTATTCCTATTAATGATAGCTTTGTTAATGAACAACTTGCAATTTAATGTTTCTAGTGCTAAAGTTGCATCTCCTTGGTTTGCCAACTATGCAAATTTTATTGTTGGTAAAGTTTTGCCTCCACACTTCACTTCTCAACAAAGAAAGAAATTCTTTATGATCTTAGACATTATTTTTGGGATGATCCTTTCCTTTATAAGAAAAGTGTGGATGGTATTATTAGACGTTGTGTACCTGAGCATGAACAACAGGCTATTATAAGAGATTGTCATGATAGTCCCTATGGAGGGCATCATGCAGGAGATCGCACAGGAGCAAAGGTATTACAATCTGGTTTTATTGGCCTACTTTATTTAAGGACTGTGCTGAATATGTTAAATCTTGTGATAAATGTCAAAGAGTAGGAAATATTGGTAGGAGAAATGAAATGCCTATGAATTATTCATTGCCACTTGAACCATTTGATGTGTGGGGTTTTGACTTTATGGGTCCTTTCCCAGAATCAAAGACAAAGCATACTCACATTTTGGTTGCAGTTGACTATGTTACAAAGTGGGTGGAAGCAATTCCAACCAAAAGTGCAGATCATGCCACAGCAATGAAGATGCTCAAGGACATCATTTTCCCCAGGTTTGGTGTTCCTAGGTTTTAATTACTGATGGTGGTTCTCATTTCTTGCATGGTGTTCTTAGAAAAACTTTGGCAAAATATGATGTTAACCATAGAATTGCATCTCCTTATCATCCTCAAACAAGTGGACAAGTTGAATTAAGCAATAGGGAAATTAAACTCATTTTGGAAAAGACAGTGAATAAGTCTAGATCTGATTGGCCAATTAAATTAATGATGCTTTGGGCTTATAGAACTGCTTTTAAAAATCCTATGGGAATGTCTCCTTATAAAATGGTTTATGGAAAAGCTTGTCATTACCTGTTGAACTAGAACATAAAGCTAGATGGGCTATTAAACAATGAACTTTGATTTTAAAACTGCGGAGAAAAGAGAATTCTTGATAAACCTACTAGATGAATGGAGAAATGAAGCTTATGAAAGTGCTAATGTTTAAAGAAAAAGTTAAGATTTGGCATGACAAGAAAATTAAGAAAAAGGAATTCAAAGTAGGTGATCAAGTTTTTATACAACTCTCGTTTCAAGTTTTCTGCAGGGAAGTTGCTTCAAAGTGGCAGGGACCATTAGTGATACAGGAGGTGTACCGTTCAGGAGCTATCCGTCTTCACGGTGACATGAAAGGTAAACCTCATGTAGTCAATGGACAACGCCTTAAACCTTATATTGCAGGAAAGAGCTTCATCGGAAGGTGGAGAGTTGAATTTACAAACACCGGAGGAGGTAATTGAGAGAAACCGTGCAGTTTCAGAAACCCTAAATCAATAGAAGGTAACTTACTGTTGGAAAGTTTCTCGGAATTGCATAATATTTTACGGAAGTCATTTTTATGGAAATTAACGTATGGGACAAGAAAACTGGACGAAGCGGAGACCCGAGGAAGGAAAGAGGGGGTCCCACGCGGCCAGTACCTGGCCGCGTGGGCCCACTCCTTTTCCCCTCGGAGTCCCTTTTCGTCTCGTTTTCGATCCCGACGCTTCGTCTTGACCTAAAAACCCTCAATATATACCCCTCTGCCGATCTAATCTCGCACCGAGCGTTCTCGAGCGATCTTTGTTTCTGCTGTTTCTGTCTGTCAGGTTTTAGCCATGTCTTGCTCCGGATCCAACCAAGAGGGGAGAGCTCTCCCAAGGAAGGTGTTGTGAACCGCTACCTCAACTCCGTGATGGCACCGAAGACCGTGTGCTTCAAGGAGGGGTGATGCTCGTGGAGGAGGTGAAGGCTCCCAAGGCCACCGGCACGGTGGAGGAAAGGCTGGATGAGTTGGAGGACAAGACCTTCAGGTATGGCACTGTGGTTTACCGCAGCCTTGATGCTCACACTTCATGAACCTGGAGCTGGAGAAGAAGGTTGAAGAGTACAAGAAAAGGCTTGAAGATCTGGAAGATAGTACAAGGACGTCATCGACAAGTGGGAGAAGTTCCAATGCTTCATGTGGGATGTAGAGAACCAGAACTGCGAATATGAAGAACGCTTCAAGAAGATTGCAGCAGCCGCCACCCTCAGGTATAATGATCCACCTACATCTTTCCGTGATGGAAGGCCTTTCCCATGGAAGATGGCTGAATGGGAGGAAGAATATGAGAAGGAGGAGGCTGCAGCAAAGAGATCTGGAGAACGTCAAGCTTGGGGGAGTTCCATCTAGTCTTTATCTCTACTAGTTATCATATCTATCTAGTCATGGTGTGTTTTGCTTTTATCGTTTAGTTATCAATATCTCTTAGGCGTGTGTGAGCTCATGGAGCATTATCATGTATCCCTATCTTATGGTTTATCAATGAATATTAAAGTATGGTGTCATCCATGATTCTCTTGTTTGGGATTTATGGGTAACACTCATGCAAATGAGCGTGGCATATTTAGAATTTCAATCACATCTTGCCTTGAAATTAATTAACTTGAGTATGTTGGACAATTATAGAATTATCTCATATAAAATAAGTAAAAGTCAATATGACTTGGAATTAATAGTTTGAGGTTGAGATATGTCTTGTAGGATAAAAGTTGAGAAGATTAATGAAAAGGATATAAAACACTCTTGTTAACCTAGTATCTTTTGAGCAAATTAATGATCATGGATATTTCAATACTTATGCTCTTGAATGTGAATGAAAGGAAGGCACCTGAAATTTCAGTAGCCATGGAAAGTGTAAGAAAAGGTTGTAGAGCATGGAACTTGATTGAGATATCCATGACTAAAGTTTGCACTAGTTACTAGAAGCAAGGTGATAACAATTTTTATATCTATCTGTCTTTTCATTTGTCTTCTTTGAACTTGTTATCCAATGAGAGTTTATCTTGTCTTTAATTTCAGCAAAGTATAAAAGATTATAATGCTTGCCATAAGAGCAAAAGCATGTGAAAAAATATGATTCGATTGTCCAACATACAATGGTTATTTGCTTTCAAAAGTAAGGGGTGATTGCTAGAGTTCTACTTATGTTGCCCTCATGTATGAGTTTTAGATCATTAATCTTATCTTGCAATTGAATATGATGATGATACAATGCCGTATTTATTTATCAACCATAAGTCCATTGATGCATGTAATGATCTATGTCCTTACTTACTCGAGGACGAGTAAAGGTTTAAGCTTGGGGGAGTTGATACGTGCATTTTATATCATCATTTATAACTTTTAGTATCATATAGAATGTTATTTGCATGATTATATGATTGTTTTTACATGTTTTAGATGATTTTGGGGACTTTCATACAAAGTCCCTATTTTTGGTATTTAATTTCTGGGAGGCAGAAAACCCCTTTTCTTGTTTTAATGTTTCAGGAGCTACAGGAACTCAAATAATAAAAGGAAAAATACCACAGTTTTTCATCGGAGAAAGGCAGAGGGAAGAAGACCGAAGAGAGGAGAGCCACGAGGGCCAAAGGGGTGGCCCACGCGGCCCATGTACCTGGCCGCGTGGGACCCACCAAATGGCCTCGGGCACCTCCTCGCCTGGGGCTTTTTAGCAGCCTTCGTCTCGCCCGAAAAGTAACGCCCTAATTTTTCCAAGTCCATCCGAGGTCGCGGCGGCGGCGAAACTCCTGATCCCTCCGAGGGGGTCAGATCCTGCTGCTCCGGAGAGGGGGAAATCATCGTCATCGTCATCACCTCTCCTCCTTGGCGTGGGAGGAGGCCTCTACATCATCACCCCCATCAAGACCAGCACCATCTCCATCATCATCACCGTGATCCACTCCGTTCCCCTCGCAGTTTGAGAGTTGCTATACCCTAGATACTTGTCTTGTGCTACTATTCATGTTTGTGATTGAGTACTTGTCATTATTTGGTGGTGAAGTTATAATTTCAGATTGTGTTGTACCACTTATGCCACTGATTATGATCATGTTTGCACGTTGTGAGTAGTTCCCGTATGTTCCTGAGGGCATAGGATGAATTGGCAATGATTTATATATGACATGTGTTGGTATTTTGTCAAGAGTTTATCTTTTATGTGATTCTATGATGGTGTTGTGCGAACGTCGACTGCACAACACTTCACCTATATGGGCTCATAGGAGAACACCGTAGTATAATGAATTGAGGAGACTTGGGAGGACACGTAAACCTGAGACCGAGTCATGAAGTTATATTATGAGGGTATTAGTATCGGGGACCTTAGAGTGTAATGCTATGGTGGGACTTTATGTCTTAATAATTCTTGTGCAGTCATTTACTTGGCCACATGATCCATCATAAGGGGTTGTAGTTTATTTATTTAGCTATACCTAATTATGGCTCCGTCCAAAGAAGATTAAAACTTGACAAGATATTCAACGTGTTGTTTAATAAATCTCTATGCCTAGCATATCCATGCCGCCCTCGGGAACGTTTTCCACATATAAGTTACACATCACTTGAGCTTGTCCTCTTGCCACATAAGAGGATTGGGCTTTCTCTCTTTGAGAGCTTTCACTTGCTATTGTTATTCTGCATTGCAATTATACAACCAAAAATACCAAAAACACTTGCATCTTTTATTGTTTTATTTATCAATCTTACTAACCAATACCTTCAGCTCCTCGTGGGTTCGACAACCTTTTCTAATTGAAAGGTACTACAATTGATCTCCTGCACTTGGGAGTCATCAAGATACTTTTCTGGCGCCGTTGCCGGGGAGCGTAGCGCTATTGGTAAGAAGTTTGGTAAGGAAACTTGAAAGCTGAATTTATTTGTTGTTTATCTCATTGTTACTATGGCATTTATGAATCGTGCCTCGCTGCATCTTGCCTATATGAAAGTGCTTATGCCACTACTACAAAGTGGTTGAAACTACTGTGCCTGAGATACCTAAAGTGGGATATAAAATTCCCATGGTCATGTTAAAAGAGTTATGAAAAATCCATTTACAGGGATGGAACTAAGTCTGCACGTGAACACGTGGAGAGAATTGAAGACATATGTGGCTTATTAGACTTCCTGGTATTTCTGAGATCAGGTAAAAAGGAAGCTATTATATTTGTCTTTATCTGGTAATGCTCGTGATTGGTACAGGTCTTTGGATGAAGAAGTCAAGAATGAATGGAGTATCTTGAGGAAGGTTTTCTTTCTTAAATATTTTACTCCTAAAGAAGCTTATGATAACCGCTGCTATATATTTAATTCTGGCCACATCTGGGAGAGAGTATTACTCAAGCTTGGGGGAGGTTAAAGGAACTCCTTCGCAAGAATCCTTGTCATGATCTTACAAGGAAACTTATATTGATAAACTTTTATGTGAGGCTACCTATGAAGCACAAGGAATTCTGGATAATTCATCTGGTGGAAGTTTTACTAATAATACTGAAGAAGAAGCATGGAATTATTGGAGACTATTTCTGAAAATACTAGTCATTGGGATCTTGATAAAGGTAATGAGCCTATTTTGATTATGAATATTCATGTGTAGAGAATTTCTCTACTTCTATTTGTTTAAAAATCTGAGTGATACTTTTTCTTGATCCTTATGTTATAATTGAGATAGCTAAAGGTTTTGCTGACATATCGTGTCCAAAAAGTGGATTTGAAGTTTATGTTGAACCTGTTAAACAATCTATTGTTGTTCCTAAAGTTATTAAACAGGTTGAACCGTGTCATCTGTGACAATTGAGGAGTATGTTGAACCACCTCCATATCCAAAAAATTAAGGAGAATTTACTTATTGCTGTTACTAACAAGAGTAACAGAAGATGTTCTCAGCCTTATGAACAGGTGGAAGTCAACACTCAAATTTCTGTTATCAAGCAACTTAATGAAGAAGACCCTGTTGATGTTTATCTATGTGAAGATGCTACAAAGTCATCAAAGGTAATTCGGCCAAAGTTGGAAACCTGTTATATCATGCTCTATTGGGACTTCAAGTTATCATGGTCTATGTGATATTGGAGCAAGTATTAGTGTCATTCCATATTCTCTTTATCTTGAAATCAAGCCTGATATTGATCCTATTGTTATGGAAGAGACAGGTATGACAATTCAACTTGCTAATAAAGATTATATTAGTCCATTTGGAATTGTTAGAGATGTTGAAGTATTGGTTGGCAAAATAAAATATCCTGCTGATTTTATTGTGCTTGGTTGTCCTCAAGATTCATTTTGTCCTATCATTTTTGGTAGACCTTTCTTACATACTGTTGGTGCTGAAATTAATTTGCCTAAAGAGAAAGTGTTTATTAAATGTGCTGGTGAGAAACTTGAATTCAACTTTTCCAAATTTGCTGATAAACATGTTGTTAAAGAGCCAATTCTGAGAATTTAATTGAAACTCTTGCTCATATAGCTGTAGCTTCAACAGATGTTGTAGAACGTTATATGCTTAATCAAGATGAACCATTTAATGATGAGGAAAAGAGGCTTTAGAACAAATATTATGGCAACAACCACCACAATTACAATTGCATATCCCACCTGATAATTTAGGAGTGCTACCACCACCTAAAGGGGATCCTAGTTTTGAATTAAACCTTTGCCTGCAAATCTGAAATATGCATATTTGGATGAGAAGAGCATATATCCTGTCATTATTAGTGCTAACCTTTCAGCTGAAGAAGAAGAGAAATTACTTGATGTGCTAAAAGCTCACCGACCAGCCATTGGATACTCTCTTGATGATCTTAAAGGTATAAGCCCAGCTCTATGTATGCATAAAATTAATTTGGAGGAAGATGCAAAACCTGTTGTTGATTATCAACGCCGTCTCCATCCAAAAATGAAAGAAGTGGTAAGGAAAGAGGTAATAAGACTTATTGAAGCTGGTATCATTTATCCTATAGCTGATAGTAAGTGGGTTAGTCCTGTTCATTGTGTTCCTAAAAAGGGTGGAATGACTGTTGTTCCAAATGATGAGGATGAACTTGTGGCTCAACGTATGTTGTTGGTTATAGGATGTGTATTGATTTCAGAAAATTAAACAAAGCAACTAGAAAAGATCATTATCCATTGCCATTTATTGATCAAATGTTAGAAAGGTTATCTAAACATTCTCACTTTTGTTATCTAGATGGTTATTCAGGTTTCTCACAAATTCATGTCCATAAGGATGATCAAGAAAAGACCACTTTTACTTGCCCATATGGTACATTTGCTTATAGGAACGTTTTCCACATATAAGTTACACATCACTTGAGCTTGTCCTCTTGCCACATAAGAGGATTGGGTTTTCTCTCTTTGAGAGCTTTCACTTGCTATTGTTACTTGCTGCATTGGAATTATACAACCGAAAATACCAAAAACACTTGCATCTTTTATTGTTTTATTTATCAACTTGCTAACCAATACCTTCAGCTCCTCGTGGGTTCGACAACCTTTTCTAATCGAAAGGTACTACAATTGATCTCCTGCACTTGGGAGTCATCAGTATAGAATTAAGGACATTAGTAAAAATGGTGTCATTAAATATACCCCTGCTAGTTTGATAAGAAACTTCTATAATGGAATAGATAGCTGGTCAAAATGTTTTCTAGACCCATTGACTAGTGGAAGATTTGCTTCTGGAAATCCCTCACATGCTAATAACTTGATGGAAAATTTGTTTGGGAATTCTATAGAATCAAAAGATGAAACTGGGATCAAACAACTAAAAGTTTCTATGGAGAGGTCAACATTATGCCTACAAACTTATATGGAAGATTATCCCACTAAAAATGAAATGCATTCATTTATCCTTCATACAAAATCTAGCATGAAAAAGAGAAAATAACACTCTTTCTGGAATTTCTTTGAAAATGGAAACAATATTGAATTATGCCAAGTCTAAAAAGAAGTTGACTAGGGAATTAAATGAAAGAATATCTTCTATGTTAGAACCTATAGACAAGGATATTAAGAATTATGTTGAAGATGAGGATGACCTCCAAATAGCCTTAAATCCTGCTTTAAAGAAAAGGAATGAGAATCTTTCTTGGGTGAAAGTTGAGGAAGTTAAAATGCTTAGTAAAGTCAAGGATCCATTGCTTGACTTAGAAAATTGTAGCTTGCATGAATTAATATCTATCTTACAAAAATTTGCGAGTGATCCTTCTATCAACACTAACCAAGCTGGTTTTGGTTCTTATATTGCTAATCATGTCTTGAAAGAAAAGATTGCTAGGTACAACCAAGAGGCTATGATACCACCTAAGCTTGGGGATATATGGATTCCCAAGGTACTAGTAACTATTGGAAAAGAGACGCATCATGACATACTTGATCTAGGATCTAGTGTCTCTGTCTTGTCTAAAGAACTATATGAAATACTTGAATTGGAAAATCTTGAAAAATGCTCTATTGAACTTGCACTTGCTGATGATTCCATTAAACATGCTTTAGGAAAAGTAAGTGATGTTATGGTAGAGTTACATATGACTTTTGTGCCTGTTGATTTTCTAATCATGGACATGTTGAATAAAACCTCTAGTCCTATTATTCTTGGAAGATCTTTTCTTCGTACTACAGGTGCCATCATTGATTCAAAAGAGGGGAACGTGAAGTTTCAGTTTACACACAAGAAGTGCATGGAACACTTCCCAAGAAAGAGAGGTACACCAAAGTTCAAGCTCCCTCATGAGCTTCATCTTCAATAAACAACAAGTAAGAAGCCTAGCTATATGGCTATAAAGAAAACGCTTTGCGGGAGGCAACCCGGTTATTTTTATGTGTGATTTTCTTTGTGTCCTCTTGCTACAGCAAGAGAGTTTGTTTTTAGTTTAGTTTCTGGAATTTTTAATAAAGTGCCAAGTTTTACTCATTTTGGTTTGAAAAGGTTGCTTACAGCGTTCGGAGATTTTATTCCTGCACGAATCTGTGCACGGTATGATTTTTAATTCTTATTATGTAACTCCGAATGAGCTCATATTTGAACTGTAGTTGCAACTTTTTATCCTATGTATGCATGAATTGTTTCGGAATTTTTCGACAACGTTTGGTAGGGTAGAAAAATACGTTTTGCTGCTGCTGTTTTTCTGGACAGATTCTGTCCCATTTTGTTTTATGAATGTTTTGAACTTTTAACTTGAATCTTTTTTATCCACTTGAGTTTATGAATAGGCATACAACATTATATACTTTCTGGACATTTATATGATGATTTGTTTAAGGTTTATATGCAGGAAGAAATCTATTTTTTATCACTACTAATGCACCCCACAGAAAAGAAATGGAGAAACGGTGTTTTGAAGTTTTTTCACAGGGATTGGAGGAGATGCACCAAGAGTTATCCAAGGATGGTGAAGACCATAAGCTTGGGGATGTGAAGACAAACCCACTGGACCTACACACTCTCGGTTTGCACACGTCCAACTTCTGTTTTTGATCGAAACACTTTATCGCATAAACTTGGAGCGTCTTTTTGTTTGTTTTGGTTTGATTTTTGTTTTTGTGAGACCACCACATTATCATTTATATATGAAAGAGCTACTGGAAATATGGGTTGAAATATGTTGGATGCCATTATAAGATTGGGAAAAAGGGATGTTGAGTTGATTTTTAAAGTTACATATAATTGCATGATTCATGAGCTTGTTAATGAGTAATAATTTGCAAATGCTTTATCAAGAGCTATCACTTATTCATGTTCTGATGCTAAATGTTATTTTACTTTGTTTGACATGAATTAGTTAGTTCTATGGACACTTATGCATGCCTTTAGATGGTCAACTTTCTCCCTCTTGCTAGCCCAAAATTCCAACAAATAAAAACTTGTTTCCTACACCTTCAACCAAAGTTATTCCAGTGAGTCCACCATATCTACCTATTAGCTTTATGCTATTCCGAGTATGTTTATCATATTATTTGTGTTATCTATACCTCTGGATGAAAATGTTTATGCTATTGATTGTTATGGAAAAGTTGGTTATATAGCTCTCACGAACTTGATGCACACTTTACTTTTATTGCATAAACAAAACATGACCATTGTGATTAAGATTATGATGTTAGTGGCTTGATAAATGTCCGAGGTTGGGAGTTAGCCCATATGTGCTGTCACATGCAAAGCTTTCAACATGCTCCTTCACTTCATTTAGTTGATATCATGTACTTTTGTTTATGGATGCCTATCATGGTGAAATGAGGTGGAAATGAAGTAGTTTAAATGAGTTTGTATAAATGGTTAGAGAGACGCCTGGACCGCTAATCTAAGCCATGCATCATTCATGGTGGAAATTTACTTACATGTTATGGTGAACCGTCTGTGATACACCTTATAATCAAAAGCTATTCCAATGGTAAATAAAAAGGGTGTTGAGGTTGTTCATCTTGTTTGTTAGTCTTGTCATTTTGATATGGGCTTTTTCCATATCCTGGGACAAGAGGTATCCCAGTTGACGCTCTTGAACTTGCTTTGTTTCCCAAGTTGAGTAACTCATGGTGTAGGTACTTGTATTCAAGGGGCATGAGACATCCAACTTTTACTTTGTCAAGCACACTACTCATATTTGCTTTCACATTAAACATTAATCATTCAAGATGCTATGATAGGGATAATGAGAGCTTGCACTAGTGGGAAAAGGCCTATCTGTGGCACACAAATTTGGGATTCTGCGGCGCACCCCCAGGTTTGCTGGGTGCGCCACAGAATTCTCGCCACTAATTTTTTTTTGTGGCGCACCTGCTTGGTGCACCACAGAATTCTCACATTTCTGTGGCACACCTAGCCTGGTGCGCCACAGAATTCTCAAAAAATTCAAAAAATATAAAAAACATAAAAAAATTCAAAAAAAAATCAGAAAATCAAAATATGAAATAATATGAAAAATCCTAATTATTGGAATTATTTTCAGATTTTTTGAATTTTTTGAACTGATACCTTCCTGCTAGGTCACCCATCCTAGAATTGCTCCAACCCTAGCACGCTTAACTTCTAAGTTCCACCCAGTTCACCTACCCTTGTGCTACTCAAGTTCTTATTGATATATATATCATATGAACCCTCTTAAGTCTTATATGCGTATATGTGTGGTATGTGTTATAAATGTGTGTTTTTAAATTTTAGATTTTTGAAAAACTTCTAAAGTTTCGAAAGGAGTTTCAAAAGTTTCAAAAGATCCAAAAAAATCAAAAAACTTAAAATATTCCAAAAAATTCAAAAAAGTCAAAACACTTCAAAAAATCCAAAAAATTCAACAATCTTCTTTGTTATACATTTCTGTGTCTTTTTTGGACTTTTGGACTTTTAATTTTTTTTATTTTGCTGCGAAAAATCGTCTGTTTGAAATAACTTTTTTTCTTTTGAATTCGAACTCGGATTTTTCTCTAGTTTTTTTGACATATTTTTTGCATTATTTCGACGTCGTATGCAAAAGTTATGGCAGTTACAAGTTTTTTTCCTGCTTGTTGCAGAAAAGGTCAAAATTCATATTTCAAAATTTCTATACCTACTAGACACTCAAACCTAACTATATGTCAAAGAATTTTAGTTATTGAAATTTTTATCATTGTCCTTTACTTCCTGGAAGACTAAAAAGTCGATCCACGGGGGGGGGGGGGGGGGGGGGGGGGAGGATTTGAAAAGGAAAACTGTGGCGCACCTGGCTTGGTGCGCCACAGATTATTTTTTCCAAATTTTACTCGCCCCCCAGATAACTTTCTGTGGCGCACCTGGTCATGTGCGCCACAGAAATGTGACTTTCTGTGGCGCACCAAGCCTGGTGCGACACAGAAAGTCATATTTCTGTGGCGCATGTGGTTTAGTGCGCCACAGAAATGTGACTTTCTGTGGCGCACCGGGCTTGGTGCGCCACAAAAAATAATTCTGTGGCGCACCAATTAAGGGTGCGCCACAGAATGCCAACCTACCTATAAGCTTTTCCCTAGTAGTGTTGACACCAAGGATTCCACATTGCAATCATTAACTTAAGTAGAAGAGTTTGGAAGTTAGATGAAACTTATGCATGTTTTACCTCTACTCAAATATATATCTTTTCCAAAGTGTCCACCTTTTATATTCAGATTTTCATCTACACTATGACCAATGTAGGATGTTCTTACTTATCATTATGCATACATGTGGTCCATATTACTTTCTTTCATGTTACACTTTGTGAACTATCATTGAACATCCTTGCTTTGAATACTTGATATCACTTCATAAACTATCTTGCATATTGCTACTCCTTTGAAGAATGAATCATTTGACTCTATGTAGCAGTAGGAATCATCTTTGATATCCATTGTTAGTATTAAATTGCAAAGTCCATGTTAGTTTTATCACCTTCATACTCGAGGACGAGTATTGGTTAAGCTTGGGGATGTTGATGCATGTAAAATGCATACATGAACTTTGCACTATATTACTTGTATTCCAATCATATTTGCATCATATAAGGGTTATATTACTGTTTTATAATGATTTTTTGAATATTTCGCAATTTTCCTATTTTTATGGAATTAACCCTGCGCAGGCAGAAAACGCTACTTTTTTCTTTTTAAGTTTCAGGGACCCAAACGACGTCCACATCACCTGCAAATTTATGAGCGTCATTTTTTGGAAGGAAGGAGACTTGGGAGCGAAGGAAGCGAACAAACGGAGGCCCGAGGCCCAAAAGAGGGTGGCCCACGCGGCCACTGTACCTGGCCACGTGGGGCCCACTCTTTTGGCCCTCGTGACTCCGTTGCCGTCGATCTTTTCTCCACCGACATCGTCTTGACCTAAAAAAACGCCTATAAAAATAACCCCCCGTCGTTCTCTGGAAGGGGCGCCGCCGAAACACAGAAACACCGAAAGAGAGATCTGGAGCTGCAGATTGGAGGGGGAAAAACTCCGGCGGGGCGCTGCCGGCGTGGTCTCCATCTTCTCCATCGACATCTCCACCGTCTCCATGATGAAGAGGGAGTAGTCCACCTCTGGACTATGGGTTTGTGGAAGTAACTTATGTATCTCTCCTCTCTTTGAGCTTCACTAATTAGTACCGTATGAGCTGCTGAACATGATTACGGTCATCTATGTAATTCCTATGTGGTGGATCTTTTTATGAGTTAATATATGTTTGATATTGCAATGTTTGTTTCAGTTATGAATATAGATGCATATTATGTACCCTGTTCTTATCTACTTGTTATGATCAAGCATATTTATGAGAGCGTCTGTGGGGTGATGTGTGCATTAGTTGGAGTAACGGGTGGTGGTGAGTGCGGTAAGTTGACAACTGTAATATTGCGATCCACTTGGGTTTTTTACCTTACTTTGTTGCCTCACTAGGGATAAACAAAAATACCATGCTACAAGGGTTGTGGGTGACTTGCCACTTCTCCGTGACTAGATCTAGCATGTTCTTATTTTAACTTCATGTCATGATACTTAAAGCTATACTCTGAGTTATCTTAATTATTAAGGTGTTATGATTTAGTTCGCATCTTGGTGGAGTATAAGTGAGACTAATAACCAAAATGTCTCTATGTTAGGACGTGATGCCCATATAATTAGTAACTTGTCATTAAACATTGTGTTGCAATCTCATATGTCAACTCTAGTATTCCATTGTCTGTCACTTTATTAAAGAGAGAGTGCATTTGTGAAACCATGAACCCCGGTCCATTTTTAATCATAAGAAACAACTTTCCAACAACTTTTACCACTTTTCCATTTTCTGCAATTATTAAATCCGAAAATGAAAACACTTTTACATCTTGCATTCATCATTAAAATCCAAAAATATCATTTATCATTGTTATCATCATCCTTGCATATTTATTTACCATCATCATTGCATATTTATTTCTTGTTTGCATCACATACTATCTTGATATCATTCTTACACCTTTTGCTTGACAACCATAGGTGAGGTTGAGTACCAAAACATTTAACTTTGTTTTGTATGTAATCAAAATAAGTAAATAAGAACGGGGTACATAATATGCATCTACTTTCATAACTGAAACAAAAAACTATTCCAATCTCAAACATATATTAACTTATAAAAAGATCCACCACAAAGGTATTACATAGATGACCGTAATCATGTTCAACAGCTCATACGGTACTAATTAGTGAAGCTCAAAGAGAGGAGAGATAAATAAGTTACTTCCACAAACCCATAGTCCAGGGGTGGACTACTCCCTCTTCATCATGGAGACGGTGGAGACGTCGTTGGAGAAGATGGAGACCACGCCAGCAGCGCCCCGCCGGAGTTTTCCCCCTCCAATCTGCAACTCCAGGTCTCTGTTTCGTGGTTTCTGTGTTTCGGCGGTGCTCCTTTCCGATGGGCGTCGGGGACTATTTTTATAGTCGGTTTTAGGTCTGAGCATATTATTTCTTGTTTCCATTGCATATTATTTTCATATTATTCTCACACCTTGTGCTTGACAACCACTAGGTGAGGTTGAGGACCAAAACATTTACTTTGTTTTGTAGGTAACCAAGAGAAGTATATGAAGATAAATCTTTCACTACTGATTCCCCGAGAGTTCGATATTAAACCCTCGAGTCACCCCTCGTGGGGAAAACCGTCTTCCATATACTACACACTCTGCACTTGGAGTCTCAACCTAACCCATTTACTTTTCACGCAGGTAACTACGTGAAGGGCAATCAGTCATATGCTATGAGCTTGGTGAGTAGATACATGGCTAATCCTGGTAAAGAACATTGGAAAGCTGTTCAGTGGATTTTCAGGTACCTCTGTGGCACGTCTGATGCTTGCCTGAAGTTTGGCAGAGCTGGTGAGGGACCCGTAGGCTATGTGGATTAAGATTTTGCTGCTGACTTGGATAAGAGGAGGTCCCTCACAGGTTATGTGTTCACCATTGGTGGTTGTGCTATTAGTTGGAAGGTAAAACTTCAGCCGGTTATTGCCCAATCCACCACGGTGGCTGAATACATGGCCATTGCAGAAGCAGTTAAAGAAACGGTTTGGCTGAAAGGTTTGTTTGCTGAGTTTTGTGGAGTTGATACTTGCATTAACCTGTTTTGTGATAGTCAGAGTGCCATTTACCTTACTAAGGATCAGATGTTCCATGAGAGAACAAAGCACAGTGACATCAAATATCATTATGTGCGTGATGTTGTTGCACAAGGTAAGCTGAAGGTATGCAAGATTAGTACTCATGATAATCCGGCTGATATGATGACAAAGCTTGTTCCTGTTACTAAGTTTAAACTATGCTCAGACTTAGTTGGTATCACTGTCTAGCCCAAGAGGCTATTTGGCGCCGAAAGTGTTTTCTTTGTTGTTTGGTTCTCGTGCATGCCACAAGATGAAATTTGTCTCAAGGTGGAGTGTTGTTTTATGGTGATCCAAATATATATGACGATATAAAGTGAGCGGCTAACTTCGGATCGAAGCGGAGGCCCGTCGCCGAAGGCTTGGGCCGTAGCATTGGGGCGAGTCGGTACAGATCATGTCCGAGTCGGACTGCAGCCGACTTAGGGTTTTGCACCACTCCATAAATACATCTTGTAAGCTGCCGCATTGGGGTAAGCCATAAGTTGTAAATCCACAGCGTTTGTAACCTCACCCGATATAGTGAAGTATTGTTGGCTGGCGCCCGTGGTTTTTTCCTCTACTTTGTTTGGAGGGGTTTTCCACGTTAAAACTTGTGTCCCCGTTGATTTGATCTTTCCGCTTTTCATCGTTTTCTTGCTTTCTTTTGTAACAGCCACGCATCACAGATGGTTGCCTCAAATCTTCCCTGAGCACAACACCGTTCTTAATAAATGTCGATAGAGATTGCATTGGTTCTTGCTGTGTTTCACCTCAGTGATTTTTCTAGAACCATCACACCTTTTCTCTCATATTATTCAGGTTTAAGTGTCAGGGTAGGAATTTGCAGTGGCACTGGCCTACTCCTCGTGGTACTTGATGTTTTTTACCCGGAAGCTGAAGCATCGAAGCGCAAAGATGTTTAAGCAGAAATTCTTTGACCAAAACAGTTAAACAGATGACATCTCTTGCAAAAATTGATGTCACAAAAGGTAGACATCTCCGAGACGGTGATTATCCCCTTGGTGGAACTGGATAAGGACGCGAACTGAAAGGAGTTGTTGACACATGAACACGTCACCGTGTACCCGCGGCGCCGAGGGAGATGCTCCGCAACTCACTCCGCGGGAGGCTCGTCGGAAGCGCGATACGCAAGACAGTCCGACGAGTGCTTTTGTAAACCCGAAACCCCGCTCGCCGGGAGGGACCCCGTCAGGGCTCGCGGCGGCTATGGGCTGCCCTAGGTCGGCCTGACCGCCCTAGAGCCTCGTGGATTCGTGATACGTCCAAAACGTATCTATAATTTTTGATTGTTTCATGTTAATATTATGCCTTTGGCACTTGTTTTTATATTAAGTTTATGATTTATTTGGACTAACCTATTAATAGTTGCAAAAGTACACAATGTTCTTGTTTTACACTTTGATGTGTAGGAATTATCAAGAATACAAGAGGAAACCTTGTTGGAGTCTAATTGGAACTTTGCTGAAATCTGTCCCAGAACTGTTTTCGGAGTGTGCCAGCTTGACCCTCGAAGATGACGTCAAATGGAGACCTGGCTGTTACGAAAGTTGTCAGAAATTTTCATACGAAGAGTTTAAGCCCGAGATCAGCCCAATCTAAGTTCGGATGCGGCCTGTAGGCCCAATATGGTGAAACCCTAAAAGGGGTGACGGAAATCCGAGAAGATATAAAAAGGGAGGAAACCTAACTCGTGGAGGACCCCTCCACCCACGAATTTCAGCCACCAAAAGCCACATTTTTGCCTCCCCCATGGATCCCATCTTCATGGGGGAGGGCTCCCAAGAAGCCATGAAGGTGGGAGGCTAAGGGGCGGCGCTCCCCCATGATGCCGGCGACAGGGAAGGAGTTCCCCGCGCCGCCGCCGGCGCCGCCGCCCTGCGCTCCTCGCTGCCCTCTCCGCCGTCTTCACCGCCATCTCCATCACCATCTCCTCCTCGTATTCAGTGGTTCATCCTCCCACAAACCTCTGTACCGTCCTATAAACATGGTGTTTGATGCTATAATATTTATCCTATGATCTACGTCATGCTTGTGTAGTTTATTTGTCTTTTGATTGCTTTGTTGAATGTCTATGGTTCATTAGAGTTGTATGTTGATATGGTACTGTCCTTTGGTGTCCATTATATTTGTGCGCGCATAGATCAACATCCTAGGGTTAGTAGTATGTGCAAAGGAAGGGGGTAGTCCTGTCGGAGTGACAGAAACCTGAGGGCTCAAACCGGTTAGTTGCACGTATGGGAGTAAGAGGACCATGAACTTAAGGCTATGGTTGGGGAAACCTTAATGCATT